>VWZL01005908.1:32925-82671 GCA_013396915.1 Stercorarius parasiticus | reverse complement strand
AGAACACAGTTTTCAAGTTTATCTGAAGTTGGGATTTTATACTAAATACATGAATGTTTAAGAAAGTCTCAACAAACTAGCTTTGATATTAGAAAAAACTATCTGTGACTGGACAGTGTCAGTTGCAACACTCACCTATAAAGTGAAATGACTATTCAATGGGCATGTCTGATCATAGAAAGCTATCTAATCACTGCAGAACCTAATCCTACATGGATGACCTAACAAAGTCACACTAATACTGTATTGCAGCACTTCTACGCCACTAAATAATTCTACTAATCTAAAATGCATCTCAAATTCACAGTTTCCCCCCCCCTTTTTTTTTTTACAGTGCAGAAGAAAGAAAACTGGAAAACAGTTAAAGAAACAGATAGAGATCATTCCACTTCAAAATGCCAGATCACAAAACACCTTATCAAATTTTTATTTAATGATTATCACTGTTTACTTTGTATGAAAGGGTAACGGTATGCTGAGTAGGAACAAGCTTACATTTACTGACTTTAAGAATTATCTAAAGAAAATTTAATCAATAGTTATGTGAAAATTTATTGCTAATTATAGGCAATTAAATAATTTAATGAAATTTATAACTTAATACGCCCCAAACCCCATTTACTTCAAAAGAAAAGCAAACTACTTCTAAAACATGCCACTTACAAGATCTCATCTAAGCAAGGCTTTCTACAATTTTCTTTCTGTAAACCATGATAGATTCACGCAATTAAAACTTTTTTTTTAAACTGACTTTTCACTGCAGTTTGCTTCCGTCCTGTGAAATTACAAAGTTCCACTACCACATAAAAGCTAGCTTTCTGCTCTTCAACAATGACACTCTATTTAGGTTTTCAACAAAACAAGAAAATCTTTTAAGTTTTCCACACTTTACAAAGCCTTTTAAGGTATTGATTTATCTGCAATGTTTTCATTTGTTTTTTAATTCTAAGGTTATATCTAAGACTATCCATTACTGTTAACTAGTCAGTATGTACAATATGCCTTATGAACAAACTTTATTAGTTGTGCCTAATTATTGCAGGCAACCAAACTTACTTTCTACATGTGACCTCTCTTCACCTAGCAGTTGAAGCACTGAAGTTCTAGTTGAATTACCATGCATTGCCATTTCCACTGAGATCTTCAAAAGAATTTCATGTACATGCTTTAAAGCTGCTACAGTAATTACTCCTTTTCACTTACTGTTTCGCATTTTTGGCGAAAGAAGTCCAGCATCAAACATTCAGCTTTCACTCCAGAATAAAGCTTTTCAAGCTTGTTGAACACAGACCTTCCAGACTTCATAAGTAAAGCAACCAAACCTTAATTTCTTTGGATGGATAAAATAAAAAGCATTTAAGTGCTACTGTAATCATTCTATACCCTTTCATATTGTCTACTAATGTATTCTGTACATTTTCAATTTTAGAATAATCTTTAGCATTGCTACCCGAAGGAGACAAAGATCCATACAGATTACCAAGTCTTTCTTCTACCTTAACTTCCTTGCCTTACTCCCCCCTTGTTATTTCTGTTTAGATATGCAAAAAAGAGCTGCTACTTAGAGAATCCTATCTGAGACCGAAGGGCTCCCACCCAAAATACTGCATTCAGTTTTGTCACATACTTAAGAAATCTAAGGGGAAAATATTAAGCTGATAACAAAATTTTGCAAAATCAGATCTGAGGCCATTTCTTTATAAAACAAGTATTAACAGAATCTTAGAAAAACAACTACATCAGAAAAACATGCTTCAAATACTTGGAAAAGAAAAGCTCAGACAACAGATTTAATTTTAAAAACGCCTCTTTTTCTGACATGCAAGCAATGCAATAAAATTTCAAAAACCTGTGAAATAAGGACCCATGACAACAGATGCTTCACACAAAGGAATGACATGGAACAGGATAGGGCAAGCATCTTCTGAATTTTTAACTTCCACATTACAGTTAAGGATTTTTTTTTTTAAGTTCTACTGTAGTCATTGTTAGTAAAGTGCAAGATCTAAGAGTCATAAAGAATTAAAAAAAGCCGTAAAACAAACCAACCAAAACACCAAAACCCACCACACAGAAAAAAGACAAAATTTGTTTTTCTTTACTGTCACTAGGTTCATGGAAAAAAAAAACCAAACCAAAGCTGCCTCCAAACAGCTGAAAAAATCCTGTTAATTTTCTTCACCTCACGTCTTCCCCACCAGATAAACGAGGGCATTATCACTGTTTAATACAAGTTTTAATTGAGTACTGTCACTGGTGGGAAGAAAAGTGCAGAACCACTACTTTCCATATCAAACAAAGCAGGTAATTAACAGCTATTCTGGCACAATCCCTTATCACCAAAATACACAACACTGTTAAGTTCTCTCAATGCCAATGCTTTGCTTCAACAAAGGAAAGCTGATGTTTCAGGGTCACATTCACTCCTTTAATACACAGGCATAAATTTACTGCTCAGTCAGACACCTATAATTAAACACAAGAAGAATATAATTCTAATATTCAGACTGGCTTGCATATGAGTGGGATATTTCCCCCTGTAAAGATGATTGCCTTTCATTTTTTGGTTTCAAGTAGCTACAGTTCACTTAGTTTTGATTACATAGCAATTAGATATGCAAATACAGGAGATCTAAAAAAAATGCTTTTCCAAATGTCAGATTGTAAGCAATCAAGCTTATTCTTTTCTCCTGTACACACAAGCTATTCATTAAATAGCTATTGTCTTAAAAACATTCCAACAGATTGCATTTATCAGGGTTTTAGAAGCAAATAGGGGAGTGCACATTACCCAGAACATGGCTCATCAGGGAATGAAAACGATCTTACAATTAATTTAATATATACATGATAGCAGTTAACTAAGTTGGAACTAAGTACCATATTCTTTGGGCACTTTTCCCATTACTGTTCAATACCTAAGCTCACTACATCTTCAAATTAACAAAAATTCAGTAGTTCATATATTTAATGATACTGTATTGGTAATAAATTTCACAGCTAAAAATGCGAATTACTATCAATAATTTTGTCATTGTCTATTGAAAATATGTTCATGTACAGAAAGTCACTATGAAACCACGTGGTCAGTATAATTTTGGCAAGAATAGCCATTTTGAACACCCCTTTTTTTGAGGGCCCACAGAGACGTTCTATTAGAAGCGCAGAGTTACAATTTCATGTAAATGGATCACATACACGAGCTCGGTTCTTTGTGACACATTTCACGGGGCCTCTAGAAGCACCCCACAGTTTCAAAGATCCACTGATCACAGGTTAAAATGATGGGAAATGATGTTGGCAGCAGCTCTGAAGAGCCTGGAAACGCAGAACTACTGCAATATTAGATGGATGAGTCTATAAAATAGTTACCCACAACTATGATCTACCATCGACAGTTTGAAAGCTTATCCTTGCAAAACTCTAAAGAAGCAGGAATAAAATGGGATGGGGGCAGGGGCTGATCGTTTATTTCTCTTAAATAATCATAAAATTCACCTCCAAGCAAACTGGAGGGGAAAAGAGATCCCTAAAAGCAAGCCTGTGTTTTCAGTGACTCAGCCGTGAGGAAATGCACACTAACAAAGGAAGCTGAAACAGTTCTTTCCTAAGGCTTAGCCTTCAAGCCAAGTAACTGAAGTAAATAAAATGCTTTCCTAGTTGATTCCATGATTGCCAGCCACCCTTCAAGATGTCTCTCGCAGAAGCACGGATCCTTTTTCAAGGTCAGGAGAGCAGCAAAAATTACAAGAGATGCCTGATTCAGAGGTCTGTTTAAAAACCTGAAAAAAAAAAACAGTTTAACTCTGAAGCCCAGCTGTAGGCCCTGCAATGTTCTGGAAACTCAGATCCAAAGAAAAGCTGGAAAGGCTTTTTTACAAGGACTGACATTTATGAGCTAACAGATGAATGCGCGTGACAAATTATTTGACATTTTGAGGGTCTTCAAATTTGCTTCATTTTTTTCCTGTGAAACGTTCAACTTGACTTTATCTTTCCCTCCTCTTGCAATAAAGGAGCCTTATGTAACCAGCCAGTAAGGCAAAACTCATTGCCTGTCAGCTTGCTGTTGTTGCCCATGCAATGTTTATATCCCTTCTGTTGCTTCTTCCCCAAGGGTCACTATAAACAACCGTTTGAGCAACAAACGGAACCTGCGTATTTGAACTCCTACCCACTACAGCCTGACGTAAAGAACAATACTGCTGACAGGGGAACCCGAATATTCCCTCCCCTGCAAGTACTCCCCCATCTATTATGTGCTTCTCCAAGGAAGACACTGGAAAAATCCTGTATCTACTACTGTGAAAGACCAGGATCAAAATGCCAGGTTCTTGACAGTTTCTGTATGTGGCAAGATTGCTGGTACAGCATTATTTAGTCAAATTTACTATGTGCCATACTTCAACTTGCAAAACCAGCCGATTGAAAGTGGTTTTAAGAGGAACACAAGTAATAGGCCAAATATGATTAATTTTAAACCATTACAGTTTATTCTACCTGGTAGATTCTTCTACTATAAGTCAGGAAACATGTATTCAATTAGACCGCAAATAATAGGCCTGAAGCCTGCAGTAACCAAATAAAATCAGACTTCCTTAAGAGAACTGAAACACATAATCAATATGTTTTTATCTTCAAAACATTTGTTTCTTCAGGTTTATATAGAAGATATGGCAAATTCAAAGTATCAATTTTTTCTTAGAAATGACAAAGTGTTTTTTTTTTTTAAGGGAAGGTTAATTTTACTACCAAATTAACTATTCCAAAAAGGTGTATTTTGAGCCAAATTGAACTTTTAATTTAAAAGGCTAGATACTGAAAAATTCCACTAGTCAGGCTGCAAAAAACAATTTTGGCATTTGCAATACCCTTGTCTCCTCAACAAATATTGACTAATTTCCAGATTAGTTTCAGTATTTTAAATTGCATTAATACCTATAAAATTTTATCACTTATTTCAGCTTGTAACACAGCTTTTCTTGAGACCTTTTCTGATTAATGCTGTTATGAGTCAGCATGAGTTAACAGATTTGCGTTCTGGGTCTTTTTATCAGGCAAAATTTTAAATGAACATTCAATTCCAGTGTTATCAACTTGAAACATAAATGATTGTTTCAAAGCCACCTCAAAGACTGCCTTGGTCATTTGAAGCTCACTAACTCACTAGATGGAGAGTGAATACGACATGATATTATCAACACAAAACAACCTATAGTTTTCTCCATAAAAATTCATTCAGAATCTTACATTTCTTTGTCAACTACTAGCTTTTAGTTTTGCAAATTATATATTACAGTATGTTTTGTCAGTTCAGCAAGCTATTTAAAACAAAATACACCCCAAGATCCCCACCAATCTGAAAATTAAATTCCCTTGAATACCTACGGTTGTAAATATCTGGGGCATTTGAAATCAATAGTACTGTATCTCAAGTGGCTCCCAAATAATTCTATCAAGTGGATCACTTAAATCAGTCCGGTACTCCAGGTGCATTCAGACAGTTGGCCAAATGTGGTCTGTCGTTCCATTCGGCAACATCTGATTGCCAGGGAAGCATTAATTGTTTCTGTATGGCTGCAGGACTAGACATTCTAGATAACCACTTATAAAGATACTCCAAACTGTATACAAGTAATGACACAGTTTGTATTAATGTGCTAGGGGGTCCAATCTTTCAACATCGGGGTCTGATTTTGATGCCTATTGAGCTGGAAAAAGTTTTCTTAAGATAAATTGCTATGAACAGTGTTAAAAGAAAAAAAAAATTCCAAAGAAAACCACCACAATACCAACAACACTCAAAGAAAGTAATTTCAAAAAAACCTCCAAATAATCAAACAACCCCACACCAGAACATCCAATTCCTTTTTGCCTCCATAGAATGTTATCCTCACTGGAAGCAGTCACACCAACCTTATGCCATGATGCATGGTCAGAATAGTAGAGAAAGACTGGAAATAAAGTAACACCTGAACCAGACTTACTAACCATGGAAAAATTTAGTATCATAGTTTACATAATACGTATTATATCAAACATTTAGGTTATATTGCACTCACTGGCCACATGTGAGACCAAGGCATTCAATTAACAGGCTGTTCTTTGCTTAAGAAAAAAAAATTCCTTCCACTTGTGCATGGAAAAACACCACCAGCACATTGGCAAAATGATGCATAAAAGCCAGGACAATTTTGGTTCATAATTGCATTGCCTGTTTTACTTCTCTCAGGAATCAAAAGGGATTTTAAGAATTCCAGTTGAGATACCAATTAATCTTAACCTCTAATTTTTACTCATTCCTCATGTCACATCTACAAATCACCTACAGAAACCTCTAGCCAAGTCTGAGGGCAACATCAGTATCTACTCTCTGCACCTCTTCACACTCTCCACTTCTCTTCAAAAGCTAGTACATTCAGAGTTCACATTCCAGTAACTTCGAGTCAAGTACAAATTCACCAATCACCCTGACTCTTCGGAAATATTTTTATATTTTTGCTGTTGGATTTTTTCTTGCCTTTCAGATGGTCTTCTGCATGCTAAATGATTTTAGCTGTTAATTAGTAGCATGAGAAGTCTGTCATTGATTTTCTTATGCCTTATCTTCCTTGCTTGAATTACTCAATTCCCCCACTATTTTAACTCCAGTTATCATGCGTTACCTTCACGCAAATATATAGTGTTGCTAGAAACCAAAACAAGTTTAGTGCACTTTCATGGCGTCTTATCATATTTTCAGGGGATGAATGAAGCACCATGGACATTAATCCTCCATTTATTATAATGATTTATAAAGGACATGACCATTCAGAAGGAGGTCAGCAAGGACGAAGATGGAAAAAGATAGCCAGAGAAGATCTCCCTAGAGAACTAAGAGGAACCATATGTCAAAGCAAGGAAAATTTATGTGACTTATGAAACAAGGGAGAAGTTTGTGACAGACGACCAAAAAGAAAAAAAGTTGCCCTAGTTCAACACAAAAGGAACAGAAACATGAAGAGAGAGATTCATGGTCCTACAAAGACTCAAGAAGAAAAAAATCTCCCATAGCTGTTGCTACGAAAATACAACTGCTCCGTAAATTATTTTGAATTGTTCTCTACTGTGGATATATTCATTCCCCAGAAATATTAGTTCGTCACACATGAAAATATCCTGGTGCTTCCCAGTAACTCTGTGGCAAATTCATGACATTTTTGTACCAACTAGACACCTCCTTCCTGCACTGTCTCCACCCATTCTCTTCAAGTTTTCTACATAATTCTGTAACATCTTCTAATGAAGCCAACCAAGAATTTGATGTTCTCATTGTTTTCTTACAGTTACTTCAGCTGCCAGTTATTCCATTCTGTCAGGCACACAAGAGCTATTGCCTTGAATGAAGTCACTGTTTTGCAGATTTGACTTTCAACACCAAAACCCAGCCTAATTTCCCCCCCCCCCCCCCATTTCAGGCTATTACGGTTAGAGGACAAGATTCTGGTTGTCTTGTAGGAATATAGTATTGAATTGAATTATGAACCCAGTTACAATCAAGAATTACTCAATTAAATTCATCAAGCAAGCATGAATACTGTATATTGTGTGTGTTCCATAGCAAGTTTGTGGAACTTAACAATCAGATCCAATAATTTACACAGAATGTCAGATTCTATTAAGTTAAACAGATTCCAAGCAAGTTCAGTACTGGCCATTGCTAAGTTAAGTGTTCTACAACTGCGACAGTAAGAAGTTTTCTCTAACAGAAAACCAGATTTGTGTACCTGGCCGTAACAAACATTTGAGTAAGTTTTCATCCTTCCATGCAGGTACTCAACACATACTTTAAACCGAGTTATGAGTTCTAAATATGTGGTTTTTTAAGATATATTCACAGCGTGCATGCACTTCAGCGAGTCCTACATTCATCAAAACATTCCACATTTACTGTCCAAAAAGATGTGAAAAATGTGAATAATTAGCAGACAGAAGCTGCTAATTATTCTCAGTAAATGCTAATAAAAATATGCAGCTGACAATAAATCCCTCTCTATCTGAAAAGTGTAAAGACCAACAATAAAATCTTGCAACTATAGCTAGATAAACTGTAAAGTAAGGATACTGCCCCACTGCATACCCATTAACATCTACACAGGTACTTGAATTTCATTCATATCCTTAGTATACTGTACTGTAGGCCATACCCAGCAAAAGGGTAACCTGTGATTAATAACATCCGTTTTAATCCAAGTCTAGGCAAGACAAAGGCTAACACAGAGCCAGCAGATCTGAGAAAAGTGGAAAACTGTCACCATCTAAAAATAAGTTTAAATGGCAAACCACTCAGACATTTTAGGAATTACAATTTGTGATTGTTATCATACAGTAAACTTTTCCAAGTTGAAAAGGAATCCAGTATCTTACTGCAATGAAACACTACAGATTACTTGTCGCTATCTGAAAAACAAAATAGCAGAAAGTCAAATCTCTCTGTCTTCTAAATGTTTAATTACTAATTTAAGTATTTAGTTTCAGCAATAGTGGTATCTTATTTTGTGCTTACTCTTTGCTCCATGCAAAAATCTTCCTATCAGTCTTAATAAAATTGCTAAATCTGACCCTAAGGAGCCATATCCAGGATGGTAAACAACAACCTGTATTCTGCCTCCCAGCATCCCCCCCAGAAATATGGAGAACCAAGAGCTGCCAAGAACTGAAACCAACTCAGAAAACACACAGGCATGCTGCTTTCCTCCCTGAATCAACAGGTTCTGCCTCCATTCCCACATTTAAGTAGACTCAATCTTCACACAGGACAGGGGAATTCCCATGAGCTTCAAACTAAGTACAGTCTTTCCCACACAGAAATCCAAGCACAGTTTCACGATACTTGAACACACTCAAAATGCAACCCTGAACACAATTCTTTTTCTGGTAAGCAAACTTATATCATCTCAACTTTAACTCTTAAGAAAGTTCAAAAAAATCCAGCCACATACCAAACATTAAATCATCCACTGAAGGGCAGCCGAATAGGTTAACGTCATAGCATAGAAAAATCTGGAATCCAGATTGAGTTTAGCATTGCTGATAAATGAGACCGGTAGTAAAGTCTGCAAAACCACTAGTTGTCCTTCACAGAACATCATGAAAATAGGGAAATATCTCTGCATCTATCATTTGTGGAATCTCGCAAGAATCAAATTCCCCATTTGAGTATTATTAGATAATGCTCAACACTATTACCCCTGCAAGAGAAGATTAAAGTTTTAAGAACTCATATGACTGTACATAAGAATGCCCATACTCCGCTAAAACAAAGTCTCGCCTAGTTCAGTAACTCGTCTCTCATCTTTCTCTGCTGAATAAGTGTGGAAAAACTTTCAGGTTACAGTAGATTTTAGTTACTTAAACCATTCACTTCTTTCACTACTTTGCTAGACAAAGTAAAATGTCGATAGATGTTTGCAGACAATTTTGTGAATACCCCAGAACAATTCAGTATGAATTGTCCCCCAAGCCTTTCAGAACTTCTATTCAAATGGAAGATAAAACAGCTGTGAGCTGTAGCCTAGTCAACTTTTTATAACACAATTAACACTCTCTGTGCTTCCCACCTAACAAAAGTTTAGGAGTAATTTTGGAGAAAGACAGTTTCTACCATGGTACAGATTAAGATGAGTCAATCACCGTTCAAAAGACATCGAATTTTACTTTATAAAATAGAGCCTTGTTTATACACAGATGTTCAAGCAATGATTTAAGATTCCTTTGATACATCCTTTCTCCACTACACTTCATGCTACTTTTCTCCAATTTCAAGATAATCTAGATTCTCTTGCCTCTTGATCATAAGGCTTTTGGCTCACAGGGAACTGACAGGAAAGACAAATAAAAGGAAAGCAAGGTATAATACAAGCCGTTTTCTACTAGCTGGCTTTGATTACACTCCTCCAGTCTACAGCTTCCAGGGTCTTTACCAAAATACTTCTTTAATACCATTAAGTCAATTATTTCCATATCTAATTAGCTCAATAGCCAGTTAGCTATTTACCAATTTAACTGCTCTCAGAACAAAATGAAATTTAACCAAGTCTTAGTATCAAAGCTGATCATAGTCAAAGGCCTCAGCTATTTTTCAAATTACATAGGAGAACACGTCTTAACAGTGTTAAAATCTGCACAAAGCTGCAACTTTTTATTGAGCACGTGGAGAAATATATCCAATACATACTGGATATATTCAGTATGTAGCCAATAAAAAGCAAAGGTATGCATGAAATAAACCTATTTAGAAGATGCATTGTATCCGATACATATCAGTAATATTTTCTGAAAGACTAATATTGCTTTGCAATAATACTTCAGGCCCTCAGGCACCTGATTTTTTTCTGTCCTTCAAAATAAAATCATTCTTCTCTTGAAAGTAAGAGCGTTCCTCATACTGTTAAGTGAAACACTTTTGCAATAAATTACTTCAAAGAAGAAACGTTTGTCAAATCTTATCTAAAACTTAAGGAAAACATTCTTTTCTTGTAAAATTCAAGAATTGAACAATTCTCTACATAGAAGCTCAACATGAACCAGCAATGGGTGCTTGCAGCCCAGAAGGCCAACCGCATAATGTGCTGCATCTAAAGCAGCGTGGACAGCAGGTCAAGAGAGGTGATTCTGCCCTTCTACTCTGCTCTGACGAGACCCCCACCTGGAGTACTGGGTCCAGCACTAGAGCACCTAACGTAAGAAGGACATGAGCATGTCCAGGAGGGCCACGAAGATGACAAGAGGGCTGGAGCACTTCCCCTGTGAAGACAGGCTGAGAGAGTTGGAGTTGTTCAGCCTGGAGAAGAGGAGGCTCTGGGGACACCTTACAGCAGCCTTCCAGTACCTAAAGGGGGCCTACAGGAAAGACTGTGGGGGACTCTTTATCAAGGAGCATAGTGATAGGATGAGGGATAACAGTTTTAAACTGAAAGAAGGTAGATTTAGATCGAATATTAGGAAGAAATTCTTTACTATGAGGGTGGTGAGACAGTGGAACAGGTTGCCCAGAGAAGCTGTGGATGCCCCACATCCCTGGAAGTGTTCAAGGCCAGACTGGATGGGGCTTTGAGTAACCTGGTCTAGTGGAAGGTGTCCCTGCAAATGGCAGGGGCTTGGAACTAAATGATCATTAAGGTCCCTTCCAACTCTAACCATTCTATGATTCATTTCAACATATGTGTCAGCACCATAGCTTTATTATCTGTTCACACAGTACTTTTCACAGAATGTAAAAGATGAGCATCCTATAATTAGGGTAGCAATAACAGGGCTTGTTTAAGAAGACGCACTGCAAAGTACATATTATTTAATGTCAGTAACTTCACTTTATAAGCTAAGACTTTCCATTGGAAATCAAAGTATCTGATGGTATTTCAGAGATGAAGAGGTATTAAAATATTACAAATATATATTACTTCAATTCTATACAGCATGTAAATGTAGTAAAATATCCTGATCACAAGACAGTTAAATTTTTTCACCTTAATCTTTTCCTCAAGCTTTGTGCAGGTACCAAGGATAATTTTTTAATTCCCTTATAGCCTTACCATAAAAAAGCAAAACAAAACTGGAGAATCCAAAGAAATGGAATTATCTATTTACCATGACAACTCTGCACCAGCCAAAGACAAAGACTAGTACTAACCGAGAGCCTGTCTTTCATGAAACCTTATATAATTTCTGCTTGCAAGGTGAACAGTGATGTAGGAACAACTGTAGGTCAGGAACCACAAATCAGTTCAAGCAATCTAATGCAAAGCAAAGTGCAACAGATTTCAAGCTGTTGCAGTGGCTGAAGGCACTGAGTTCTTCAAATTTACAATTGCATAGCTGCCTGCCTTCCTCTTTGAAATAACCAATTGTAAGAAAAAAAAATAATGTGTATCATAATGAGATGCCTCCTCATGAAGTAAAAATAAATTATGTCCTCTCCTCACACACTGTTCTAAAGGAGATTCTTGATTAAAAGTAGGAAGAAGTGGGGAAAAAAACAATGTAGATGACCAAGACTGCCACAGCCTGATGCCATAAGGCTGCCTACCCCTCTAAGTGAGATAATGACAGTCAACATGTTCAAGAGCACAGAGCTGACTGACTCCCTATGGGTGTGTCTATGTCTGTTTTATGGAATTCATGTAAGACAAGGGAGACTACAAAAAACAATGTTTTGCTTATCCATCATTGAACAGTCATCCCTTTTATTAAGCAGTATTCTTTGATTAGTGTGAAAATTGCTAGTTTTCCTCACTACCTAATGAAAGGTGCATTCAGACTAAGCAAAAAATGCCTTAGTCTTAATAAAGTTACACATTAATTAGCTTTTGATGAATGTCTGCAACCCCTCTCCCCTCCCCAACAATCTCCTTCAAGTACCTCCAGGCTCTAATCACAATATTCTCAGTAATTAAGGTTTTGATTTTAAATTTGTCTAAAGCTGCCTGGAGAGATGTTCTGATTACCAGCTGAGCCTCAGATACAAACGATTTGAGGATTTCCCTTGCTTTCTGGGGGAAATTTGTCATCAGGTTTCAAGATCTGATGCTACTTCAAGTCAGTTGTCCATGTGACAAAGATTTCTAATTCATTACTTCTGTTCATAGGCTCACACAGGAGAGTAACATTTTCTACAGAGCAAATCAGGATGGTTTATTTTCCAGCGTGCCAGTCTTTGTATTTTCTCTTGGATTCTGCAACCACTAGCAAGGTAGGGACAGAAAAGTAGACAGACAGTTTGCTCTAGGAGATAGTATTTAGTACCATGTAGCTGTCACATTACAGGTTGACAGATTGGTATAGTAATTAATTCCTTCCTACATCTAATAAGATTTCTTTTATAACTAGCACTGGCAAATCAAGGTTTGCAGATACAAAATATACTTACAAAATATACATACAAATTAACGTGCATTTTTTACCTCCTCCAAATTTCAAAGCAATTTAGTCAAAAATGGGAAAAATCTTGAATACTCACTTTTCTAAATAACATTGACTCCAGATTAAAGGAATGGGTTTTAAAAAACAATTAGCATAACCTAACCTTCCATGAGAGAATACTATTATTTCTGTATTTCATACTTTGAAGTGCATTAGCATTTTGAAATAGAACCTGCGAAGAGAGAACCTCCTTGAGAAAATAAAAGGTGGTTATCATTAAAAGGCACTGACTGCCAAGGAAGCTGGTCACCTTGCACTGCAAGTCTATGGAATTCACCTGTAAGTATACTTGATCAGGAAAAGAGGCAAGAGCCAATAGCAAGAAGTATACTTCCTCCCAAACTGATAAATGTCACTCCTTCTTACTTTAGTCTGTGATCATCATGTCTTGAATACAGCTTCCAAATTTTAGTATTTAAAAGAAACATCTTATTGGGATGCATCACAATAAATGATTATTAAATTCTTCCTACTGCAGCAACAATGGTATAGCAACAGAAAAGTCCAACCTGAAAAAGATAAACTACTGACTAATACCAATCACTTCAAGAGAGCAAAAGAGCTATAGAAATATTAGGAATGGATGGCATGAAAATAGGTTTTATCAAGAAAATTATTTGGTACTCAACACTGGTTTACAACCAATATAATATCTGGTATTCAAATATATTATACTATTATACCATTGAAATATATGAAACTATTTAATGTTCAACACTAACTGTAGTATTATCTCATGAAATCATCAATGGTCAAGTGCTCTGTGCTCCAAAAATATCAGACAACAGACAACTTAGAAGAGGTAATGGGCATTAAAGCACTGACTGGATCAGTTTGTTTACAGGTTTACAGGGGAATGGGTCTCTTCAGAAGAAAAATTGAGGCCTCAGATGCAGGTTTTTTCTTTCTTTTTACCCTAATGTAGCTGTTTGCAAGTACAGCTATTGTTAACACAACTAAGCGTGCTCTTCCACACAGCAAAACCAATCTGCAAAACTTTAAAGACTGTATCAAAGCATCATTGTTAATGACTATCTTAAATATACATTCGTTCACTACTAACAGTGAGAGGTTATTTCTGGACCATTAAGCTTGGGGCCTCAATCTATACTTATAAGCTTTCTGAAGAATAGATGCCTAAATGTTTTAGCTTATGGTATCTATGAACATAAATGAACCAGAACTAATATTTTTATTCAGAAAAAAAGTTACATAACCTAAGTTCTGATGAACTACCCCAACCTAGAATTACCATTCCTAAAAGAAAGAGGAAGCAGCAATAAACTTAAATTCTGCCCATAGATGAAGAATTGTATTATTGCTAAAAACATAATGCCTTTTAAAAACTATCTTTAAATGGGAAAAAAACTGAATGAACTTTTAAGAACTCACTTTTTTTTTTTAAGGTAGCTTTCAAGAGTAGATCAAATAGTCTTCCCTTATAAAAACTAGGTTGTTTGAAAACTCTTAAAGGGAGGCAATATTTTCATTAAATCTCCTGCCCCAGGCAATTTTTTAAAAATAATATGATAGAATACACAAAAATCTGACTACTAAATGAATAGTCACAAACATAGCTATGTAATTAAGTTTGTTCACACTGGCAACAATACACTTTGCTTCAAAATATAGCACCTACACCCACACAATTTGGTACGTCAGGTGAAGCATGCTGAAAGTGTAACACTCAGAAATTTTAATGTTTCCTACCACCCCCCAGTTATAGAAAAACTGTATTTCAAAATTCTGTCCAAAAATATCAACTCTACAAATTCTATTTATTGATTTATAGTTTAGAACTCCCTAACAGTAGGACCCATTTATATGTTAAATGTACCTCAAGCCAAGAGATAGAAAGAATTCAGGACATAAACTATAATGTTTTAAAAGAAACCTTCATAAATCAAGCATTTAAGACAATATCACCTTTTTATTTCTACAGAACCTAGACAACAAAAAACTCTGTAGTTTATAATAGATCTTAGCTCAAAAGCTGGCAATCTAAACATGCAAAAGAGCTATAGGTAGAATAAGAGAAAGGGTGGTGACAGAATTACAGCAGATTATGAAAACAAGAGGTATCAAATGAAGTTTGAAAGCGACAGAGGCATAAACTCTGGGAAGTCTGAGATTTTTAACTGGGCAGACACTATTTTAACTGTTATGTGCTCCATATGTATCAATAGAACGTATTATGTGGCTGGTCTGATAAGGAAAAGAGGGGGTTTTCTAACGAAAGAACCAGAAGAAATAATACTTCGGGAACAAAGAGGAAAAGAGTACTCTTAAGTACACATTTCAAAACTGTAGTGGAGATGCTGGTGTATCTTCAGCAGTAGCAACCAGATGTGGAGGGAAATAGCTAGAAAATAAACCTTCAAAAACAAATTACTTCCAGCAGTTACCACCAGAGCAACTTCAGGATGGCTCTGTCCTGAAAAGTGTAGTTTCCCCTACATATACAGGCAGAGCACATATGTTTACAGGATAGGGCAAGGAACAGCCACTCCACCGGAACACAAAACAAATCTAGAAACACAGTGCTTCCTGGTTCACTCAGACAGAATTCACTGCCATATGAATGTTTAATGTTCACATTAAACATTTTTTTCCAATCCACTCTACTTGCACAAATCACTACTTTGGTATTTCAATACAAGAAAGCTTTTAAGAACACCTTTAAGGTTAACAGCTCTTCCTTAGACAAATACATTTAACTTCCATTTTTACCTTTACCTTGTGAAACACGATACAATTAGAAGTTAGTTATTGCTGAAGAATACTTTGTAATTGCTAGTTAGACTCCCCACTGCACCATTATGGAGTATGCACATTTAACTTCTTTAGGGCAGGTTGTGTTATTTACCAAGTCTGTAAAAACACTAGGTAATGAAAAAGCATATGTAAGAACACAACAAATAAGAGAGACATGAGCTTAACCTCTGTTAGAAAATAAAACTATGCATCTGAAACTACACTACCTTTCAAGAGCTTACCTTCTTTTTGTCCCTCATTGAGCCCTTCCCTCGGACCATTATCTTGCATCCTGTTTCTGCCTCAAGCTGTTTAGCTGTTAGTCCCCTGGGCCCAAGGATTCTTCCAACAAAGTTAAACTGGAAAAGAAAAACCCAGCATTATTTCTATAAAAGCAAGTAAACAAAATTAATTTAGAATTTAACAAGATGTATTTCTTCCTCTAAAATATCATCAAGTATTTTCAGAACACTACATTGAATACCTGAAGTTAAAAGAATGAGATAAGCAATTTTCATACATTAGATATCTAATGCGACCCCTACTTTGGGGGATACAGGTTTCAGGTGAAAATAGGTTTTTAAGTTTAACATCCGGTATTCTAGGGCAGTGGTAGTCCTAATTTCCTCCTCTTTAAGTGCTCTTACAGAAACTATGAACCACCCTCTCTCACCACTAACATGACCAGACATGCTCATTAGTAGGCCAACAATGCGAATCACACCACAGAAAGGCACAGGTTCTGGTTGCAGGACCAGACATTCACACAACTTCCATGTGGTGGGACTGATGGGTGCCAGATGTAGGTCCAGTCCCATAATGGCACTGAGCCTTCAGGAAAGGCCTCCGAGGCCCACTATTCATTTGCTCCCTGCCTACAGCTAAGGAGCCCACAGAAAACATTCTTTTTCACCATTCCGTGCTGTTCTGGTGGGCTCGATCTGGACAGCACACTGCTGACTAACCGCCCACATCTACAGGATCTCTTCTTTATTTACCCATGCCATGGTATTTCCTTCAGGAAAAAACAAAAAAACAAAAACCAAAACAAAAAAAACCCTGAGGCTTGTTACATATTCACTTTAGGTTTCATGGGCAACATTTCTAGAAAACATTGTATTTGCCACATATATATATATATAAAAATAAATATATATATATAAAAGATGCGTGTATATATGTGTATATATATGTATATACAGACACATGACAAAAGCACATGCCATTTTTTAAAGCTGTATCCTTTATTCAGTTGTGCATACAAATAGAGCAAGTATTTCATGTTTAGTTGGCTAACTTCAGTATCAGCAGACTATCCCCTGCCTACACTTAACACAGTAATGCTGCCATTTAGCCATACATAACATTATTTCATAGTTATTTTCCAGGGTTTTCCCCCTTTCATTATTTTCAAACACACATTCTGGAAATTATGACATCAATAAAAAAAGCACTAAGTGAAGGTAGCATTAAGAACATATAGCAGTACTCTGTGACAACTACAGTGCAAAGATGAAGTGCCAGCCTCAAAGGATACATAAACCTAGAAATTTCAGACCGAAGATTAAATTCGAAGAACATACTAAGAACAGAAACTCTTCAGTAAGGACAGAAGTCTAGGTATTTTAGATCCTGGTAAACAAAGCTGTTCAATGGAATTATAAAGAAGTTGTCAGCTTTCATTTCCTCAGCTAATTAAAACTGGGTTCGAGTACTACAACTCAACATATTTGAAATTCTTATAAAACTGCAAAGACCAGAAATGATTTAGGAGTGAGCAGAAACATGAACCGAAGCAAATCAAAGTTCTTAAAAAAAACAAAACAAAACAAACCATGTTTCACAATGGCTATATTGTTTATAGGGAAGATGCACTCCCAAAATTGTTTAATATTCCAAGCTCAAAAAACTAAGATATATTTTGAAGTCTGAATCAACTGTCAGGGAAAAAAATAAAGATTAAAGGTACTTGTGAACACATACACAAACTGTGAATCATAGGAAATTAAGGAAGATTCACTAAGACCGAATAAAGCAATGAACCAGCTACAAGTGATAAAGTTCAGCCTTGAAATATTATCAAAATCCTGCATTTGTTACACATTTCATGCTTAATACCAAAATCATACCACTATCCTACATAAACAGCATCTCGCTTGCCTTTCTCCACAACCACACTTCCTGCACACTAAACCTTTAGATATCTATCCCATTCCACTGGTAAAGCTAAAATAATATTGCAAACCTGACTTTAAACCCCTCTTCTAACCAATACACAAGGTGACTATCATTGCATTCTTTATCTCCCCAAAAAAACCAGCAGCCTCTAATATTTTATTAGCTTGAATCATGATTAAAAGAATAATCGAATTCTAAGGTAAGATAATTTGGATAAAAAATTTAAACAGAACAATTTATGATACTAAGAAAAAAAGCAGGAATTTGTATTACTCTCAAGCTTTCAACTTTATTCATGTTGCCTGAAAACTATTTATAATTCTGGCTTCCAGTTGAGAAATTGCTGACTTAAAGGTTAAGCCAGTTTCTTTTCCAGCTACGCCCAGAATATTCTCCTTATAAAGAGCCTTCATAAATTGTTCCAGTGTAGCTCAACCCCATCTTTTCTTTACAAACTGTATGCATTAGAACTTTGAACCTTTTTGGATAGGTATTCTTTCTGAAACTCTGATCCTTCTTGTTACCTCCCTTGGGCCCTCCAATTTGTTAATTTCTTAAAGTAGGATGCCTGGACAAGGCAATACTTCAACTGGTATCTCAACAAGGTTAAGTTACTCAGAACAAATATATCTTACAAGCCACATTCCTATTAATGCATCCCAGCTTCTTCTTTCCATTCCCAAAAAATTCAGTTTTAATGTTTGGTTCAACGTTGTTGACCCTAGATACTCTTCTCCATTACTTCTGTTTTGCTAGTTTTCCCCAGTTTTGTATTCAATTGTATATGCAATTTTATACCCCCTATAACAACATATTGCTCTACATTTTGTAACAAATTCCACATTGTTGACTTCAGGCACACTAATTTCAAGAGAGCTGTGAATTTTAATTCCATCTTTAAAAGCATTTGGTATCACTTAATTGTTTTCTAAGCATACTTCCTATCTCACCAAGTTACTCCTGAATGTGTTAGAGATTCAAGCTGCCAGAGGACTCTGCAGGACCCCACCTGAGGTGCAGTCTTAATTAAGAAATCAGTAACCAATTATCATAGGTTAAGCCAATTACTGCTTTAACAAATGATTCCCAAGCTTTTGTACCAATGGATGACTGTCAGTATTCAGTTCCCTCAGACTACCACCTCAAGGTCCTTGCTGAGAACTCTAAAGGAAAAAGCAATTTTGACTCTTGTGAAGGGACTAGGTAGAATAGTGACCAGCAGACTACAAGGCAGGAACACAGTGTAGACTAAGCCTTCTAGTTGGACAGTCTCAGAAGTTTTATCAGAATCCAGTTGTATCACGAGGTACTGCTCCTCTTACCTGCCAGGCCAGTTAGACTATCAAACAGAATTACTGGAACCAGATACATCTCACAAATTCAAAAGACCATTGTTTGTCACATTGAACTCAATATTTCTCATGCTCTTTATCCCATAATCTCACTCAATCATACTCCTCTTCATCGCCTTATGTTTCCCTACAAATAACACCTGTGTTCAGGAAGACTGCTTGTTTTAACACTTGTGCAGAGACAAAGCTAGGAGTATGTACCTATAATTTCTTACAGCTTTTCTCATTCTGCACTTGTCTAATCCTCTAGGATTCACCTTACCCCCAGTGAATTGCTAGAAAATAAACAGCAGTGGTTCACAAATCAGTTTCACCCATTTAAGACCATATTACTTTGAATGTATCCAACCTCACACATGTTGGAAATAGAGAATATGTTAAAAATTAAGTAGAAATGACCCATGCTAAGATTAACTGCATCTTCATCAACAGTACAGATAAAGCAATCAAATACTTGATTTTCCTTCATCAAGTTAGTCTCTCCTTCCACAACATTAATGCATCTCTATACTCAATGTATTTTTACATCAAACATTTTCACCCAGTTATTTTCCTGGGTTTTTTAGAAGAGCTGAACTAAGGTTTTGAGTTCGCAAATCTTCCTATACAAACTCAAAATCAGAACTCAAGAAACAACCTCCAGAAGAACATGTTTGTGACATGCATAAACAGAAAAGCATCCTATGTGCCACCTAGAATCCTTCATATTTGAGGAACAATGGAGGGAACCAGAAAGTATACAACACTAACAATATTCATAAAAAGCCAAGAATTGGAGTATCTAGCAAAGCTCAGGTGCTGAAGTTGTTTGTTTGTTTTTGTTTTTTTTTTTTTGCTGAAGTTCCAACCAGTTACACCATGTTGCTCTCCCTCTCTGCCTGTTTCTCTGCATTGTCACTCCCATTCCCTTAGTTTGCTAACCTTACAAGCCTTAAGTTTCCAGCATGTACAAAAAACACAAGCAAGATCCTGCAGTAGGACATTTGTTGCCTTTCCTTGAGAAATGTCCGAAATATACACTAAGAAAAGGAGATGGACAGCATATGTTGAGACATTCTGTACATGAGGATCTTTGTTACTGAACGTGTTCAAGCAGAAACAAACTTATTAGGAAAAAAAAGTTGCTCTAAATCCTATTGTTTGCACCTATTCTGGGAAATTAATAATTATTCTGCAGCAACTGATGCTCCCCAGAGCCGACAAAATTTCTATCTGGTATTCTACCTAACAACTCCACTGCATCAGAAATTCACTGATCAAACCAGCTTGCATTCCCTATGCATAGAACAACTGTTTCCCAAGCAGACCAGGTGCTTCTACAGTCCTTCTATGCTTCACCAGCCCCTACACCCAGAACAGTAGTAGTAAAGGAAAATAAAACTATGCTAAAGACTCAAAGCTGCTGATTAATAAGAGGTTGCAAAGAAGTGTCTGATTTTTACAGTGTATGGGAAATGCAGTGTTTAAGAAACTTTCCATGCAAGTTAAAATCTGAGGAACTTGAGAGAGTGCAGTTGTACTAAATTTCATACTATTATTATGTCTTTTGTATTTTGTGTTTTCCTTTGAAACCTGGAAGTAAGATACGGCAAGTTCTAATTTATCTGATGAAAAAAAAATTCTTTCCTTCATTAGTGGAAAAGAATTTGAAAAACTCTAATTTGATTAAAATATCCAAATCTAGCAAGAAAGAATATAAGCATATCCATTTGGTTAAACAATTATTTTGCTCAATTAAAAACTAATTTATTCTACCATCTTATAAAAAAATATTCCAATGATTTTCTATACACTGAATTTGCAGAGCTAGTTACTTATCACTGGAAAAAAGCCAAAACAAGCTATTCTTAAAGTCCATTTCGACCTAAGGAAATTAAAAAAAAAAAAAAGAGCCTTAGAAAGCTTACATATTCCTTGGATACAATGTATATCTGAGTATAAATGTTTTACATGCAACCTAAACATTATTTTAAGAAAAATCTCAGTAGTTCTTCATACCAAAACCAAAAGATGCTGTATGCTTCCTATTGACTTTAGCTAAGAATACTTTAAGATATAGTAATAAACATTTAAATTGAGTAAAAATTCTAAACACACACAAAAGAGTCCTTTCTTTACCAATAATCCACAACAAATGGTTTGCAATGTGTCTACGTTTCTAGTAATCTGGCATTTGGTCTCACCTTTGGATCTCCAATTTAGGAAAAAAAAAAAAGATCACATAAATTTTGTGAATTCCTTAAAATAAACACTGCAATTACTACAACTGAGTACTTGTAACCATAAATGTCCACTCTTGATGATGTTATTTAATTCTTAACTGCCTGTAGTAATCCACTTTAGTATAGTTATGGCATAAATGAAAACATGTTCTCCATTTTGAGACTGCCTTTACATATATGAATTCTATGAATTTTTTTTTTTTAAAACTGTAACAAGTCACAAAAACTTCAGACTTTTACATCAGTTAGAAAACAGCTTAGCCCTTCCCTTATTGATGTTTTTTCCAATTACAGTATTTTATTTTACAACTCAGTTAAGTATTAGATGTAACTCTGCAGGCTGTAAGCAGATTTTCACAAAGACAGAAAAGTACCTGATATTCACCCTTCCCAAACTCAGATCACCTCCCGGATTGTATACTAAAACATCAAATGAACTAACGCATCCCAAAAACGTGGTTCAAAATGTCTTGGTGTTTTAGTTTGCTTTTAAAAAATATGGAGAGCAGCATTTTCTGCTCACTTCATTTTCATACGCTTTTCCTCACCAAATAAAAAGCAGCTGAAGACCAAGACTCTGGATGGTTCAGTGGTTAAAATACATCAAGGTTAAGAAGCAACTGAAAACTGGGTGTTATAATAGAGAACATCTGGTAATTTTATCCTAAACTGCAACACTGACATTCAGTTTAGACATTTTGGAGTGAACCTTCTGTGTCTTCAGATCATAATAGTCCTCTTCCAAGACCATTTGGGAGATAACAATCTGACACAGTTACAAGTGCTAACTGTGGAAATGAAGTAATGAAGAGACACAAAGAAACTGCAGCAAGAAGAGAAAGGCATTCAAACCAAAGCATGATGAATGTGTGTGACACTCATGATGTTGTTTGTTACATGTGAGTACAAGCAAGATTAACATTACTCCTAAGTATTGATAAATTCCTTAAAGTTACAATTAAATTCAAGTACTTATTTTCATGCATGGTTTTGATGAAGAAAAGCAGATAATGCATTTAACTGAAACATACTTATATGCAAACTTAAACTGGAAATACTACCATAGAAGATTAAGAATAGCACTATGCTGACAAAACATCGTAAATACTCAGAAGACAAGGTTCTGAACCCAACAAAAGCTTTCACTGACCTACCAAAATTAGCAAATTTGGGGTTGGTTTTTTATTGTTTTCTTTTTAAAGGAACATTGTTTTGTGATACTGGTAATAAATTCATTTTTCTATAAAATATTTCTGCATTTATTAGAAACAGCTTGAATTGCTTTAAGCTGAGTTTTAGATAATCATAAACAACATCAGATATATATGGCTGATTAGATTTTTTGAAAGCCTGTAACTTGAAACAAGAATAAAACCACTTGAGGTACGATAAAACAAAATATAGCATATTAAAACTTAAGAAGGTAAGATTGTACGCTTTCAGTTAGGTAGTTTAGTGTTTAATAAAGAAAAAAATTTGTAGTATAACTTTATAGATAGGTAACTTTGAGACTACTTTCTCAGAAACTTAATCTGAAAAATTTTATAGGAGAATAGAAATAACTTAAATGGGCAGTTTACCCTATCTTACACTGAATATGCTTTCTAGCAGTAACATTTTCCAGTATTTATTCAATTAATGTATCATGACCAAATACCCGTTTTCACAATGACAAGTTTGTCACAAAGTTGTTGCGTTATTTTTGTTGTTGGTTTTTTGTGTGTGTTTTTTGGTTTGTTTGGTTTGGTGGTTTTTTTGTGGTTTGTTCTTGTGGTTTTGGGGGGGTTTTTTTGGGGTTGGTTTTTTTTTTTTTTCAAGAGCAGCTGGACACACGAACACACACATTCATAGACTACTTTTAAGAGAACTAACATGTGCACCTACAGGTTGTTTTTTTTCTTTACTGAAAATGACCGTGAATAAATTTGCCACCAACAGTAAGAGAACAGCAGGAATTGATTAAAGACATAGTCTTTCAGTTCAGATTTACAGTCCCCTCCCCATTTTTTTCAGTCAAAATATTTTCATGAAATACTTCAAACTATTGCCACTATCTCATCCAGTACACAAGATGATACCACTAGATTTTCTGATAGGTGGCGATTAAGGAAATACAAAGTCTCTTTTTCCGTGAATAGAAAACCTCAGACACATTTCATGCCTTATTAAAGTATTTCCAGTGATTCAACACTACTCATCACAACAGTAAACAACTATACAGATTTTGTTGAAAAAAAGCAGTGGTAAGAACTACACCCAAATAAAAACAAGCGCATCATACATACAGATTACTCAGTGACCACACCATAGATTAACTAAAAACAAAGAATGAAAAGTTGACATAAACAGCCACTTGTACACATTTAAGAAATAAAGTGGGAAAAGTATAATGTTTCTGGAATTAAATAATTTGGAAATTGCAAAATCTTTCATTAACTGCATTAGCATGTATTTTGAGGATTAAATATGTTCCAGTGGAATTTGGCAAGTGTTTTGCATAGTTAAGAAAAACAGACTATCTGATGAGATTTTGCCAGGAGAGGAGGCTGACAAAGCAGATGGTATTATCATTGTCAATACAGCGAATACAGACAATAGTAACCACACATAGAAGTCAATTTTTACATACAAACTAACTTTAGGTAGTTGTTAAAGACTGCTAGTAACAACAGCGAAGTTGTTTCCTGAAGGCTCTTCCAAAAACACCTACTGGTAATAAAAGAGAATCTGCAGACAGCAATGCACAAGAAACGTTCCCTCCATCCCTTAAATACAGCATGTTTTCTAAGCAAAATAACAAAGTAAATGCCAAAGTACATATGTAGTGAATACCAGCATGACACGAATAATCTGCTTATGTCAAATATATCCACTTATATCTGCTGGGTGTACCTGACATACGCCATTCTAATACTATAATCAAAGCTAAATGAGAACTATTGAAGCATTTAAGTGATGAAGTTAAGTAGTAAATTAGAAATGCTGTGCTGTAACTTACACATATAAATTATCATGAAATAATCTCTTCATCACTTACAAACAAAAGTCATTAAGGTATTGGAAACCAAAATACAGAATATCAACCCTCAGAAAGTCAGGATCTGTCATATTTGCAATTAGGTACTTTTGTGCTGGATAAACAAAGCCAAAACCTCTAGCACACTATTTGAAATACCTTTGATATTACTTCAAGTGTGAGAAATTTAATCCCTGACATTTAATAAAGGGTCATTAGAGGTAAAAGTACTTAAAGTTGTTCAAATTCTCTAAAATTTCAGTTGCCACAAAGAAAATAGCAACATCTTTATCACTGGCGACAAAAGGGAGCTAATGAAAAAAATTTTTCTTTTTCTTAGTTTAGTAAATGGCAAAGCATCATTTTCAGAGCATATGCAATTCACTAAAACAGGTTCCATCTTTATTTGGTTCACTGTATACTTTTTTAACACAGATTATGGGGATTATTTTTTTTTTGGTTCCTAATTCAGTTACCATAACCACTTTTCAACATCAAAGCAAGAGAGTAACTCATCTTGTCACGGGCAAGAACTGACAATTATTGTGGGAGTAAGACAAGCCTAGTCTAGTTCAAAAACTTCTGTAAGTAACATATTTATTAATGAAAGCATAGAGGATATGAACAAAATTGTAATATATTACTAAAACATATAGTATTTTTGCAGCAGCAGAACAAAGTTAACGTTCAGTGGGTTGAAGTCTGTCGTATTATATAAAAAAATACCAGCATCCAGAGGAATATGAAAATAACACATTAATGCAGAGGTTTTGAGTATTACACGTCTCGGAGGTTACAATGAAAAACTCAGCTAGTAACAAAGAGGAAATAAGTTCTCTCCCTACAAATACCTACATCTAGTCCTCTTTCCCAGAGCTACATTTAACCTAGATATTACATAATGCAGTTACTGTAGCAGTAATTTTGGTAACATTTTAAGTTCCTTTAAATTAGATTATTTTAAATTTTTTTTTAAGCACAACTTCTTAAGCCAATTGCTTAAGAAGATCTACAGAAAGTTTTCCAAGCCCACTAGTGAGCACTATTCGGAGCTGGGGACAACACCTGAAATCTCATCTCTAAGTACTGGGTTTTTTTATGTTGCATGGCATACATGAGTCAGTCCTCCTCCACGCTGTTTAACCTCTAACTCACCTCATCTAGAAAGCCAGTAAAACAGCATCAGTACAAATTACACACTGAATAGTTAACATTATGTTCAGAATTAAAATCTCTTGAATGAACACACACATGCTGCAAGCCAGCTGACTGACCAAAATTGAGCATAATATTTAGCATTTGTTGGCCCGTTAGTAAACAGACCTTGCCTATATAGAGACTGCACACAATCTTTTAATAAGAAATGTTGATACCGGTTTATCTATGTTTTCCAGTAAAGCTTTAATAATAAGATAGTAAAGAATCTGTGATGAACAGTAACACCTCATTCTCCCTGTGAGATTAAGAATTGCAGGCTTCCCTCTTGGACATCAGCAATATATGCTTTCATGATTTCAAGGATGGATTACCATAATAAACAGTTTGGTCTACCTTAAGAACTGCTTGTTTATTACTGTTTCTTAATAGTGACGTTCTCTGAGTAACATTAAAACAGGCGGTACAATTAATAAGAACCTTTAGAAATTTTTAATACTAACAATCAGATTTTTTTTGTTTAGATTTTTCTTTTTCACTTAAAAATGTAATTCTATTTATTAGTTGCCAGAATCACAAGCATCATATTTTCCAAAGGATAACCCTGAGCCCTACTCAACTATAGTTCTCTTTGCTAGTACCTACGTGCCCGCACCATAACATTATTTAACAAATTAGAAACTGCTTCAAATTGTGTAATATGTCAAAATAAACAGCACACCATATAATTTCAGATAGATAACTGAGGTTGTTTTAATTGGGTGATAAATTTTGATAAATATATTGCTTGCTACAATAAAAATTAAATTGTTTACATGAAGCAGTACTGTACAGTTAAAGCCTCAAGAGAGCACAGCAACATTAAAGAACATAACCATCTTAAAATAAAAATATCAACTTATTCCATTTAAAGATGCCACAATTCTGCAGGGTCAGTTTTATTATTAGAGTTGACTTGCCAACTACCAGATTATTTACATTTGTTTCTGACTGAGCAGAATATCAGCCACCGGTGATCACTGAAAAAGCTGAGAATCTTTTTCTGATCACTGCAGCTGTAAACTAGACAAACCAGATTATCCATGTGATGTCAATAAAATATAGTTTTTACTCAGCAGACTCCATCCGAATGCTTAAAGTGCTCCTTTAAAAAAAAAAGCAAAAAATAAAAATGCATTTAAAAGTATAGCTGGGATTTAGAATGAATTACTAAATCCTTTAAATCCACATTATTCACCTCTAATAACCTCTGTGCTGAAGGCTTTGAGAGCTTGTTTAACTGACAAACAGCTTTACAAACCCCATGTAAATACAATGGATCAGATCTATTAAGGGGGGGCGAGGAATCAGGCTAGCTTTCCAGGTCATTTTAATAATGGTAATAGAGCTTTCTTTTTTAAAGAAAAAAAGAAATCCTAGAGCACAGATTTAAAAAAAAAAAAGTAACATGCTGAAGTATATAACTTTTTTCCTCTGAATTCTTAAATTGCAATTTATAAGAGAACCTGAGTAAATTATCAAGTATTCAGATTAAATACTTGATGTTTCATTCAGATGTTCAAATTTTTTAATGAAATGTTATCATGATAACTAGAAATTTATCTAAATAACACTTAATTTTTAGCACAGAAATCCTAATGCACATGACAGAAGAACGTCAGCAGTAGCCAAGCCTAGTTAACAGATTGCATTACAACTAGACAGAGACGCCAACATACAGTTTCCTTTGTTATCTGTTTGAACTATGTATCTGTCAGAACTCATTATCAAAATGCAGCCATGAGAATTCAGGATGTAGTAATTTGGGTACATCCAAAAATAAAAATCTTCAAAATAAATTTCTCTTGTTGTCTAGTGTTACAACATAACTTTCATCCACACATTCAGCAACAAAATATAACACAGTCTTCCCAGAAAAATCTATTTTCTGCTCATCTAGGGAGAAGATTCCACCTGATTTTTTAAACACAATGAGTACAAGTCTTATCGAAGGCAGAAAAGATGGGAGAAAAGAAGTTTTTATATGTTAACATAAATATAATATCTTTAATCTCAAGGGCACTGTTTTGCCAGATGAGCTGCTAAAGAGCTAACAGCATTTGTTCACAAATTCTTTGGCTATTTTGAAGGTTGTTCTATCCTAATCTACTAGATCTGAAAAATTACCACATCTAAACAATATTCAATTCAGTTTTCTAAACATTAACTCATGACTTAAACATTTATACCAAGACATTTACCATTTAGTTAATAATTAAGTGATTACTAAGGAGTTTTACTGTCCTAGGATTGTATAAGGAATTTTTTTTCTTTTTCATTTTTCTGTAGCAAGATTACACCTCCATCATATAATTTTGCCATTAGATAATGCAACTTTCAGATGGAAGCTAGAAAGGAATCCAAACAAACCGAAAGGCAGATGTAAGTTTTTTGTGAAAATGAACGATTTACTGCCACCATAATGACCTTACATTGTATTGCCAAAGAGTCAAGAAACTTTAACACGCTGCAGAAGCTGCACTGCTTAATCTGCTTTAAATAGAAGCAGCAGAAGTCCGATAAATGGACCACAAAGTCTGAGAGAATTAGTTTAAGAATAACTCTTAAATTACTGACCTCTAACACAAAACTATAAAGGCTGTGTTCTTCTGGTTTTTACTGTACAGAATTAAATAATCACTTGGAAAAAAGCCAATATTATAAACAATCAGCACTTGTGTTAGATAAAAGAAATAAAGGTAAGTTTATTAAATTAGCTACAATTTTGCTGATATTAATTCTTCTATTTTTGTATAATGTATCACATAGGTAATATTTGCACTGACCTAAAAAACTTACAGAATTCAAAATGGAGAGCCACGAAGGGCTGCTGTGCTAATTCAAAAGGTAACCAGCACTTCGTAAATAGTATCATGTACTATATTTAGATAGATTTTCAAGACAAGATTTCCAAATGACTATACAGCTCCACAGCCATAAATCTCTACACAGAGGTACATAAAAAAAAATAAACATGATTAAACACAGTAAATCAAATTCCCTGAGGAAAGAAGCTCAAATCTCTCTAATCTCTTTTACTCAAGGCCTGAAAACCATATCTGGTGCATCATCATGCTACATACAGTCCACCTGAACTTTTGCATACTTATTTTAGTACTCCCTATGAAAAGATAAACACATACAAAAAAAAAAAAAGAATGCAAGACCATCTCAAATTGATAGAAAACCACTCTGATACTACTATTGTAACAAGGAGAAGCTGCTCCTATCATGGGAAAAAAAACAGCTCTTAACATTAAGACAAATGAGACTCATCTATCACTGTTGCAGTCTTCTAAAAGCTGCCACTAAGCTCCTGGGCTACGCCTCCCTCCTACAAACACTCCAACAAACTTTAAGGAAGGGGGCATACCAGAATTTCCTGATCTCTTCCCATCAGCCAGGTCAGACTCTACTGCTGCACAAGAAGCCTGTCCACATTTAAGACAAAAAAAAAGAGGCAAAGTACTTTCCACTGAAGGCTTTTAGGTTGGAGTACAGATTCACCCTCTTTAGCCCACAGCTAAAGAGTTCAAGAACAAGCCCACAGTTCAAGAACTAAACAAGTTTTTGAGAAGATACAGTAGAAACCTCAATCAACAAGAAGCAGCAAACAGCATCAAGCAGGATTAATCTTCCAACTAAGGTGCTGGACTCATTTCAAGCTTACATTCTAACAGCCTTTACTACATGTAAAAGAACTAGTTACATAGTTACAAGTTACATAACAAATATGAACCTTTTAAGCAATTAAAACTTTCACTTCTAAAATGTATCAAATATAAAATAACATTTAAACCACATGTTACTTTTCTAAATCTCTAATAAAGGGGGAGATTAAGTTATATAAAATTTATACCATTTGAGAGCATTCACACTTACAAAAATAAACTTTTTTTCCTAAATTAGGTACTAAACTGCAAGATGCTTAATCAAGTATCAAAATGTTTCCAAAGAGTCCTATTAAGGAGTGAGAAAACATCAAAAGGATGTTAACATAAAATCATCTAACAAACTGCTTGAATCAAAAAGTAAATAAGTTATTTTTTAAAATAACTTTCTTTGAAAGTAAATGAAGTTGGTTTTTTTTTTTGCACTGAACGAGCCACAGAAAACTGCAAAGCTTTAGATGAGTTTTATAAAACTATTGATATAAAATTAGGAATTTTATGATACTAATAAAAGCCTTCTTTCAAAGTTTGTCCTTCCAAACTCTAACCTTCTCTGTCATTAGGGCTGACTGATAAGCCACCAGCTGTTTTTTTCTTCCTCATGCTACAATGCATTCTCTTCCTTTTTAAGGCTAGTATACCCAAGCAACAAACAGCAGGACTTAAGCCAGCTGCTAGAATGTCACAAACATATATATTTAGCTCCCATCTCATTTATTGCCATCCCTCAGTGTCAGCCATTTAATGTCCCTTTTGCTCCACTCTACTGACATTCCTCACAGAGCTGACAACACAGCGGGCTGGATCAGCAGCCAGGAGGTACAAGAACACACAACAACAAAGCAGAGACCTTATCAGTTATCAGAGACAAAAGCCATGCCTTGTCAAACATACTCAAGGTGAAAAATATTTTGGGTTTTGTCCCCCCAGGTCCTTTCTGATCTCATTTTCAGTGTTTATAAATTGTGTAGTTGTTTATATAAATATTAACTTTAGATCTTTAGTGAAAGAGCACTTTGTTCTTTTAGCATGTTTAATTAGCATTATTTTGTCTTCACCTAATAGGACAGAAATCCTCCCGTTCGCACTATATTAATTTGCGCTATTTGCTTCACCTCTGCTTTCTCAATACTTTTCATATCTACTAGTATAAACCATGCATTAAAGTCACATTTGCTTTCCGTTTAAGATTGGTTTAGACATTAACCCTTTTCCTTATGCCACAAGTTGAAAGAAATTCTTAATAGGGTAGTTTCAATTCCATTTCAAGTAACTATAAAATAATAGCCCTCAAAATGAATTTTATGCTACTTGTCCTGTTCATGTAAAAACACTAATCTAATTACTGTCATATTTTGGAAATAATTGGATTTTAAATTGCTTAGAATTATCAACATAAGTGAGAAAGCTGTAAAGATAGACAAATTAACAATTTCATGGTTTTAAACTAGGAATCTCTGTTATCATTAGAGGCCCAATTGCAATGATTTAAAGGCCCACAGTACAGTTTGGTAGTTCCCTCCTTTAAGCGGTCATAAAAACCTTTAAACGGTAATTGAAAGATTGTTAACAGAAACTCTTTCAGGAAATCAGATCCCATGAACAATCTAATAGTAGGCATGCTTAAGTGAGATAGTGAATAATCTGTTTCATCCTATTCACTAAGATGAGGTTTTCAGAACAGTGACAAGACATCAGTTTCAATAACAACAGGAGATGAGTAAGAATTGTTCAATTCCATGCTCTACTTGGGAATCACGACACATTTATCTCGAGAATTAACAAGTTGTGCTGTGTGTAAATCGGTCTCCAAAACCTAACTGTAGGTTCCAGCAGTGCCCTCTCAGCCTCACAGTTTACATCATTAAACTCACATTCCAGTAACAAAGGATCCTCAGGATATACAGTCCAACAACTAATTTCCATAATAATACCTTTTAATTAGATGTGACTACATGTGACATTACCCAAGGCACTTAAAGTTGGCAATTTTGCTGTAGACTACTTCCAATTCTCAGTAATTAGAAGGGAGAAAGATATGTTTAAATTGGAGCACCATTGCAGATGGTGATACTGTTGTTACAAATACTTTGCCGAAATGGAAATTCTCATACTTATGAGACACCATTCGCTTTTTAAAATTATCAGAGAAATACAGTCACTTTTCCTCCCCCCAAAAGGAAGAGCTGACCAAGCAGAAACAGGCTTTGAGGTTATACTTAAGTTTATGCAAAGGAGAGGTGCTCAATAACCACTTAATTTCATCTTATTAGTTACTGGAACTTTAGACAAAGTTCTGTATCCCTTTCAGGCAATAGGCTTTATGCTGAATTATTCAGTGTTCTATAATTCTAAGTTCCAAAAATAAATTTATTAGTCACCTTGAAAGGTGGGAGGAAACACAGAAATTACACACTCCCAAATCAGAAGACCCTAAAGTTGTATTATATAAATAGTAATTACTATTTTTTCCTCCACAATAGCACTGTCTTTGACAAGCAAAGTTTAAAAAAAAAAAAAAAGAAAAAAGGTAAAGCAACACACCAAGCAACAGAGCAACTAAACACACGAGAAAGATGCATAGTATCGTTTTGTGGATAAAGGGTGGATGATGGTAGGCATTACCAATGACAACTGTGATGAAAGTTACCACATTCAACCAAGATATTTGGGGGAAAAATGCATTTTATGAAATTTCTGAAGCGAGTGAAAAATTAAGTTATTTAACCTTCCTAAACATAAACATGCTTTCCATTCATGTGACTAATTTTAACTACCCAATTTAGCTGACTAAATTGTAATTTATAACCACAACCAGTATTAGATAATTTTTGCTTTGTTCCTTTATTTTTACACGCATTCAAGTATTGGTAACACAACTGCAATCTCATTCATAGAATTAAAGTTTTACAGTAGAAACAAACTGATTTATATGAATTCATGGGAGGTGAAATCAGAATTCTTACCTAGTTTGCGACAAATCAACATCTGAAATACCTATTTATATCTTTAAATATATTGAAAAGGCTCCAAGTATTTCAACAATCAAAACTACAAAAACTCGTGACTTAAAACAGTCAGTTATAATGCTTAGCCATAGGACCTTTGTACATCGCCATCAACTTCCATGTACATAGTTTGCACTGCATTAGATTCATTAGGAGTTGATTTACCAAACTAGGTCTAGAATTTCATGCCATGAAAATAGTGTAACACATAACAGAAAGTAATTTTAAATTGCTTCATCAAAACAAAAGCAATCTCCCAAAAGTTTAGAGAAAAAAACAGTAGGGTTATATAATTGGTAGTTTGCCATTCTACTACAGACTTCAGGTGACATGCTACCAACCAAGTGTAAAAGAAGACAGACTAGCAAGCTTTCAATGCCTACTTGCTGTTGTTCAATTATTTCTTCTAAAAGAAAAATCATAAATAGGGTTCTCAATGTTTAGTCTCAATTTAAAGTCAAAAATTGAACAATTCTGTCCACCTTCTGAAAATCATACAATCTGTTGGGTTGGAAGAGACCTTTAAAGGTCATCTAGTCCAACCCCCAAGCCTCTAGAAAAGGCTGTTACAAGTGTTCAATATACATTTAAAGCTGTCAGAATCAGTAAGTTTGTAAAATTCAAGCCTAGAACTGCAGGAGAACAGGTCAGAAATGCAGAAGGTATCCCAAGTTATAGCCCTCTGAATATTTCCTGTAGTACCTTGAGGTGTAATCCACCTTGTCTGCTTTAAATGACTTCTGCTAAAAGCTGTTACGTTACCAAACTTTAACTCTCTGCTCTATCTGCAAGAAGGTAATATATAAAGACAAATGAGGCAAAACTGAAAAGTGCCTCAAACACCTTAAAAAGCCCAACTGGTCGGGAGCGTTTAAGGGTAGAAGTCTCACAACAGATGCACTGCAGAGATATATGCTTCAGCCAGCACCAAGCACTACAGAGCAGCAGTATCACAGTCTAGTATTACAGTAATAATAGCACCTTTGCATATAAAATCATATTGGAATCTATTATCCTAAGCATTTACAATTACAACACTACTAAAATAGCAGTATATCACAATTCCTACATTCAGGCTTCATTTCTAACTAGCTTTTGCCTTTTACCTAGGGGCTTTTAAAGTAAGGAGACAGACAGACATTACCACATTCAACAGTTCTGTGATCACCACCACCACCACCACAGTCACTGCAGAAGAGGAACTACCTCATTTAACCACAGAAAAAGAGGCATAAGAAGGAGTTGCCACAAAGCTTTGAGATGCACTTCAGGTTTATATGCCAATCTACCTGTCTGTAGTAACATATATCTCTCTATTCTAAGTTATCTTACAGCCCTATGTATGCTACAAAGCCAGAGTTCAAGGTGTCCCTCGTTCAGCTTGCCAATCAGCTGACACCCTAAAGAAACTGAAATCCTTCAGAAGGACTCACAAGCCCTTGTTTACAACTTTCCAGGTATCAAAGACAACATTTGCACTTGTGGAAGAAAAAAAAAAAAATGCAAAGTATTATTTTGGCCAGATTAACTAGAAAAAGAAAATCTGAAGAGATCAAAGTTGAAGATACACTATTTTAGTATTTGTGTTGAGTGACAGCAACTTGGCTTTACTTTTAATGCAAGTGACAATCACTTCAAAAACAACAGTAATCAGACACAGTCAAATGAGTTCAAACTATAAAATTCAAACAATTAGGTTAAACAATATGACCCAGAAGTTTAATGTCAACTTGAATACTATATTCATTATCATCAGTACTTAAGATGTATTAACAAGATAAGAATTGGTAGTTTTCACTAATCACAATAAAGTTAGAAGAGCAATACAGAGATACCTGTGTCATGCAGCATTCATATTTGTAGATCATGTTTACTTGGCGGGGAAAAAAAAATAATCTGAAAAGCTGCAAATCATAATTCAGTTGACAATCTTCTCAGAGCAAGCAATCCCTGTATCACTGACAACACGGCAAAGCCCTCAGTGTCCTTTGACACTACAGATCATAATGTTTGTAACTAGAATGAACTTTAATTTTAGGTCAGTATGTTCTGATTGTTTATAAACCCCATAGGTGAAAGATATTGATCAAGATTACACCAGTACTCTAAAGAAACAGGAGCTTCTGAAAACGCATTAATCAACCTAAGCAACTTAAAATTAAGTGTTGGGTGGACGAATGTAGACCATTAGGACAGGTGCATGAGCCTTCCCAGAAGACAAGGGGTACTATACCATATCATAAAGTGTAAGACAAGAGAACAGCATGGATGAGTCGAGACCTGCTGGTCAAACTACAGGGCAAGAGAGAGATGCACAGGCAATGGAAGCAGGGACAGGTATCCTGGGAAGAATATAGGGATGCTGACCAGTTGTGCAGGGATGCCAGTTGTGCAGGGGTGGGGGGGTCAGGAAGGCCAAGGTGCAGCTAGTCCTGAAGTTGTCAAGGGGCACAAAAAATAGTAGGAGGGGTTTCTACAGGTATGTAAACCAGAAAAGGAAGGTTAAAGAAAGCGTACCACCCCTAATGAACAAGATTGGCAAACTGAAAACAATGGACAAGGAGAAGGCTGAGGTAGGTACTCAACAACTTTTTTGCCTCAGTCTTCACCAGCAGCCTCTCTCCCCACACCTCTCAAGTGGATGGACCACAAGACAGGGACTGGGGGAGCAAAGTCCCTCCCACTGTAAGAGAAGATCAGGTTCGTGACCACATGAGGAACCTGAACATACAGAAATCTATGGGACCTGATGAGATGCATCGCAGAGCCCTGAGGGAATTGGCCGATGTAGTTGCCAAGCCACTCTCCATGGCATTTGAAGAGTCATGGCAGTCAGGTGAAGTCCCCAGTGACTGGAAAAAGGGAAACATTGCATCCATTTTAGAAAGGGTAGACAGGAGGACCCTGGAAACTACCGACTTGTAAGCCTCACCCGTGTGCCTGGGAATACCATCGAACAGATCCTCCCAGAAGCTATGCTAAGGCAGATGGAGGACAGCGATGTGATTCGAGACAATCAGCATGGCTTCACCAAGGGCAAGTCCTGCATGACCAACCTTGTGGCCTTCTACGATGGAGGACTGCATCAGTGGATGAGGGAAGATGCAGGGATGTAATCTATCTGGACTTCTGTAAGGCCTTTGATAGGGTCCCCCACAATGTCCTTCTCTCTAAATTGGAAAAGTACAGATTCAATCGGTAGACCGTTCAGTGGATGAGGAACTGGTTGAATGGTTGCATCCAGAGGGTGGTGGTCAATGGATGAATGTCCAGATGGAGATCAGTGACAACTGGTGTCCCTCAGTGGCCCGTATTGGGACCAGTACCGTTTAATATCTTCATCAATAACATAGACAGTGGGATCAAGTGTACCCTCAGCAAGTTTGCAGATGACACCAAGCTGAGTGGTGCAGTTGACACGCCTGAGGGACACTATGCCAGCCACAGAGAGGAACCTGGACAACCTCGAGAAGTGGGCCTCTGTGAACCTCATGAGGTTCAACAAGGCCAAGTGCAGGGTCCTGAACTGGGTTGAGGCAACCCCCAGTATCAATACAGGGTGTGAGATAAAAGGATTGAGAGAAGCACTGCCAAGGAGGACTTGTATGTACTGGTGGTTGAAAAGCTGGACTTGAGCCGACAATGTGTGCTTGCAGCCCAGAAAGCCAACTGTATTCTGGACTCCATCAAAAGAAGCATGGTCAGCAGGTCATGGGAGGTGATTTTGCCCCTCTGCTCCATTCTTGTGAGACCCAATCTGGAGTACTGTGTCCAGCTTTGGAGGCCTCAGCACAGGAAAGACATGGACCTGTTGGAGTGGGTCCAGAGGAGGGCCACAAAAATCATCAGAGGGATGGAACACCTCTGCTATGAGGACAGGCAGAGAGAGTTGGAGTTCTTCAGCCAGGAGAACAGAAGGATCCAGGGAGACTTTATTGCAGCCCTTCAGTACTTAAAGGGGGCTTATAAGAAAGACGAGGACAAACTTTTTAGCAGGGCCTGTTGTGATAGGACAAGGGGTAATGGTTTTAAACTACAAGAGGGAAGATTCAGACTAGATATAAGGAAGAAATTTCTTGTAATGGGGGTGATGAAACACTTGCCCAGGTTGCCCAGAGGTAGATGCTCCATCCCTGGAAACATTCAAGGTTGGGTTGGATGGGGCTCTGAGCAACCTCATCTAGTTGAAGATGTCCCTGCTCACTGCACGGGAGGCTGGACTAGATGACCTTTAAAGTTCTCTTCCAATCCAAACTATTCTATGATTCTATAAGAAACAACTAAAATGAGTGCAAGTAAGGTGTAAAAAGGAACTGGCCGCTTATCAGCAAGCATTATTTTTCTAAAAAAACCAAAAACTTATAAAAGCTTAGAATTGTGTATTAATATTATGCCAAAGTAACTGAAACAACTGTGTCCAGCTACTGGTCTTAGCTGCTTTAAAAAATGGATTAATACCTATTAGCTATGCAGTCTCAGAATCTCCTGTGCAGAGTTATCTATTGAGGTAGCAGTTGTGCTTTGTTCTAAATCCAGTGTTCAAAACTAAGGCAGGTAAACAACATTTCCTAAGCTATGAAACAAAACACGGAAAGAGAAAGAAAAGATTTAAACAGAAAGTTTACTCCACAAGTTGCTATTTGTGTACAATCTTCCTCCCAACAAGAATCATGGAAAAAGACCAAGTGACCAACATCAATGAGATGCAAATGAAGAGAACAACATTCCTGCTCTTTTGAATTATAGATTAAATTCAAATCAGAGATGAATGCCATAATTGCTACATTACACTGAAGACTTTTCCTTTACATGTGATATACACTTTAAAATGTTTTAATGAGTTAAGGACTTCAGAAACAGCAGAACCTAAAAACTTCTTAAAAAAAACCGGTCTATATTCTTGCTCAAAAGGCAATTATTTTTTTTTCCTTATTAATATGCACCCCCAAGGCTTACAGGCAGACTTATTGTAGCAATAAATAACAGACCTTTTAGTATTGAGGACATGTAAGCTGATTTTTAGCTGAGAGTATGATTTAGGAGAGATACAAGGAAAATATCAGTCTGATATTTTGACTGGTACTCTAAACTACTTTTAACAGCGATTCAGGATGGGGCTCAGTGCCTTCGTATCCCAGTGAAACACAGAGCAAGCATAATTGGCGAAGACTTGCATTTCACTGATCTACCTATATGAAGTTACAGAACTAATGTTGTCCTCTGACAAGAAAGTATTGAATTACTTTTGCAAGGGCAACTCCATAAAAATCTGAGTGTACAAACAGTAATACCTAAACTACAGAGCTACTAAAAAGGAAGAAAAATCTAATATGCCTGTCAAAAGCTTACTGGCCACCAGATACTGGGGGGAATGGATGGGGAGGGGAAAAGGAAAAAAAAAAAAACGAAAAAAAAAACCCAAAAAACAGAAGAGGAAGATAGCATTAAGACAGATTAAGCTTCTAGGCCAAGTACAGCAGATCAGTGTCATAGGTCTCCTTTGTCAACTAACCAAAGAAAAAACAAAAACCAACTTAAAAAACCTCTTCATTCTCAAGAAAGGGGTTTTCTCTATATATTTCCTACCTCCTTGAAACATTGTACTTCTCAACTACAAACCCCATCCTTCATAAGTCAACTTCAGCTCTCTGAGGAATAGCGAAGATCTGTTCTTGACAGGTATCTGGGAGTATCTACTAGGGATTCTGATACTTAAACAGTAATTTGTAAATCCACACATGTATTTTAAACACAGCTCAGCCTTGCTCTATTAAATATGGTTTTAGCCCTTCCTGATGTATTTCCATGTTTACTGCAGTCCCCAATCTTATCTAAAGTACACAAAATGTTAATTCACAAAAAACTACCAGTAAGTTCAGCAGGTATATCCAAGTGTACCTAACCTATTCACAACAGCAAGCAAAAATGTCATGCTGAAGCACTTCCTCCTCTCTGTATAAAATCCTTCTTTACTACGATAAACACTTCAAAGAACAGATTGAACAGAAAAAAAAACAAAAAACAAAAGCAATATTCCATAGATCTCTCTGCCCCACAACTGACCTTTCATCATTTGTATTTGCACACAACTCTTTGGTACTTAGTCTTGCAAGAGCTACTACACAAACTAGAAGTTCTGAGGGAAAACAGTTCAACAAAATGAAGCATAGACACAACAGAGTTATAGTACATGATCAACTGAAACCACATACCCAAATATTTTTGGAGTCCATGAACTAAAGAAATTCAAGCACATAAAGTGCAGAATTCTAAAACAAGAGGGTATTAAGAAGACAGGTCTGATCAAATAAATTGCCCACTGAAAGCCTAACTCTGCAGAGATAACTACAGTTGAGAGACAAGCCATAATGAAAGGCACCATGCAAGCAAAACCAAGCATGATAGACGTTGACTAGTAGGTGTTAACTTGGTCTTCAAAAAGTTCCGTTGGACACATCCTTTGCAAACCCCAATTTTGTAATTCCCTAAGTTAACCATTTTTAGTAATATTAATTTACTCTAGCTAATATTTCAGATATTTCATTCACAGAAAAATAACAGGCATCTACAAACTAACTGTTCAGACTAATTTAGAAGCTTACCACTTTCCTTCAGCACTTGGCTTCCCTGCACACACACTCCTCTTCACCCATGGTACACAAAAGGTGCCCAAATGTCTAGCACTAGCTGTTAATGTCAGATTAGAGGATTCCTACCCTTAGGAGTTGGACCTGTATAGTGACTTACCAGATGCAATTTACTTCTGCTCCCAAATTTCTGAATTTACTTTGAAAAACATTAAGGGAAACACTGTCCCTTTCCAAAAAAAGTGCTATTTACTTAGTCTTTACTTGTCTTACTTCCACCCTACCTTCCTTTTTTTTTTTTATTGTTTACACACACATACAAAACAGAGCATCTGCAAATAGTTAAAGAGCAAAATTTGAAAGTAAGAATGAAATGGGAATAAGACTATTAACAGAGAAATTACTAGGTAATCACTTGTTTAATTTAACTGCACTCAATGCTCGAAGAGTTAAATGGGGAAGAAATAACTCTCCCAAGGATGAAATATGGACCAAGTTCACCAGTACTCCTGAACTGATGCTGAGCCTGCAAGATTACCATGAGAAACTAAAGGACAGGGTTTTTATCTCCAATGTATTCTAGACTGTCTTCCGTCTTTTTGCCTCTGAGGACAAACATGCTCTGGACATCTGACAGGCTTATTTCTGAATAAATTATGACAATGTATGTCATCTTTCAGCAAGGTGCCACCAAAAAAAAAAAAAGCAAGCTACTGAGTGTGAACCAGGGCTCAACAGAAACTTAACTTTCAAAAGGTGAATCAGATGGTCAGTATGGAAGAACATCCAATAAAACACTAGACAGAAGATTAAAAAAAGATTCATACAAATATCAAGGCATGTCTCCGTTTTATTAGCATCTAAACAAAGGGGACCTTTCTCAATGAATCCATTCCCTTACCATTTGCAACCAGAGTGCATAAATCTTCTCATAAATATATAAAGTTCAAACTCAAAATTAACTTTTTTGCTCCCACTACTTCTACTAGAATGTTTTTCCAAGTATCTCACTCATCCTGGAAATCAGTAATCAAATTATTTTAGTTCTCTCATATACATTTGTACTTGTATCAGTAGTTAACCTTCTGCTAAATCTTCTTTCAGCCCTGCTGGTACTCTGTAGCCCAAGTTTATTCACAGAGACCCATTATATTCTCTCTTTCCTTCCTATTGCAAGGGTAAACATGGCCAGCTCTTTTAGCCTCCTTCCCTGTTTACCACTAGGGAATGAAGAGCTTAAAGTAAAAGAATCAGAACAATAAATAAAGAGAATGTTATCATTTTCCTAATCCATATTAGGGATGCTATTAAACTCTGATATTACCAAATTGAAAAAGGATTTAAACGTTTTGTCAGTAAGTTCCCCATAGTAAAATGAATCCCTGTGTTCATCATTCTGTTGTACTAATTAAACAGTTTTAACTAAAATGGTCAGAAAGTACGCACAAGCTGTTTATCACTGCTGGCCTTTGAGCTTCGGTATACTCAAAGGACATGCTACTTCAGATGCGATAATTACTGAGTTCTTACATTTTTACTGAAGAGGCACAGAAGAGTTCCAACAGAGAATTTCACATTAATCAGAGCTAACAGGGTACTTATTAATAATAAAGCCATGATTATAATAGAAGAACATTTATTCAGTCCAACATTTGTAGGTACTAATTCCAAAAACTGTTTAAATTGATATCAGACAGAAAGTTTAGTCTCAGCTCTTTAGGGAAATTCAAGAAAATTAATCATTTATCTGAAGCATAAGAAATGCTAAAGACTATTAACTATTCACCCACAAACAATAGCATATCCTCCATTCTTCTGCTTCCTATGAGCTCAATAATTTTCCTGACATCTTTTCTTCTTCCTTTTTTAAACTCTGATGGAAGATATTTCTCCATGAATTGGAAATGCCTTCAAATTGTAACACCACTTACTTATACTTAAATGAGCATACAGACATTTAACTATGTAGAGAATACATTTTTAACTGAAGGGCAAATTACAGGCAACTAACGGAATTTAATCTTCTAGGTGCCTTCTGCACAATTTCTCAAGTTTCAGGAGCACATAACATGCTTCAGAAAAGAAAGTAGCTCCAATTTCATTTTGAAGACTAAAATGTCTATAAAAGTCTACCGCCTTTCAAGGGTGCTAGAAGAAAATAACATATACAAATATACACAATTGCATTACTGTAGCTTGCAATGGAAAAAACAATGAGCCAGAAAGCAGACCACCCCAACAGTTAACACAATTTAAAACATCACGATTACATCATGAAAAAATGCTCCTTATACTACATACATACAAGAGAAAGTTAGTGATTATTTAGCAAGATTTTTCCATGTCTTCCACTTGTTAGTACAAAGTAGAAACGCAGATTCTAGATAGTTGGCGTTTAAAAACTAGAGACCGTTTCTGACAATCAATTTTTTTTAAAGTTAAACCTTCAATCAACTATGGTCTTAGAATAAAAATCAGAATTAAAATACTCTATATGCATTCATGCAAGAAAAATTATTAAGAGACTATAGAGGATTTCATATATTTATTTTAGCTTTGTAATTCAATTTTATATATTCTTTCCTTTGTGTAGGTACCCAAATTACAGTCGAACAGTAATATCAGTGATGTAGGCTATGAAAATTTAGTGTCATCTTTTATACATATATGTATATATGTATGTTTTTATACACAAATATAAAACATGTTTGTTTAAACTTACCGTAGACCATTATTTTTTATGCCTCAACTAATATCGAATTCTGTGCACAAAATGTCACTATAGTACTATTCAGTATTCACTACAGTCAATTAATCTATATGCTTAAAATTACACATCAAAAATATTTACCAGAATAAAAGTTTATTATAACATCATAAAAGTTTGCTGATTTTTTTTTTCCTTTCTGGTATTAAAAATTTACTAAATCTACATCAGAAAACAGTTTCTGGTCACTCTTCTCTGCATAATCTTTAAGCTTATCCATCTTTATGTTTTTGTAAGGTATACAAGATTGTCAGTTGGAAGAGAATGATGGCAATAGAAAAAATTAACTGGATTTATCTGACAAGCTCACTCTGATAGTCTGCACAACATGTCTTCCCTGTATCTGATAACAATTATATCAATTGCTAGATATGAGTAAGAAGTTTAAGGTAACACTGTGTGATTACAATGAAATTATCTTTACAGGTGAAATTAATCTTTAGAAGTGAATTTTACAGGTTTGTTTTTTTAAGATAAGCTGGAATCACTGTACTCCAGACCTTCTGAATGCTGTACTAGCCAGAATGCAAAGCAGGTCATTTAATTACTAACTTGTAGAAATATGCAATGATATAGTCTAGTTGCTTAACCAATTATTGAGGCTGTGCAGACCCCATTCTGAGTAGCTAGGAACAAATACAGACAACACGTAGACAGGCAGGAGCACATAGAGAACGCTGTGCTTAGCTCCCCAGTGAGGCTTGAAATGCCATGTGCCACCACAGTGGTAGAAGCTGTAGATTTTCTAACAAACATCACATCTCAAAAGAACTAACTACCTTTTTATTCCAGGTCACATGTATACAAATCACAAGTCTCTCCAACTTCTGAATTTGTAAAAGTTTATTAAAATAAATTAGTGACCACTTTGAGGGCATTCTTCTGAAGGCACACAAAGAACTAGCAGGAGCTAGAGAAATCGTACACCCAAAGTTACACAAGTACTTTGACAGTAACAGAGACAAACTCTTTCCTGTTTATTTACACTATATTTGGCAATTAACTGGCAGTGAAGAGGCTAAGCTACTATACCTCTGATTTCTAGAGGAAAACCTTAATAATAATTATAGGAAATCCAATCCCTTTTTCTTCCTCCTATCTCGTGTTCCTGGTATAGCAAGCATTAAATTCTGTAAAAACTACAGCCGACAAGTAAGGCAACTCTTTGCAAAGGACATATTGTCAAGTTATAAAATCAAAATTTCAAAAACTAAGTTATGTTTTAAAAACACAATAATCAATATAACTAAGATATATACAGATACAGAGCCATTTACATTGCTTTACAGAACAATTGCATAGCACAGTTCCTCTCAAAAATCTGTAATTCCAAGGAGTTTCAAAGGAATAACTGTTTTTGGTGTGGGGATATGTATGCATGTACGTATGCGTACACATATGTATATGGATATGCATACACATATGTTTAATTTGGGAAAAAAAGAACAGAAGGGAAGGGGAGAGAGATGTCCTTACTGCCAATGCAAATTCTTTGAACACTTTTCCCAGTAGAGGTATTTTAACCCAAAAGCAACAAAACAACTTTGTGAAAACTAAAAAGGGAGAAAAATTTGTCTAAATATTCTTTTCTGAATAATGACCTGCACTTAATTTTCTTGACGGAGTATAGCACAATGAGGTTTTATTTAGAGGCCTGTATATTCTAAGCAGTATTAAAATAATAAAGCTCAATTTAGAGAGCTTAATCTAACTAATGATACAAAGAAAAGTCACAGAAATACACAATGTTGCTTCCATTTTTTGCTGTTCTGTACTTTCTTCCACTTTATACCACTTCAGTGCGCAAACGCCTCACTTGGACCCTGCACTCCCCCACTGCAACAAGACCCCTAAATTCTATTAGGGAGGAATAACAAAATTTCTTATTTTGTCAGTGACCAACAAAAATGGTTGGGGTAGATTTTGACAGGACTATTTTTCCCTAGTTATTTTAAGAAACCATTCCGACCACAGTAGTTCTAAATAGTTATTCTAGCTAAATGAAATCATTCTCCCTCAAAAACATAGGTGTACAATAGAACAGAACACCCAATGGAGAACACAACATTGGCATGCAAGCAAGGAGCTTTGCTTATGGGGGAGGGGGAGAGGGAGGAACAACCCCACGATAAGGACATTTTTATCTGCAACAGAACCGGTTACACAGGTATGGGACAAACAGTAACTGAGAATAAGTACAGTCTCCAAAAGGTCTCTGAAGGGTCTCACTGAGGGTTCTCCAACTGACTTTTAAGCACATAATAAAAGGAAAAAGCACTGTCCCAAGAACTACTTCCCTCATAAAACTCACTACACAGTGTCTCAGGACCAACAGTACTGAATGAACAAGATAATTCAGATCTTAGATCTATGGCTTTATAATCCATGCTAGTTTGGTATTTAACATGACCTTCTTCCACTCACACTCACTACAAATCAAGCCACCAAGTGGAACATACGCTACTTCCCTAAGACGCATCTTGTCAAAAGCAATTCAGTGTGATCCAAGGGTAGCACCACAGGAAATTTACATTTAAAAACGACCACAAGGATCAAAAAATAATTTAGGGACTAAAAAGATATACTTACATCTGGATATTCTTTTACAGGCACATATAGTTTCTCTTGTAACTGTACAATAGGTCCCACAGCATCTGGTAATTCTGCACTTCTCTTCTCCGTACTACCATTTAATGTGTCGTTATACATGTCTTTCCGTACTCTGCTAATTTCTGTGGGGGGAAAAACGTATATTAGGTATTAAATACAGTAACAGATCATAATCTAGCATGACAGTCTTCTCTTTCTAATCTTTACCAAATCTTAACGCCATTTTCTTTTTCTCTTCATGAGCATCATGGTAACTTGGAGGAAAAATCTACTATGGTTTTGTTTACATTTTTGTGTTTGTTTGGTTTGATTTTTTGTTAATTTAAATGTTTTCTTCATGTCTGTAAATTTGCTACCTACTCATCCTTTTTATGGAATTCAGCTATTGAAGTAAAAATTACGTGTAGCTATATAGAAGATTGTTCACATAATTTAAAAGGTTTATAAAAACAGTTCTCTTATGTATTTTTTATAATAGAGCATCTAGAAAGAAAAAAAAATTAGAAATCCATACCAAACGCAAAAAATACAAAACCACATCTATACAGTGCTATTTACAAGATTAACTATAGCATTGGGAAATGAAATGGTGTAACTTTCATCAGTGAGAAATCTGACAACCCAAGGGTGCAGTTACTGAACACACGGTGTGACAACAAACTAATAAACATTGTTTTACTGACTACCCTCAGTGAGATAATGAAAAAATTAAGACAACTATGGTATCAGAGACCTGGGCAACCTCTATATACACCCAAAAGTCCTACTACTTCATTGCAAAGTAATGAAAAACTCCTCAACAGCACCAGGGAACGTCACAAGTGGACTTATTTCTAACAATTAAATCTGTATTACCCACACCTTAAGGTAATTACTTGCAAGACATAGTTGAGTAGTTATAAACAAAGTAGTTAAAAATGGATAATTTGATTCAAATACAGTTCAGTTTCACTAAACTGTAACGATCTGATAATGGACACAAAGCTTTCTCTTATTTAACAAAAAAATATATTTAAGAAAGAGCTTGTATTTAATTTCTAGAACTGTTAAACTAGTATTTAAATTGCTGCTGTAAGAGTAAACCCCCCCCACTTAGGGAATTCCAACTAGTATAAAATTTTCTCAAAGAGTTTATTCCAGTAGCACTAAAGAATTACTTAAAGTTAATGTATTAACCAAGTTCCAAACTGAAAACTAACATTTAAACAGGCATTGTTCCCAACTCATAAAGACTTATGACAGTGTGGGTTGTAAAGCAAAAACAGACTTCAATAATTCCAGCCTTTTACTTAGAATTGTTACATCTGCTTTCAAAATCTTCAGAATTAAAATGAAACTGAAAACAGAAATTTTGTGTTTTCATCTGACCACAGGAAGCCACAAAAACAAGAAGTCACTTGAAACTCTAGCAGCAGACAACAGATTATTATAACCTCTGTTTCATAATGAATTTCTTCTCTGGCAGACAATTTATAGCTGAGATTTCACCACTTGAAAAGCTAGGGAGGAGAGGGAGAGCATCAGAAACTATGAAATCTCTGGAACGCAGATGCCCTAATTTTCAACTGAGTTAGTCTGAATTAATTCTAACAAACTTACTCTGCATATTCAAGAACAAGTTGTTTCTCCACTGGAAACTAACATATTCAATTGCATATACTATATAATGATTTGGTGGTTAACACCTGTTTAAAACGGAGAACACAAATTTCATCATCATATAATCATAGCTCAAGGAAAAAATCCTCAGCTGCTGCTACACTGACAATTTTGGCAACGGGCACAAAATCCTCAGAACTACAAGCAGTATTTATACTGGCTTCAGTATATACAGAAATTCTTTAGCACATCTCTTTGAACAAATATTATTATCTTTTGGCAGACGTTGCTTCCTTTTCATTCTCTTCAGATTTTCCATTAACTTACACTACACTGAAACAAGCTAGGCAGTCTGCCGAAGTACTGAAGCGTAAGTAGCAACATGGTCATTTTTATTTATATTTGGCAGCTACAGAGTAGTTGCACTGAAAATTTCATTTTAAATTGTATCTTTCATGTAGAATATAATCACTAGCTTTAGATACTCTAGTTTTCACAGGAGAGAAAGAACACTTATTTTAATCTTTCCCTTGCAAATAGCCGTACGTCACATTCGTGACACTGTAGAGCCAAATATTCAGAACACGCATAGATAGTATGATAAGCTGACTTGAGGACTACCACTGAATTCTGACTTGTGTGAAACCTAAGCCACCTATCACGCCCCAGGTGTTATACAGAATGAAGACACCCACCAACTCAAGATTTTCTACTCCACTACAGGACCAGACACCTGAAATATAGTTTTCTTTGCTTATCTAGGTTTTTATCTTCTCTCTCCACATTCAAGCCATTGGTAACACCAACAAACATCAGGATGGGGACAGTCAGATACACCAACTCAGCATTATCATCGGCTTCTCAAGTGCTACTCTTTCTTCTGCTCCTTGGCATTTTATCTTCTCTCTTGCCTTAGACACTTTCCGTAAAATCTCAGAAGAAGCATTCAGAAGCAATAGGTGAAATAAGAAGCATGTATTCCCATTTTTTCTTTAACTGTAATCAGGTCTTCAAGCTCCCTTTCTGCATAATACACTATCTAGAAGCCTCTCTTTCCACTTACGTTGTATTTAGTAGAACCAAAGTACTACTGCTTAAATTACAAAACAATTATATCAAAACTCCAGTTCACCAATTCTCTCTCACTTCTAACTCTGGATAAAATACAACCTATCTTCCTTCCCAACTTGATAGCCCATCCAACCACAAGCACTCTCCCAAATAAATAACTTCAAGAGCTGTGTATCTGCTTAATATGCATCCTGAGTTTTCCCAGATTCTGCTGGATCTTTTTACACATCTTCAAGGTCTTTTTTTTTTTATGACTAACAGCAGCTTTGTCAGATACCTGCCTCTTGTTTAATCACACCTCCTGTCTCAGCAAGAGTCTATACAAAACTATGAATTTTGATCACATCTTTCCTTTTACTGTCTCCATTAAACCAAATTCAAGCTTCTAGTCTATCTTGCAACGTTGCCACTCTCTTCAAGCAGTTACACATATCTATAGAACTATCTGCTACTGCATTTCTAGCACCTCCCTCAAGAGTTTATTAGAAGTGCAGTAAGATTCCAGAAAGCCTCACTGGCAGCATGTTAGAAAAAGCTAAAAGCTCTGTTCTCCTTTCACCTCTAGCAAGTAATTCAGAAAAGAATAAAATGGATAACAATACTTAAAAATCTGAGGATAGGAGTAGTACAAAAGTAGGAAGGTCACATCTTCAAAGCACACCTTTTTATTTTTTTCCCACCGAATCCACATGTCATTAAAAATAAGAGGAACCCAAGCAAACAGCCTTCTATTTAGATTTATTTCACATCATTTCTTACACACTACCAAGCAGATGTCTCATCTTTCCTTCCCAAAAGCTTCTTTGGTATGTCTCTCATGAAATCACACTTCCCAAGTTCATCTGCAAGGTTTTAGCTCCTCCGCATTTACAATTCTTTAAATTCTTCCACCATGATTTCTCACAGGAAGACAACTGATTTAAAAATAAGGAAAGCTTTACTTTCAAAGTGAACATCTAAGTGTAGTTCTAACTACTTTATCTCTATATCAACACCACAGTGCTAATTACGTTCTATAACACTCTAGGGATTAAAAAGAGAGTTAAGTAAGCAGAGATACTTAATTATAATAGTAGTTATAGCTAAAAAAAGCATACAGCAGCTTCACCATACCTCTAAAACCTGTGAGCTCTGCAAATGCAGTAATAGGCCTCTCTGAAAAGATCTAAGTACCCATCTCTACTGTAGGTAGAAACAGAAACTCCTATGAAGAATTTCAAAATCCACATTATTCACCTTTAACAATACTCTGGTCTGTACGCTGTAAGTTATAAGTTTAGCAGTAAATGACAACTTTGTCTTGCTCACAGCAGGGCATGGAGTAACGGACTGAAAAAAAGTCAAGCTGATTTCAATATAATTATCTTGTTCCACCTTAATATGGCATGACATAGTCACCTATGGGGGCAATGACATGCATTTTGGTCCAGGAGAACATTTTTCTTCCTCTGTTCCTGAAAGGTATGCAAGTAACGTAATCTTTTGTTTCCTTCACCTACAGATAATGTTTTTCAGTCTCTCTAATGTTTTTAAGATATGATCTGAAGCAGGACACGCTGTTTGTACTGACCACATTTGTACGGAGTTGTACTTTTTTTTGATTTCTTCATGACACTTAACGATAAAGTATTCTTCCCTCTCGAGCACATGACGGACTGTGTTCAGATCAATGTTTGTCATCACATTAAAAACCACCAAGAAGTTACTGCTTGTCAGCTGTCAATTATCATTCCCTTAGAGGAAGTAAGACACAGTATGTGTTTAAGACTGTTGGATTGCAACGTAAAATGGGTTTACATCAACCACTCAGCAAAAATATTCAAAGTAGGAAATCACTGAAAAGGTTCAAATTCTTCCTCCCCCACCACTTTCAGAGTTGCAAACCACCCTCATTCCCAGTGCTCACAGCTTTAGAATTTCTCATCATGAAGCCCTCTTCTAAATTATTTACAATTTCTTTTGAAAGATGAACAGACCGGGACACTGTTTTAAAACCAATGCATTCCTCATTGCAGTTTAAACTAGAACTAAGAATTTGAAGAACTAAAATAAATCTTCTGATGTTAACAATTTGTGCCAATTTAGCTACAGCTGTTTAACAAACAGACCTAAACTGACACCACTCTCAGCCTATGTTCCCTTCCTAAGTCTAATACAACATTAAGCCATCAATGCACACAGAATTTAATTTTTTAAACTGAGAAAACAAGTGTTTATCTGTCACAGAAGAGCCACTTATCTATCATTCTTGATTTTTACAATACACAGCAAATGGGGGTGGAACAAACCAATAGCCATGATCAGCAAGAGATTCAGAACGTATCAAAATACTAACCATCTTATAAAACCAGTCAGCATGCTTCCTTAGGGAAGCAAAGCGCTACACTCTTAAAGATTCTCAAATACAAGATAGTTTCCATATGGAGGAAAAAAAACCAAACCAAAACTTATGAGCAAATTTTTTACAGTTAAAAATGTAAGAGGTATGGTGATAAACACAGTTATGTTCATATAGCTAAAAATCTACATGGTACTTGGATCTCAGTGATGCATAGAACATTCAGTTTCAGTTTTCTACTTTCTCACAGAAATCAAGTTATGCCTAAAATACCGATGATGCCAGATTTTTTTTTGTTTGGGTTTTGGGGTTTTTTGGGGGGTTTTTTTTGGGTTTATTTTTTTGTTTTGTTGTGGTTTTTGTGTTGTGTTTTGTTGTTGGTTGTTTGGGGGTTTTTTTGGTTTGTGTTTTTTTTTTTT
>VWZL01005908.1:12904-32905 GCA_013396915.1 Stercorarius parasiticus | reverse complement strand
TTTTTTTTTTTTTTTTTTTTACACACAGCATAATTTTATGTATTTTGACAGGAAAAGTAATTCGTACAATAAATTTGTGTCTTACACAACATGGCATTAAACAACAAAAATAAATAACATCTTCAATATTCCCACAATACTTTTTTTGTGAAAAGTGAAAAATTCTGATAACTGTCTATCAGAGACAACTTCAGCAAGTCCACTCAAATTCACAAGATCGGCATGCCTTGAGCTGAGGGGGAAGGCAGGGAAAACAACTGATTCAAGTCCCATCTCATTCTTTACTACTAAGAAGTTTAATGGTTTTTTTTAAGTCTGAAATGCAACAAAATGCATGCAAAAAGCTAATGTTTTTATAAAATACTTTTGCTGCACACAACTGCTGCTGGATCACCAATTTAGGAATTTAAGAGGTACTTTTAAGCAACAATATAAATTTTTTCTAATTCTTTTGCAATCAGATAGGTCCCCAAATTAGCAAACGAAGGTTACAAACATTCTAACACACAAACATACGATTACCACTTTGGAGGATCCAAATCCACTGAATATGGATCCAGGGTTTATACAGGCAGACAATCCATTCCATGTTCATTAAAGCATTACCCATCAATTAGACAACTGCAACTACATACCAGTAAGTTTTAAATACACGGTGTTTTCTTCAAACAGCATCCAATAATATTGTAAACAAAGCACCTGAAAAATGTAACTAAGAATGGAGAGGAAAAAAAAGCAGGAAAAGTATTTAACTATTATATTCTGCTCTTGTTGAAAAATCTCTAAGGACAGGTGGATTATAAACTCTCTTGAAAGCACCCTGAAAGCTAATACAGAGCACGTGATCAAACTACAAGAAGAGTGGTGTGCTGATGTTCACCCCCTGCCCAAAAAGAACCTTGCTGACATAGGATGTACCAAATTGAAATACAACCTTTATTATAAAAAATTTAAACAAGAACCAAAACAATGTGACATTGCTGCATTTATGCACTGAATTGATCAGCACTTTCCCTCAGAAGAAATGAAAAAGAATCTAGAAGTTCTGGACACCATCACTGAGAATATGACATACAAGTTATGCAGCAGTGTCACCTCCCATCCCTCCCAAAAAAAAAAAGTGTTTGCATGCCAAATTTCAATTCATCTTTTAATGCCTTGGAAGAACTCTAGTTGCTTCTCCTTTGTTCCTCTGAGCCCAATCTAGCAGTACACTTTCGATGATTAAACTGTCAGTCCAATGATAAGTGGGCAGCACTTTCAGCAATTTGTCAGCACACTCAGTATCAAAATTCAGTCATTTCGTTTTGCAAGAAGAGCGTGCAAAACTCCTTCTGTTGTGGGCAGTTGTAAGGTTTGCAGCAAACTGACTTCAAAACCAAATAGAGCACACTCATCTGTTCTCTTTGTATAAATGTCAACAGAAGGCTTTTAAGTGCTTTATTATTGGTTGAACATTGCAACTCATGTGTTTTCTAATCTAGCAGCTTTAGTATGCTTACTTGGCAAAGAAATAGTTGTTTTTATTCATCACAATTTTAACAGTCTTCACTGTTAACACCAGTGCTGTTTGCTACTATTGCTGATGCAGCAGAAATAGCAACGCTAGCAAAAAACCAAGTAATTTTTAATATTGTGCCACACGGACCTGTACCCCGCGTGCATCATCAGTGTACAGACTAAAACATTGGCAAGCGCTTACTCTACCCACCCCCTGCTATTAATCAGTGAAATGCCTGAGCATCAGGCAAACAAGATTCCTACCATCTTTGCTTCAGAAACCAATACAGAGTAAAAAACTAAAAATTTAGACAAACATGATCAAACACAGTCCACTTCTGACAAATTTTCATACACAGCAGTTTTGGTTTCAAGCATGACATTGAACTCTGACATAATTAACGGCGTGCATTTAACAGTCATGCATTTGTTTCCACTCACTAAAACTTGCATTTACGCTGTTTAATACAATGGTATGTCAGAACACCCAGAACGGGCCTGATCAAAAGTCCCTCAAACCTGCATTGCATCTGACAATGGCAATCTGCATTCACTTAAGACAATAACATAAAGAATACTAAATACAGTCTCGTCATTTTCTTGGTAAACTCCAAAAGCCGTACATTTGAGATGAAGTCCCATGTCTCCTCATATCCCAGTACTACACTCCAAGAAGCATACAAATCTTTAACATAAAAATCAGTTTAGAAGTCTCTAAAAGGATAGTTGAACGAGCCTTTCAGTCTACTTGGTATCTTCACCCGACATCATCTAGCAACTGACATACACTATCCATCCATATCCAAATGAGTATCTTTGTAAAACTGAAAGCTTCTTGAGGTGAGTAATTAGCTGATAGACAAAAAACAGCACAACTAAACTAAACTTAAGAGTCAAGGATAATTAAGTGTTTTAAAAGTCAACTTTAAAAATCAGGAAAATAAATCCAGAATATTCATCTCTTTATTAAGTCTCAGCATTAGATCAAGCTTACACAATAACTCAGTTAAAGTAAATGAACATATACTGTTCTGCTTGTTACAAAATTTCCTTACAACGTGGGTTAGATTACCAGTATCAAACTCTTAAAAATATTTTCCACTAGTAGAGTCCATCAGCACAGCACAACTGCTGAAGAAGATTTGGTGGCTCACATTCATATCAGGCTTAATTATTACACTTTGAAGAATCTTCTACTCTAGCTTCCTTTATTAGCAAGTTGTCCCCAAATACATAGTTACAATACTTAGCTGCTAAACCTATTTGAGGTTTTTGTTTGTTTGTTTTTTGCATACCCCCTAGGGTGAATGAAATGATTGGCAGCTAACCATAATAATAAACAACTTGGCTATCTTTGATGCAGGAGAATCAGCAGTAATACAATTTTGCACAAACTACTAATCATAATCAGAAAGATGAAAGAAAGGAGCCATCCATTCTGTCTTTTACCTCAGTTCACTGTCTGGTTTTGAAATTGTGAACAATGCAAATTGACTGGTCTCCAATGGACCTTCTCTACCCAGACACTATTCCACGCTCCCTATGTTTAAATCCATTCATTCACAACAGAGTCAACTGCTGTCCAATTTCTACAGGTATCTTCAACATAGTAAATAAATTGTATTTATGTTGAATACCTATGAAGTCATGTAATGGGAAGCTCTCCAGTTAAAGCCAGAAGGTTATTTGCTCAAAAAGTATACCAAGTACTTCAGAAAACAGTAGCCTAATTCACATCAGAATCTCCTCAGTATCAGCAAAGAAATCACACACCCTATGCTATCCCACCAGTACGTGCCAGGAGTGCCTCAAAGTAAAAGGGCAAGATGCCATTTTACAACCTTCAAAACGAAACAAAGTAATTGAAAAAAATTCCCGGTTGAGAACCTCCAAATAATCAGTTCTGAAGTTTAGTGGAGAATTAAAATTCTGATGCAGTTATCCAAATTTCAGTTTTGTTTATTCTTGGAACTGAGGACATCAAACAGTGAAAGCTACAAAAACCCACAAACTACTTGAAAGAACTAAATAGCAGCACCATTACATTCTTCCCTGCTTTCCAAGGGTGTATCTTAACATTACAGAGAATAAAGTACAGCACATGCAGGTTATTTTCTCAATCTTTTGGAAACCATCCACAACCATCCTCCACAGACTTAGCAATTACAAGAAAATATTCTATTGGTTAATGGGCTCTTTGTCTTTTGTATGAAAAGAGTGAGGGCATGTTTTTACTTCCACGATCACCCAAAAATAATTAACTGTTGACTAACACAGTGATGTCATGGGAGTCTTCTCCCTATTTTACTAATTGTTTTAAGGCCAAAGTACATTTCCCACATCTTCCACATACAAAGGCAATCTGAGGGAACACAAAACTTTGTAGCTGCTATGAAGTATTTCAGGAACTGTAGGAAAGTGAAGATGCATATCCTATGTCCTCTGTTAATTTTTCACATAGCTTTGTATCAGTCTTTTCCTTGTCATAAAGCTGAATTTCTATAGTATCTGCACACAGGGATCACTTGATATATTTAAAAAAGCTACATATCTAGACCATACATAGTCAGTGAGTTAAAGGAAAAAAAATAATTCATTAACATTATCTGATTAGTTATGAAGAATTAACATCATACATTCTTTATTAAAAAAATATACTATACTGCTATTGAGATGCTGACAAAGACACTTTAAAGTCACAAAAGCCTGGATTTTGGCACTAAGTTTTTGTACCTCTGACATCTAAAAATAACTGTGATCACTGGTTATCAACAAAGAAACCTGTTCAATACTGCAAGATACGAAACACCAAAAACTGAGAAAGGAAACTTCTCTATCATAAGGAAATTACTTAGTTGTAAGTGAAAATCTCTAATTCTAATCTGCTAGCATAGCAAAACAAAGCTAATCCAGGATTTGTAAAAGCAATGTCTCTCTATATACGAACTACTATTTCGTAAGAGGCTGCCCTGACAGCTTTCATCACTTCAACTGGAATCTAATCCGTGTGAATAGGACTGACTAGTTCCTCTCATTCCCAATTTACTTTTTTTTTAATTGATCATGTACAACAGTAATACAACCCCACTAATTTAAAGACTGCTCCCTATCACAGGGTAGCGTTTTACAGGCTGCCCCACCAGGCTCTGTCAACATTTTATTCACAAGACTGTAAGAAAGTAACAATTTTGGTTGACAAGTACCAACACTGACATCAACAAGTTAGTCATCTACCACATCAAATACGTTAACTATTGCACTGCTCTGACATTGAATACATTATCAAGATGCACTATGCAATTTCAAACTAACTCTTAAGTGTCGGAAGACTTCTGAGTTAAGCAGTACATAAACAAAATCTCTACTTAACCAAATACATATGCAACACCGTAGCTTAAGAAATTTGACAACACAGCTAACCAAACTATAGGCCTAAATTAAGTACTAGCCATCTGTGTTAAAAGATTATACATGTCCAACATATCTTTTAGCTTACCTTTATTAAGTTAAAAAGCTTAATTATCACAGACATCAATCCTTAATATAGCAGTAGTCAAATATTCCTGCATGTGATAAACTAATAGATTTATCCATTACGTTGTTGATGAACCAACATACAAAGTTGGTTTAGATCTGGCTATCAAATAAAGTTATAAACCTTGAACAAACAGAAGAACAGCACATTTTATTTTAGCTTAGATTTCAAAACAGGTCACTTTGATGAAGTAAGGGAACTTGTTGGCAAAATCATCTGAACAGAAGAGGTCAAAGATGAATACTGGAAAAACTGGAAACTCTGAGCTGGATGTACAATAACCAAACACATACACATGCAGGAAAAGACTCCAAAATTTAGTTCAAAAGTAAATATTCCAGTCCATTTGTATTACTATGCCAAATTTCAGAAACGTTGAAGAACTTAAAATACTGGTGTGAAGGTCTGTAAAGCATACTACAAGTTTACGAAAGTTAGATTGTGCTAGGCTAACATAATAACTATGAGAGCATTAAAGAAAACTGTGCAGTGCTAAGTTGAGTTTCCCATGCAACATACTGCATGGAATTTAACTTAAGAAATGGTGATTCCTAGAAAAGCTCTTCAAAGTATAAACTAAAACAAAGTGACAATAGCTGTGCTAAAAATAGAACTAATTAAAAGGAGATTGATCAAAGGTGATGGAAAACCTCATAAAGGGTGAACTGAATATTATGTAAATATGAATTAGTGAAAGCAAGATCTCACTCTGAACTGTTAATGCTGCAAATCTAGGAGGTTGCCTGCCCCCCCACCCCCCAGAATGTTCTGTTTTGACACTGATAGGATGCAAAGCCCATTATCAATCACACACTGACCAGGACAAACCAAGCAGTGACAGCAGTAGCAAAGCAAATATGTAGCTCTGTATAGTTTTTTCAATAAAGAATGGAAGAACTGCATGAACAACTCTGTTAAAATGCTGTATACAATTTTGGTGACCCTCATTCAGAAAAAATACTGAAGGTATGAAAGGATATTTGGATCATGTGAAAACAGACAGCCACTCACAGGAAAAAATAAAGAGGTTGGCTTGAAGGGAAGAAAAAAAAAACCCACCACAGAAAAAAAAGATCAACCAAGAGAGGTTTGCTTATTGTCAACACACTGACAACTGCCACCAGAATAAAAGTTAGAAGGGCAACATGTGCTGTAAAATTAAACAGATTTTAACTGTCCGCAAGTAAGTGTAACAGTAAAAAAAAATTTCAGAATTTGAGACACATGATTTTGGAAGAATTCACCATAGTGAATTACAATTTTAGTGGGAAAAAAACTGTTAAATCAAAACATGATCTGTTTTCAGACAGGATATATGACACATAGCTTGGGATAAGAATTCCTTACCAGACAGTCTTCAAATTACAACAAATTAGACACGTCACCCACCAAGATTCTGTATGCAGGTGTTTTATCAAACTGCTGTATGACCCACACTTATCACATATACAGTAAGATTTCAAGCACCAGTCTTAAAAAGAATCCATAAGAACACTACATACGCTAATAAGTACAGTTTTACCTTATTGCAAATTGTAATTTACTATGCAAGTAAAATCAGTGACAGAAATTTATATATGAGAAATGCAAGTAAAAAATTTTAGTAACATCATTAAGTACTTTACCTGCAGTGTTGAAAGGATAAAAAAAATGTTTGTACTTATGTTAGGTAGCACATATGGAAAATAGCACAACTTAAAGACTGTCACTGAGTTCCTCTATTACAACTGTTAAGCAACTTCAATTTCACATTGCAGTGATTAAGATAACCAGTCAGCTTTGAAAAGCTGCTCATTTTTCATCAACATAGAGGAAAAAAAGCAGAGTGCTTGAATTCACTGCAAATACATACACCTGAATGATCTTCTAAAAGATAAATATACCTATGTAAACATGATTCTCTAGGGAACTGAAACCTAGCAACAATCAAACTAAATCTTACATGACTGAGGCCTAACTTTGAGGTTAAAAAATAGGCTGTTTGTAATTGTCATCTTTATTAAACCTGAGTATTTTTCCGGACTTGAACATAAATTAATCTGAAAAGACATATTAGTATACTAATCTTACTGCTATCCATCCTTTTGTACCATGCATTAGTTCAGCCATCTGACTCAACACATTACCAGCAAGCAGGAAATCAGCCAGGCAACTAACTTTTTCTAAACATGCACAGCCAGCGAAACTTCAATGAAGAGAATCAACTACCACTAAAGCATCAACCTCTGATAAAGTGAGAAACAAGAACACTGCTACTTAGGTTTCTTTTACTGCAATGAAAGGTACTACTGTTATTTGCCCAATTTTATTTACTGTTATTCCACATAGGGAATGGAATGTTCTATCTAATTTGCAGTCTATGTTAAAACATACGTAGCTCATCTTTCAAAGTTTCATTCCCTTCAAGAAAAAGTAAAGCTCTTCAACTACAAAAAACCTCCATGAAGAGGATTTTTATACTATGACAAAATCCCACTGACTACCAGAGGTATAGGTAGATTGACAACCTTTTTGCTTCTTTACATGATAAACAGATAACACTGTCATTTTGGGGAAGTAAGTGCGCTATTAGGTGCATTCTTTTTTCGATAAGGACAGAACCATGCTCACTCCCTTCAACCATAATGGAGCCTTTACTAAGAATAGTGAGACTGTAGATGGCCTGCCTACTCTGTAAACAGTAGTAAATGTTTGGTTAGCGGTACTACTCTTACTTCTAGAAGTAATCAAAATAAAATAGCCCAGGCTGGGCCTTCTGATCATCCTTCTTTTTCATTTTACACACAATACTTGATTTGCATGTAGCATCAGGTCCCCATTACATTAGGTAGACCTGTCTCGACAGCTGAGATAGCCAGTCAAAATTGCCCTCAGAGTATTTTGGTCAGTACAAGTCAAACTACCTTGAAAGTATCTTCATAAAGGTACATCATTTTACAGGTACATCAAAGGTAACTTCGGCACTTTGCCATGAGATTCCAAGTGGCATGGTTATGTAGGCAGTCAACAGCAGTCAACTAAAACCTAATAAAAGAAAACCACCACCTTTCCTCAAAAGACACTGATTGCACTCTCTCTAGGAAATATGAAGAGGTTAGTATTTCTTGATAAATTACTACTAACTTTTTCACAGTTGCACAATGTAACTATCCTGGAAACTATGACAACATTCTCATATACCCTCGATTCCAAAATACATATCAAAAATGCCATTATTAATTAATATGATTCTTCGTATTTCTAATCCACAATTGTTTTTACTAATCAGTTACAATAATTATTACTATTACCAGATATGTAGACCCTGCCTTTAGACAATGCATCAATAAGATATCACCTTCAAGAATAAGCACAAGGCTTCTTTACATGTAAATAAATATGGACTGCCTTGGTCTATACCTTAGTATGTCTTTATGTTAATACTCTCTTGTTCAACACCAAGACGTATTTTCTAAAAAATCTGAAGGAATCGCACTTTTCTGGGAAGCAGACCTTTATGAACATCTCATGAAACACCGTAAAGAGATCAAAGAGAGAGCTTGCAGATGTGATCCCCCCGCCCCCCCAAGATACTTGGGACAATTGATTCTAGAATCCATATCCCAAGCTTGAGTATTTGTTAAAACACTCAGTGCATATGTTTAAGTTGAAAACTGAATATACTTATAGCATGTTTTAGTGTACTTTACCAAAAAAAGAAAACAGGACTTTACAATGCACTTGAGTCTGTTTAATAAGCATTCAGACCTTTTATGAAATAAATATTCTCTACATAGATGATCTTTTTGTTTGGTGGATTTTTCTGTTATTTTTTCTTTTCCTTTGCCCAAACCACAACAAGAAGTGGTTCACTTTGACACAGTAAAATCCAGCACAATATGCATACACAGCACAACAAAACCACAGATGTGATAAGCAATGTATTTAAGATAATTGACAAGTTTTCAGGTAATTGTGACTTATTCATGAAGCAAAAGTATGATCATTTTTTCCTCTTCCTTACTTATCCCTTGTTTCCTAAATAAGTTCATCATTATTCTGCAAGTCACCTGCAATAGTCACTCAAATCCAGTAGCAAGACAGCAGGAGAGACAGGTCTGGTCCTTGCTCCTTTGCCAAAAAAAAAAAAAAAAACCAAAAACAAAAAAGGGCAAAACAAACAAAACACCAACACAAAACCAACCACAAATCCACAAGGAAAATAGTTCAGAGAACTGCTGCCTGAGATCCTCCAGTATCAGAAACATCACTCTTCCCGTGGAAAAAAAAGCATTCCTGAAAGTCCTCATCTGTGTGCATCTTATGGATCAGTTTTTCCCGCCACAAAACAGTTGTACTCATATCTGGCAACTTGCTAAATTCAACCCAGTAAGCTAAGCTGGCATTTTTACATTCAAAGACCTCTGTCACATGAAATAAGGTATTAACTAACTGACAACAGAAGAAGATACTGTCCAGCAGCAGAGGAGGAATGAGACAATTTGCCTCTGGGTTTCACAGATACTTCCTGACAGAAAAGACATTGCAAAACGCCAAAACTTTGGGTTTACTCCAGGTTCTGGGAAGAGACATATGGTTTTGTCCATTTTCCTCATCCCAAACCCTCTCCTACTCCCAAACTGTCTTTTTCTCTATACTCAGGTCCCATTTTTTACCTATGGAAGACATGATTCTTCATTCCTTCAGTCAGTTCTAGTTCCCACCCAACATTCCCTTATACCTCCCCCAAACAGTCCACAAACCATGAAGGATGGCTACATCACCAGACTTTTTTGGCCAAACACAGCATCTTCTTGACTTTTTTTAAAAATAACAATAATAATAAAAAAACCCTTCTTAAAAGCTGAAATTTCAGAAGAAAGTAAAACAATTGCTCACAACACAGGAAAGCAAGTCTGTTCTCTCACGTCAGCTGCAACAACACGGCCTTCTCAGGCTGGAGTAAGGCACGTCTATCCAGGGTAAGACAGCTCAATAAGAGAAACTGGATGGAGGTGCAGCACATACTCAGCAGGATAGTCTTTTTGGACATTCAAGTGCCCAAATACAAATGTGCAATCTGTCCCATTTGAATCTAGGCAGACTGCTAGACAAAATAATCACTCATTTTAGCAAGCTCTCAGAGCAAATATTTTAGAGAAGTGTATTTTTTGTTTTAAAGTACTAAGACTTTTCCCCCTATGTTAATTCTTGAAAACTTTTTCACTGTTTCAATTGAAGCTTTTAAGTATAGTTCAGCCTAAACCACACACTTGGCATGAAAAGTTTTAGGTAATTCTGCAAAGTTACATACGACACAAGAGGTCATTTAGTGGAATACATAATACAACCTTAATAATAAGTTGTATCACAGCTACTTAAAAAAAATATATGTCAGCACAGCACATTCCAGAGGTCACACCTGAAGTTTTACATTACATAATTCACGTACTTCTTAAGAAACCCATCCGTTTTCTGGATGGCTAAAATAGGATTTCAACCTATGCACTAAAAATACTAGGATTACTGACATCATTCTTTTCAGTGTGATAGTGTTTGGTACCATATACTACAGTGAAAGCTAACATCACATTTGCTAGCCCGCCCACAAAGTCACTACCTGAGTTTTGTTTCATGCTTTATCTTATGCATCTTAAGGACAACCCACTCACACCCACCCCCCCAAAAAAAACCCACCACATACACAAGCAACCTTTCCCCACCCCCCCCTCAAAAAAAACACCACCCCCACTATGCTAAGACGTATTTCAACTTTAAATACAGGGTATCCAAATGGAACCAAGATGAGGCCTCAACCACGCACCAGATTACACTACTGCTTCCAGCATTAATTGCCCAGAACTGTATTCTGCCTGAGCAGATAACCATTGGCTCATTAAATCACAGCCATGCACAACTACTAATGGCATATAGCTGTGGTTACATTACCAGAAGGGAAATAAGATTTTAACACCTACTATGTCGAATGTGAGTAGGAAAGCTTCATTTTCTGTCTCCATTTAACATTCAAGGCTTGTTTTTATAATCTTTGAGTACAAAAGCAGCCAAAACCTGAAATAGCCTTTCAGGCTTATATTTTCTGTTAGTCTCCGTCTCCTTCCCTCCAACTCTTCTCTTTCACACACTGTTCCCATATACTAGCTGCAGGGGGAAACAATTCTCTTTTGAAATCATCTTTGATGGATAAGGAAAAAAGCATAGGCAAATAGTCAATCCCCACCTGCCACCAGACCCGCAGAGCATCCGATAAGAGCTTGACTGCTTTCAATTACATTGTGCTGTGAAAAAACAAAACAAACCACCACCACCAAACTGAAAAACCCCACAGAACAGAAGAGCTTTTTTAGGTCCTCCATCCATTACTGATACTTTAAAAACTCAATTCAACATTATTTTCTTATAGAAAATGGAACCAGACTATCACACCATAAAGTGTTCTTGAAAGTACCAACAAGCACTCCAGGTAAAGTTTATAAAGCTCCATAGAGTGTAGCAAGTAACTAGAAATACAACCAGGGAACACTAGTTATAATTATATTCAAAGGAGTCTGGATGCATGCTAAATACATTTCACCTTGCCAGGAAAAGGTTACATGAGTATATTCTATTAGTTTCCCTCATTAATGTGATGAGTAAGGAATGAAAAGATCTAGGTTGGTATATTTTTTCAGCTTTGAATGGCAGCAGCATCATTGGTATCAACTGTCATGCTTCCTCTCAAAAGTAAAAATAATAATAAAAAAATCAAAAAGTTAACAGTGAACCACAAATTGTAGCTATGCACTTCAAATGTGGACATAAACACTGGGGGCTTTGCAATCCATTTAGGTAAGTGTCCCCAAACTCCTCAAAGAGCAAATTAAAAAAACAAACAAAAAACCTCACATAATTTTTTTTTTTTTTTTTTAATAATCTCTGTGACCTGCAACGTTTCCTCTTTAGGTCAGTAATGAAATTAAAGTGAAGCATGGAGATATTGCAGATTGCTTGATGAAGGAAGAAAAGCAAGTTATTTAGATATCTGGACACCTTTTCAGAACTTCCAATAACTGGAGGAGATCCTAAATTAAAGTTTTCAGTTGGTATCAATATAGAAGCACATTCTGCAGTAAGATTAAGAGAGACCAGTGTATTTAAGCAACCTGCTTCTCATGTTTACTAAGACTTTGACATATTATTTTAAGATTGTGAATCACATAGCTTGCATTGGAGAAACTTATCAAAGTTTACTTTGCTTCTGCATTTTAGTAAACTGAGTCTTGCCCACTTACAGAAGTAGCGGCAATCTGTAAAACTAGGAAGTAAACTCAGTTTCCTATCTCCTTCCCTTAATTTTCCGTTCTTGCAAGAAAAGCAACCAAAAGGCAAGTCCAATTTACAGCTTCACACCCCCACCTCAACGTTTTAGTTCTTTCCTATACTTAAGCAAACAGTACTAAATAAACAATCTGCTCTTTCTGAAATAATCTGCACCTACCACTACTTTCACATCTGGTTAAGAACATGAAAGATAAGAAGTTTAAAGGGGAGGGAGAAGATGTTTTGTTTTTAAACACACCTCAATGAAACACTAAGAACAACAAAAACTGGACTTCCAAGATTTTCATAAAGATTTCTCAAAAGACATTAATTCTCAATTTAATAGATCTTTGGCCCACAATGAGATGCACAGATCAATTCCTACACTTGGGAATGACTAGATGCTCTACTTAAGAGTCTTCCTTGATGACAAATGCCAAGGTATGTATTTACTAGAGACAAACTGAAAACAGACCTTTACAAAGTCAGTCAACAAAGCAGAACAGAAGCTAAACTATGGAAGGTAAGGCTGCAGTAAACAATGTTTATGAAAGCTATGACATGTTAGAATAGATTGAGAGTCTTCAGGAGGACTGGAATATAAAATGCAGCAGATTAAATCCAGTGCCACATGTAAAGTAAATTGCATGAAAAAAATTATGTGTTCTCTTATACATTACACTGAGGTTCAACAGTAGCAATTCACAAGAAAGTCCACACCATTCTGAGTAGCATAACAAAGATACTTAAAAATAATGAATTTTAGGACTCCTAAAGAAACGTAATGGAAAATAACAAACAGAGCATGCTGAAGATAAAACAACGGTTACCATCACAGAGTAAGCGAGCAGCACAGAACACATATTAAAGTTTGAATAAATAAGAAATTTGAAGGACACAGAGTGTCTTCATTGTAGTTTATATTATAACAGCCTCAAGACCTTTTGTACTGGGCACTGTACAGAGAATCTCTCACTTTATCTCAAGAAAAAGCTTTTTCTCTAAGCTTATAATGTAGGTATCAGTATGGGGAAGTAGAAAAACGAGGCGGAAGTAGTCAGTGCAATATATCTGGTTACAAGGAGAGACCTAAAAGAAAAAACAGTTTAGATGAAAGATAAAGAAGATGAGACAGGATCAATGACATAGAGAAAGTAAACCAAGCCAATTTCCCCTGTTGAAATGCAAGGTGAAGTGAATGAAACAAAAGCAGCAAAAGGAAACCCATTTTGATATAATACAGACAACACTGCCAAACTGCAAACATGACTTTATGCAACTACAGGAGATAAACACCAGTGTAATCACTGTCATTAGAAACAGACCATACAAGCTCTTAAGGGCACACCACACACACAGAAATAGTGACAAGAAGTTAGAATACCACCTTTCCTTGATGGGCATTTGCTCTGTGTTGATAGATGCAATACAAACAAAAGCCAGTAGGAAAAAATTAACTTGAAAAATCGATCTATACCAGTGTTTGAAGAAAATAGAGCACTAATCATACATTGTACTGAGCAAAATGTTACTACTGGCAGCTTTGTTACGTCTTACCACTGGTTGTAACATGAGTCGCAACTAATTTTTAAGAGGCTACTACATTATTTTGGTTTTTAGGTTTTATGTTTGTTTGTTTTTAATCTGAAACTTAGGAAAGATGAATGGCAACACAGAAACTTAAGTCTACACTATTTAATCAACAGGAAGAAAGAACAGTGAAAATAAGGCTAATCCTAACCAAATGTAAGATCCAAAGAATTATCACAGTGAGCCGTATGGGATTATTCCTGCTCTCCTTTACAGAAGCAAAAAATTGCTTAGTTAAAAAGGCAGCACACCACTCATCCCAGAAAAGAATCACAGATCTTGAGAAAGCTGTAAAAAGGAGAAAGAAAATTATGGCAGTGCAAGGAAGTTCACTACTCTAAAGGAAGGAAACTGCATACCCCAATTTATACACAATAGTCCAGAAGAAATCAGAACCATCAAAAGAGCATTATTCCAAAAAGTCAGCACTGCTATACCACTTCTTCTTCTTCCTTTGAAGGTAAGAAGAGTTACTAAATTCACAGCACACTGCTGCTGAAAAATAAAGTCATCACTGTCTGTCTTCTCACTCCCAGATGCATAGTTCCATAACATCTCTCACACCAGCTCTGCCTTAGTAAGCCAATTCAACTCACTAGTTGAGCAAAAGACTATTCATACATTTTCTCTTTTTTTGCTTGATTAGCTTTCTTCCAGGTTACTGAGCTGAAACAGATCACTGAAGAATCCACTGAATGTCAGAATGAGCAAAAAGGAAGTAACAGGGACTCCTTCCCAAACAAGATCCTCCTTTTTGCATCAACCTATTAAATCAGTTCACAACCATCTTCCATAATTTCTCTCCAAGGTTTTCCAGTAATTAAAAATGAAAAAACACACACCAAAAAACAGCAAAAAAACCCCAAACAAACGAGCAGGTCCTATGGTCACTTTGCAGTAAACAGGTTGGACATAATCTCTTCTTCTGTTAACTTAGCATACACGTTCCAGTTTCAACCCTACCCAAGGCCTGTACTTGGTCTTTCCTAATTGAATGGGTGCTTCTGAATTGCTTACAGGCAATAGAAAGCATAGGAACAGGAGTGAAAGTCATACCAGCCAACTCTCAATGTCTGTATACATCCAAACCTGTCTCCCTGCAATAAAACAAGAATTCTAAGGAAAAGCTGATCCCTCTTACAAAGCATGAAAGCCCAGTTAATGTGTTTGTTTGAATCTGCTGCAGTCTCAGAAATTTAAACAAGATTATAAATGGTACTGCACATTTCTCAATCAAGATAGGCCACGGTTTTCCTGTGGCCAGAAAATAATACAGAAATTTATACAGAAAATATATTCTATATAAATTCTATTCTATATTTTCTACAGAAAAATATAAATAATCCAAAACAGTGAAACACATTCAAGAACTTGTCAACCATTCATTTTATTTTGCTACAAATCTATACTTCAAGCAAGGGAATATAAATGAGCTACTCATTAACTACAGAAATGGTATGTGGTAGACTTCAAACAACTGCCAGAATGAGGCTTAACTGTTTCTATCACACAACTACTTAAAAATCCTCATGTCTTCTGGTAGTAAAGGGTACTACCTCTTAGGAACCTTTACTTCACTAAAATAAGAAAAAAAAAAAAAGAACTATCAGGACTGGTAACAGGTTTGGCTTTTCTAACAGGCAGAACTAAGTTAAATCAAGAACAAGAAATGAGCAGCACCTGTTCCATATACTTGATAAAAAGATTCTTCATGTTGGCCCAGAAATCAGGCCATATTTTACCTTTGGGAATTTTGCCTTAGGGATCATATAACTAAAAGAAGCATTCTAGCACAGACTATACTTCCAATTTCAGTTAAGAGGAGAAACCGGACCAATGAAATATTTGAAAAGATAACCTTACAGGATTGTTCCAAATGCCACATTTAATGTTGTGCCATTAAGGCTTTCTATTCTGTTCACCTCAGTAACAGTGACAAAATCCAACACTATTCATTCTTAATTCTGCCTGAATGATAAGCACCTCTCAAAGCACCCAAAAGAGCAGTCCGAAAGTGTTGCAGTGAGGACATTCAGTTAAGTGTCCAATAAAAGCACATATTTCTAAATGAATTTATTTGCTATTATTTCTATGAGCAGATGATTAGGCACTTACTTAAAGATCACATGCTTAAGAATGTTTTGTCTTCTTTTTTTAATATAGTGCTTACCATATATGGGAATCATATTTGTAAATTCAGTTCCTAGTTATCACATAGGAAAAACATCAGCATTTGGCACTACTAAAAATAAGAGATTAAGAGGATAACTTGCTGAAATGTATCAGTACCAGCAATTTTGAAAAATGCTGTGTGTCTACCAGAAATTATGTTACATACTATTAGAGAAAGTATCCTACTTCCAGGGGGACTTCAAGACCAGTGAAATCATTTATGGCACTGCTTCTCATACCAGTGTAATGCTGCAAACAGCCTTCAAATACATGGATATGCTTTTTTAAAATCTCAAATCACATTAGGGTTAAATCTGACATCAGAGGAAATCTGTGAAGCAGTTGATAAGTTTCAATTAATTATGCATATTAGGTCCTACTTTGTAGCAGGAGCAAATATCAAGCTAATAAAGGAACAGATTTTTCCAAAGGCCTTACCAAGTAAAGTTTAAGCGGCAAGGTAATTTTTTTTTTATTTAAAAAAAACACCAAATAACACAACACTGTATCTAGTTCTTAAATAAAGGTAGACTGAAGTATCATCCATCTGAACTAAACAGGCCAAGCAAAATACCCTGCAATTCCTATGTTCTCCTCAATGTCGAAATGGGTGGATAAATTTAAAGCCTGCTCTCTCAGGAGTTGCTTTATAGGCAATTTTCTCCCAGTATCAAGGTCTGCAATTTCCATTTGGCTGCCAGTTTGCAATTAAATTCATCACCTTTATTATAAAAATGTGCTGCACTCCACAGCCTGCTGCACAAGAATCGCAAGGAAGACATTTTTCACTGCTAACAGCAGCATCATTCCGAGGCAGCCATCACATCCATTCAGACATTAGCGTCTCCAATGTAATGCAAGGACCTATCACTCACATGAAAAAGCCCTAACAGTGGGCATACCTCTGAGGAAGTTCTTCACAGGTGGTACCTTTAGATCAACTTTTTCAGTGAAAGCCACCATTACCTCCTACATTAGGTGTTTCTAGAAGTCACCAGTTTAAAAGCAAATAGATTGACATTAAACTTGTCTACTTGTATTAATCAAAACATTTCTGAGAATAAAAACCAGTCCTCATATTGACTACACCTTCACATACATCTTGCACTCCTTACTAAAATACATGAAATTGTCTTGAAACATTTGTATTTTTTGTAAGCACTCTATAGAATTTTTTTACATAAATTTTCTTTTCATTTTAAGTGTCCCTTTCTTTCCTGCAAACTTTTCAAATTTCCACTGAGTTTTCCCACCTCAACATGACCTACTTTTCTTAAAAAGCTTCTGGGCGAGCCTGAAAAGTACTCAGGAAAAAAACCCAACAAATATTCACTATCTCTTGATATAGAAGTCGTAGAAGCAAAACCAATTCAAGCAAACTACGCTACATGTTTTAATGTCCTCCTCTGCTGAGAATCAAAAGAAATGCCCTATCTTCATTTTGCTTCTTTTTGTAAGTGCTACCTGAGCTAGGTAGAATGTAATATAAAATTTGTACTTAAAAACAAAAATATGCTACTGGAAACATGAAGCAGCAAAGTTATAACTACCAACAGGAATAAGAGCTAACTAAAAGCCACATGCCAAATTTTTACGAAGCATGGGAGTTAAATTCATATTGGTTTGTGTTTCATTGATGAAAGACTTAAATTACAGTAAACAAATGAAAGATAATATGCAATCAGCAATTAAAAACATTAAGCCCTTAGCATTCTACTAAAAAAAGCACAAGAACGTCATTTTAGCATGTGAAATTAGTCACACTAAAAAGGTAACCAAATGGCATTAGAGGTAACCAATCTATATGCACAGTATGGCTTAATTTTGCATTACCCTATTTAAGTATTACTCAGTTGTATTAACTAATGCTGCGTTTCAAAAGGTGCGTTTCTCTCGCACCATTTTTCAAAAATACTTTGTTATCAGACAAGCAAACAGTATCCCATATAAAGCTGATGTATCTCAACAGTCAAACTATCCTGTGATATCTTCTTAACTCATTTCACCTTATGTGGCCACAAAAGTGAAGGCAGTAACATTGGAAATAGCAGTAATGTTGTTCAGGTCAATTCTACATGCCTTTCAAAGACATAAGAAAAACCTGTTAAACCATAAATCTCTGATATTTAACTGGTAGAAGTTAAAAAATTAAGTAAATCATAGGCACATATCAGAAATTATTAAATCTTGCACAACTGAGATGTTTTTCACTGTTATCAGATGGGTCACATGAAATAAAATGGAAGTGCCATCTAGACTGCAATGACTGATAAAAAGGACATATTACATGGCATTAGCAGCAGCGTAAATTCGAGAAATCATCTGAGAAGCCATTTCATAAGCACGAACTCTACACATCAAAGTTAAAACAACCAAAGGCTCTTTAGCCTGTCTACAGAATTAACTTAAATTTCAACCAGAACTTCCAAATATTTTTTCATATTGCAGAATAATGCTAGAAACTTTCTTTTGGCAATAAAAAAATGGCATCTTGTCACACTGTAATTAATTGGTTTCCACTGCAATGCAGCATAGAAAGCTGATTTCAACTCAACTTCGTTGAAAACAATAGCTTGGTATTTGCAAGCTGAAGTTCCAATTATTTCACAGCCCAGTGCATTTAACAACTGGCACATCAAGTTCCGGGACCATTAGATTAAATTATCAACTAGATAAAATAATGCAGCATCAGTGTTTACCTCTTGCCATTACAGCAAAAGCTGAGATTGGAGCTTTTCTAACTGAAACCACAATAAGAGAAGGATTACTGTTTTGCCAAGACCTGTAGAATTAACCAAAATGTGGTTTGTTATAAAGGAAAGTGCTCTGCATGACACCAACGGATACCAGAAGACAGGCAACAATCAGCATTAAAAAAATTCCGTATGCAAGTTTGCATGATGATATCTACCATATTCCACAAGTAAATGTCAATATTGTATTTTAAGAATAATACAGTTTTTAAAAACAAAATATGAATGTAATCTTTGCTGTCAAAAGTCAAAATATATTTGCACTACATTTATTATTTAAACCAGAGTTTTATTTTTAACAAAAATAGTTCAGAGTAAAAATTTATAATTCTGATTTTTTCAGCTACATGATAATATTCTTCATTCGTAAAGAGAACATTTCAGTTAATCAAAGTACGTTAAAATCTGTAAGATACGCAAGTGTAAAACAGCAGACTCCCCCTGGCCTTTGGCTTTACAACTATAGCGATCTTATGTATAACTTACAGTTACATCAGAAAAAACACAATTTCTAATCATACTAAATCTTGTTCATAGAGACAACAGTCATACCTGGGTAATCTCTTCCTATTACTATATGACAGAAGTATTAACTAGTACCACTGCTCCAAGAGAAAGAAAAGGGGAGGGAGAGGAGGGGGAGAAAGAGCACATCCATGTCTATATACATGCACGGTAGAAAACACACAGAGAATACTAAAACAAAACTACTATTTATTTTACCAACAGGGTAATCAGAATTTCTGCTACCTAAAGAATCAAAATGTTGAAGATAATCTAAGTTTTTACAGAGTAGCTACAGAATCATCAATTTTCTCTTTAACTGACAAATTCCAGTGAGTTTAAAAACAGCCTCTTTTAGGAACAATCTAACAGTGGAAAAAGTGCAACCCACCATACAAATTAAACATCCAACATTTAAGCTGAATGCTGACTATAAATCACATGTAATTTTTTTAATACAATTTTATAAGCCTCTAAAACAATACAGATTTGAACTACACTAGTTCAATCTATCTGTTAAATCCACCAGAAAGGAACTTATAAAAGACTTTATATGCAGGATTGATTTAAAGAATGGATTTACTACATAGGCAGGATCTTCATCTGGGCTACTATGTATTAAACAACATTAAATGGTACATTCTTTTT
>VWZL01005907.1:0-122038 GCA_013396915.1 Stercorarius parasiticus | reverse complement strand
AGAAAAACTTTGAATTGAAAATAACGATTCTATACATTATCAAAAATTAAATGCTTTTGAAGGAAAGGTTAGATGGAAAATCAACATTTTTATACAAGTTCTAGTGTAACACTAATTGCAGTGTTTTCTATTTCTATATGTTAACAAATTTAGATCGAGCCATCTGTGATAAGAATAGAAGCAGTGTCTTTGCATACTTATTGTGCATACTTGTACGTTTATTCACTTGCTTCCCTATTCGAACTTGAAGGGGCCTGATACTGAAATTACCCTGAGGCAAAAATACGTAAACCAATATACAATATACAAAGGATTTTTTGCAGCATGGGGATACTATCAGGTTAAAAAGATATCAACTAAAATGGCGTCTAATTTCAACACTGAGCGTTCCCAGAATCAGCTTCAAGATCAGAGTGAGACCATGTTATCATTCAAGCTGATTGCTCTGTAACTTTACAGATAGAGAAAAGACTGTTGGGTTTGGGTTTGTTTTTTTTTTTAAAGTCTTACGGATTCTCAGTTCTATAAATCCCAGTCCCTCCAGATGAACTTGGACTTAATTGGGAGTCAGAGCAGCTGCAAGATTTTCAGATATCACACAATTCTGTAACGGTCTACATCAATGTTTATATTTACTGTTGTAAGAGTAATGAGTAGCCCAGCTAGAAAGATTTATCTGCAAGCTAGAGCCGTGTGAGCCTTTGCAACTGGAGTGTGGTCACTAAAGAGAATATAATTACTTTTTATCTCTTTCCTTCATGCAGTGCCAGGAGAAGCTAACCAGCTTGCCTTCCATGAGGGTGAGCTTCCGTGGAAGCTTCCCGATCACTTGCAAAGGCATAGATTGCCCGAATCTTTCTGGTAGTGTATATGTTAACTTTCTTTGTTATCTTCTTTTACTAAGTTTACAACTTGCTGTAAATCAAAGCAATCATCAGATTTATCAACCAAAACAAAGTCATGAAATTACTTATTTTTCAGTATTATTTGAGGGCTCACAACCATAAATGAGTAATTATGTATATGTGTTTGCACATATCAATAAACACACAGATACGATATACAAACATGCTTCCTTTCATACCTCGGACCTACCACATTAGCCGTTACCCTCACAGGGTCCAGCTGAAATCAACGGGACCAATGTGCCAACAGTCCTTTACTCCATCCTAACGGTTTGGAGAGAAGGGCTCTGTTGTTCAGTTGCATTGGGAGATTTCTATTGTTTAGTGAGATGCTGAGACCCTTGTTAACATCCATCCAATTATCACCACGTACTCTTTACTTCTTGGTAGTAATCAGAGCTTGAAGCTTGGGATTAATCTGCATTCAGTCCCCAATCCACCCAAACCCAGGAACAGAGCAACAATCACTTCTTTATGCTTTTCCTTCATTTGGAGGGTAGCAGATAAATTTTATCTTGAGGGTTTCTTTTTTCTCGGAAGATGCTGTAGTGACAGAATTGTAGAGAAGCTATTTCCCCTTTTAATTTCTAAAACTAAAGAAAAAACCCTTCACATTGTCATCAGCTTACTGTGCTTTAAAACCCCCCACAGTCATCAGTTTACTTTATTTGAAAAAAAAAAAAAAACCCAAACAAAAAAAACCCCCACAACCTTGAAAAGTAGCTACAGCCCCCAATCTGTGTTTTAGCATTGCCGATTGTACCATTTTGTTGCCGAACCCAGAGAAGACTATGGAGGGGGTGTTGTGGAGGAGATGTACATACACATTTGCCTCAGAGAAAGATGTGTTTCCGCAAGGATCCTCTCATGGAGGATCAAATAGTAGAACGAGCCCTCTAGCTTGGTAGATGTGCTGGAGTGAGCGAGACAGGACGAGTTTCCTGAAGGCCTGGGTCAGCACGCTACACCCATGCCCCGCTCAGTGGGTCAGCGTGAGGTCCTGTGCAGGTACTTGCGAACAGCAATTGCAGAAGACCTGAGTTCATCCAACAACACAACATCCCTCTCAGGTGAAATACTACCCTACTCATCCCTCAAAGGTACGCTGAAGAAAAGACAAACAAGGGGCTTCCCCACACTAGAATGGTTTAAAGAGGAACTTCCACTGTGTAGAGGCTGTTGCAGCAGTATGCCTTCTCTTCAACAAGAGAGCAAAATAAACCATATTTTGGTGAAGAACAAGAGTTTATGGTGGTTACTACTAAAATATCACATTCTTATGACTGTAATTAAAGCAATGTTGGGTTTTTTTCTGATGTGGATCAATCTGAAGTGACTGCTCAGGAGTGGCAAAGAGACCAGGTACCCAAGAGTTCTCCCAGACCCTCTTCTCCAGCTACTGGGAAATAGCCCCCTCCCTTTTCCTCTGTGTCAGAAATGTTTCAACATGCAGGGAGGATGCCCAGAAGTGCGATGCAGCAGAGCTCCATTAAAGCCAATGGAGTTCTTTCCATTTCCAGGAGCCAAGGGGCTCATCCCTGATTTCTTTCTGCAGAAGAATGTGCAAAGCAGATTTTAGATATTTATTATGAAGTGGCGAGCAGGTTGCAGGCTTGATGTACTGACTAGAGATGGTCCCAGAGTACGAAAGAATGACCAAGAGGCATCTTGTAGATGATACCTAATTTATTTTTTTTTCTCCCTTAAACTGAATTTTGCACTTTTTTTTGCAGTGAATGTAAGCATCTCGTTGGCACGATTGTATATTCCTAAAATGGGTTCCTAATACTTGAGAAATGCTGTCAACAAAAAAATGGAGTCATGTAAAATGCTTGTAATTATCTCTAAAATTAGTACCCCTTTAAAGAGTGTATTTACATGACCCATCAACAGATCACTTAAGTACTTTCAGTACTTGTGTTTAGCAGAACAATTTCCTTGCCTAAGTACACCAATGAGTGGGAGAGATTGCAGTTGACAAAGTAAATTAGGAAGAAATGTTTTGAGAACTATTTTTTTTTCCTATACTTTGTGTAGGATTTGGAAAGGAAAAAAAAAATCTTTGATTCCAAGTTCAGAAAGACCTCACTTACCCTACTCACACTATCTGCCTTTCTGTTTTAAACCAAAAGCCTTTACAGCTGTGAAAGAGCATGAGCTTGAAAATGAAAATATAAAGTCCAGGGGGTTCCAAATACTCTCTACAGACATTTCCCTAGTTTCTGAAAGTTTTAGGGTGGAGTTCTGGCTTTATTAAAATCCATGGTAAAATTACCATAGGCGAAATTGCCATAGGCGTAACAATACACTTTTAATCTTACAGGGTTGGTTGTTTTGTTTTTTTTTTAATTAATGAAAGTTAACACATTAGGGAATGTATGAGATTTCATTCCACCAAAAAATGCAATAAACAGAGAAAATAGATTAATAAATGAGCTTACCAAAGTAAAACTAGAGTTGCGTGAGCATATATCATAGAAATGAGCACTTTTTTTTCCTAAAATGGTGGACAAAGTCACTATTAAAGTAAAATGTGACATGTGGGCAAACTTTGTCCATGAGATATTTAAAAGTATTTTAATTTGTATTTACATTTTGGCTTACATTTGTGCTTTAGAATTTAATTTTTTTCCTCTCTGTAGTTAGGAATCCATAAGCTCAGTAGGACCAAACCCTATGATTTCCTTTGTGAGAAGGACACATAGTTGCTGAATAATTTATATTGTATTCATAAGATAATTCGTAAGTGCTGGTGCTTCTCCCCCCGCCCCCCTCCCAAATCTGAATGCTTTCCACATTAATAATGCATTCATCCTCCTGATCCCCTGTGAAATAAGGTGAGGGTATTATCTTACAGAGAAAGTGTCAAACGCATAAAGCAATAGGGGTTTTGACTGTAGTTACAACAATGTGATCTCGGTCAGGACATTTTGATGGCAAACCATTAAGTTGAAAGCAGGGCACACGTGGTGTGGACCTGTAGGCAGTCACTGTGGATGCAGGTGGCACGAGCGACCATTTGGGAGCAAGTTATAGAAGCAGAGACTCGTCTCAGTCATGTGGATGAGATCTTTCACCCCTCGGCAAAGATAATTTGGATTTTAGTGGCACTTCCTATCTACCTGCATGTGGAACAGGCAAAGAAGTTGAGCTGGTGCGGGATGCAGTGGGTAGGATGGGGGTGATGGTCGCTACGCCGGTGGGCAGGGCTGGGGCTCAGGGGGACCCGGGCAGGTTGGAGAAATGGGTCAACGGGAGGAACGTGAAGTTCAGTGGAGACAAAAGCAAAGCCCTGCCCCCAGGGCTGGAGTAAGCCCCAGCAGCAGAAACCAGAGGGGCTGGGACAGACGACCCTCTTTCCACCCAAATTTGTGTGAGTCTGTGGTTCCAAGGTCACAGGCTGACTCTGCCGGAGCGCGGGGACTGCCGTGAGAGCAGCAACTCTGTTACAACCGGTTATCCTCAGGAGCCTAATTTCTGAGGCTCTTATGCGATGGCAAAGTGTTTGTTTTACTTCACCCTAAGAGTCTGCTGAAAGGCAAAACCATCCTACACATGCCATAGGGGAAGGCAGGAGTTCAGCACTTCCAACAACAACAAAAAAGGAGAATGTTTGTTTAGAAATCTGAGCATGATTTTAATGGCCTAATATTAATCAGCCAGGTTTGAAAATGATGGTCAAATTATAAATAGAGCCGAGAGGCATGGCATACAAAAATACATTTGTATTTGCATTATAAATTTTATATAAATAGAGGGGGGAAAAAAGATGTGAAATTTTTCAGGCTTGAATTTCAGCCGCTCTGTTTATGTGAAAGCTGTTCTTGCCCTTGTTATTTTTCATTCCTGTGCCTGTGAAACCTGGGCTGGGACCGACCACCTCTCTCTCCTCCCTCTCCAGCCTTTACAGCCCTGTAACTGCTAATTACAGTTAGAGAGGGATTGAGAACAGGTTCAATGTTTCTAATTGCAATCTGCCCCCTTCCATGCTAAAACCTAGTGCGGGATCAGTAACAGGTGGGTTCCCGTGGAGGTTATTTGGATCTATCATGGCTGTGGCAGCCTGGATGAATATACTATTTTGGTTAAACTTTTTAAGTGTCCCTTTTCCAGCCTGTGCTCGCTTGTGTGCAAACTGCAACTGCTCAGATCCCCTGGCGGTTTGGAGACGGCTGCTATGGCTGGCAGTGAGACCCTCCTGTTGCTCTCTGTTGCTGTTCTGTGCAACCCTTTGCAGCAGCTGAATTCGTAGCCTGCATATTACTTAATCAGCTTCTAAGAAACAAGCATGGAAAATATTTTTCTTTTCTTCTGGGATTTTTTTCACTGCGTTTTAGACACTATCTGTTAAAGAAAACGTATCAGGCATGGTATGAGCTACGCTGACTATTTATCCCTTCCTATCCATCCTCCAGCTTGCATTTTCCTTCTTCTCTATCTCTGCTAATACACTGTTTTCTGCTCCTGTGTTCTTCCTAAAGTGCCTTGACATTTGTGTATTTATTCCCTAAATTGTACCAGCGTGTTCCCGTTAAAAATAAAGTACCATGTCATAGTGTTCCTGATATCACTTAGAGTTTACTTAGATTAATGTTGTGCCTGTGAGAGTCAGTAGCACTGCCATAGGTGCCCAGAATGGCAGGATCCTGCCGGGTGCCGGGTGGCTCTGGGGGAAGCCCTGTGGGCACCCTGGTGTGTTGGGCACGCAGGGGTTCGGCTGTGGCCAGCAGCTGGGGCTGGGCTTCTCACTTCGGAGTGAAACATTTGACTGCTGACGCCAGTGCTCGTCATTGCTTTGACTTCAATAAGAGCCAGTCTGGATCTGCATAGGCTTTGGTGACAATTTAATTCATCTGACAGAAACTTTTCCTTACTTCTGCGAGGTTTCTCACTCCAACAGGTTGTGAAGGAAATGGCCTGAATTGTGAATTTATTTCTCAGCCCCCAGTAAGAATATTCTGACTTGAAATTCCTGACTTGGGCAAGAGGGAAATGTGCTATACAGCGGGTCATAATAAAACGTAGCATCTTTTCCCTGAGTTTCGCATCCATTCAGCCACTCTTAAGGGTAGAGTTATAGATTGGATTGCTCCTTGCTCTTCCTACCGCTATCGTCACCCTTTCCTGCCCTAATTTGCTCACAGTGGGGGCATCAGATCCAGTTTTCCTACATACTTAAACATATGGATTCAAGATGTGGGCCGGTCTTGCAGAAGGATATTGTATTTTCTACTTTCTCTGAAATCGAATAAGCAACTGTCACAATACAAGCTATTGTGCTGAATTTAAAAAAAAAAAAAAAACAACCAAAAAGGGTTATAAAATGGGAGACTGTGTATGGGTGGCAAAATTGGGCACTAGGTAAATGTGCAGAGCAAGAATATGCTTATTAAATAGGCAACAGAGAACTAGAGGAAACTCTTTCAGTTTACATTCAAGTATATTATGGGACTGTTTATAGGGCCCAAAAGAACTTTCCGAGCATTAACACATGTAGCATGAGATGCAGAGGTGGTAGAATCTATATAAAGGTGAACAGACATGTAAAACCAGAATAACTTGTTAGCATTTACATTGTTGCTGCCTTGAGGCTATGGCAACTATTTCACCCACCTTTTAGAAATCCATTCAGCTTTTTTTTTTTTTTTTTTCTGTGGGGTGGATTAAAAGACAGTCTTTTTTTTAAGGTCAGGGAACAATGTCAATGATAAATCAAGCTAATCTTATGCTATTCTTTCAGAATAATGAAGGACACATGTGAGAACCCTATAGAAAAAGGTACTGTTACTAATAATGGATTATGAGAGGAGGAGGGGAAGGTTGGGTTTATGTTCTTTTTCCTTCTCTTTAATTATAAAGATCAGATGACATATCTATCTCTGGATCTATACATTAGTGTCATGGTAGAAATTAATCTCTTATCATCCTTTCCTAGGTGACTCCTCGGAGTCTCCAGACTTCTGGACAAAGAAGAAGAGGAGAAAATTATGACAGCAGAAAAATCTATGCAAATAAATCCTGAGTAATGAGAGGGAAGGTGAGCTTTATTCACACTGTTTGGCTTTGACTTTTAACTCAAGTACTGAAAAACACTCAGGAGAAATTTTATCTCTCTGTCTTTCTTTGGGGCAGAAAAAGTTCAAAGCGAACATGTGAGGTCTCAGATGACTCCTCGAGCAAAGTTATAAGAGAATTAGCCGTCCTGGTAGCTTAAAGGTGAAAACACAAGAAGAAAACCCCTTCCTCTTACACATTTTATCATGCATTTAACCTTCTTCATAAATTGAGAAACATGCCAATTAACAGTTTATCTTTTAAAACATTCTTATCTAGATTTTTTGAACAAATAGAGAACTGAATGGGCATTCATCCGTCTTTTTATTACTTTTTTCCCACATTAGGGAGTGCTATACATTTCCACAACCCATAACAAATGGACCCATTTGCTGTGGTATTTCTTCTCAGCTGGGACACAGACTGTGGCACGTCTTTACTACCCAAAAGATGTCTGTTTTAAGGCAGGGGAATCAGTATGCATCACTATCCTGCTCTAAAATCCCAGTAGCATCAAATACAGTTTTTACTATACTGTACCTCAGCGAGGCCAGCACTGAACTTTACAAGAAAAGGTGATTTACCCAAGTATTTTAGGATAAAACCAGGAATGATTTTTTTCCTTGAGGGTTTTACTGGGGGTGGGAGTGGGGGGGTGGGGTGGGGAGTGGGGAGAAAAAAAGAAAAAAACCAACAACAAAATAACCCTCTTTTGTGGGGCGCGGTGGGATCTAAGGTAGATCAGAAACAGAGGGAGTCTGTTGACTCATCCTGTGCACCACTGCCTCTTGACTCTCACGATGTGCGCATTGAATGGATTCTGTAATTTTAAAACGAGGCCAGCTTTTCAACAAGTGTGCGTTGCTATGAATCCCCTGAAGTCCATGGAGCTATGGTACTTACAGTAGTCGAAACCTTGAGCTTTTAAACTTTTGCCGTTGTCTGTCTATGTCACTGCTTTTCCCCTTTAAGCTGTCTATGGAAACATAATAAAATGATATTTTTATAGCATTTAATTACTGCTTCCCTTGACATCCTCCAAGAAAGCTTGAACACTTGGGATTTATTCACATATAGGATTTATTCAATATTTAGAGTTGATTAACTTTATCATTAAACCTTAATGGCTACTAGAACTTAGTCTATACCTGAAGGGACAGGCCTATGAAATTTAAATGACAAACCCTGTTGCTGGAGGTGTTCCTTGTGCCACAGGAAGGGTTCTGTTTCCAGTCTATTCAAACCAGCTCTCCAAACCCTGATGTGTTGATAAAGGGCACGCATTTTGCTTGAACAACTGCATCTATGTTCAAATTTTGCTAGCTGTATCAGTTGAAGGTAAACTAACAAAATGCTTTCATAGATCAGCTTCTTGCTTCAATCTTAAAGCGAAGCCTCCATAAAACTTTTAAACTTAAATAAAAAAACAAAGAAAAGAAAGGAGATATTAGCGATACCTGAGGTTGGCTGCTGTCATGTAAGACAAGTAAAAAGAAATTACACCTACTCTGGGTGGAACGGTGATTCAGATTGCTCACCTTTAAGTTGAAGAGCCTCTAAAAGGAAATTTGGTTCTGTTTCTAAGTGGATGTGTGTGGGAGACTGACATTAACACCTTGCACTGAAGAAACTATTCTCTCGGTCCCTTTTCACAGCTGACTAAACACAAACAGCGCAGGTTTAACAAAGAACCACAGACGGCAGGACTGATTACAGCCCACGCTGAATGAGGAGCTTGATTCAACAAGGTAAATGAAGGTCAGATTAATCACGGATCACATTTCCCCGACCCACCGAAGCCCTTACATTACGTTATACGTGTCATTGTGCTACATTTCTAGAACATGAGCCCAGAGCCTGGATTCTCCACCAGCCTCATTCACCCTTGGAGCAGACTCTGCTGACTTTGAGGTCCATGCCCGTGCCACCTCTACTGCCTGAGCGGTCAGTGTAAAAATACATTAAAAGAGCAAGAGAGCAGCACAATTTTAAAGATGTCGGTATCTCTTTCTTAGCTACCTTGCCGAGCCATATTAACCACGACATGAAAGATTCCTTTATTTAACAGGGCAGGTGTGTACTTTAAAAGATCACTTGACAGTTACCTTTGATGGATGTTCTAGTAGCTCAGGTCACCTAATTTGGGCTCCAAGTTGGAGGTAACGGCTAGCATAAATCTCTAATTTCCCTGCTCTGGTATTGCTTTAAGATAACGCTATCTGCTCCCTTACATTTTTTCCCAATTACTCTACGAGGTTTGACTGCATTTAAGGAGATAAGGACCTCAGGAAAGGCCCTTGACATTCAAGACTTCAAGCCAAATATTTTTATTAAGATCTTTCTCACACCATGAATATTAAGTATTTATAGCCGTACTGGGCCCAGAAGAAGGCAGCGCTCAGGTACTTCAGCTGGATCGTTTCTATAAAGTTGGCAGTCCTTCTGACTGTTTTAATGACAGCATAACTCCCCTCACTTAACATGATTCGGAGAAAATATTACGAGTGGCCATTTAAGCTCTATTTCTTTGTTTCCCAAATCGGCCTGAAAACTCTGGGAAATCACGGTAATGTACCTGAAAGCGTGCCACGACGGGGTGCCCTGCAGAATCTCTCACAGAGATACAGACAGCAACTGCTGCGGAGGGGGGGACGCCAGCTGCTTCTACTTCCAGCAGTCAAAGTGCCTTTGATATCTTTGTCTGACTCTGCACTGCTGAGCATAGATATATCTAGATGTTCTCTTGGCAGGCAGCACTTTGCGTACATTGCCCATTTAAATCAGAAACGGAAATTTAACTTCAGGCTAACAAATGCAGGGCAGGTTTGAGGAAGAAGGTTGGAAGCCTCTAACGTGGCCATTATAAAGGCTTTTAAAATATTTACTGAAGTTCCTTTGGTTTGGCCTAAAATCATCATAGATTAAGCGTATCAAAAAGAGTGCAGGGATGACCACAATGATGATTTATTTTTTATGAAAAAAAAAAATGTATAAAAATCAGTATTTCCAGCGTGCATTTTGGAGCTGGTCTTTTGGAAGTACTTGCCTAGAGGTAGAGGAAGGGAAGAGAAAGAGGCCAGAGAAAATGAAACGTAAGCAGAAGGTTGAGCATACCTAGCTTTCAAATCAGGATGGTTTAAGGTACGCGAAGAGACAGGAGTCAGGTTCATAGCCAGGATAGGAATGACTTAAAAAAATAAGATGAAGTGCAGAATGTAATAGCTCTCTCCAGAAGTGAGCTGACAAAAAAAAATACGAGGAAGATAAGTGGGACGTGTCACAGGTGAAAACAATAATTACGAGAAGGCTGGGAGACTATTGTCAGAATTTTCTAGGACAATTTTGATTTGCAGACATCCTTTCAGTGGCTGTAGGCATTTCCTGCTTTGTCTGCAGTTTACTCAGATGTGTAATGGAAACAGGAAAAGATACTCAATGCAGTTAAATGCAGACTTTTGAAAAGCGTGAATATAAGTATGTATAAACCATGGGCTGCTTTTAAAGTCCAATGGAAAACACATACATTCAGGCGAAGGTATAAATTGGCATAACTATATTTGATGGGAATATAGCATTTTACCTTAGGTGAGTATTTGGCTCTTTTTTGCTCATGTTGTGCCAAGACTTTCACACTCTCAGGGTGACTTTATTACTCTACTGCTAGCTATTTAGTGAACCTCACCTGACAGGGTTCAAGTACTTCATCAGAGGTGATGGAAGTCCTGAGTTGACACCACAAACAATGTACCTCGTAGGCTTTCAGAATTGGCCGGAGCATGTCTTGCACTGTAGAAGACCATACCCCTCGTGTTCATCTTAAATAAAATTGATGTCTTGCATTTTGTTTGATAGTTTCGCGTGTAATGACCTTGATGCATTAAAGTGCAAGATTACTAATGAGAAATATTATGAAGAGCTGAGAGCACTAGGAGGCATATGTGGAACAAAAGAACAGGCACCTAGGCTTTGGGGATATCTAAGTCCCTTTGGACAGGATTACTTCTTCTGTTTTTATTTGGTTAACACCTAGCATGCTTAGGCCTGTCTCTGTGGCTGCAGTATTTATCAGTTCTCACCACTCAAATAATATAATACAAGGTGTGTGCATATATGAAACTTCTAGCCACATCTTGAACCAGTATCTAATTTAGAGCCTAAAAGTAAATCCTAGTAAACGAATGGAACTAGCTCTGTGCTTTAGAGCACTGCCAGAACACAGCGGCTGAGGAAGGAGGTACTGACAGCCCTCTGAACTCACTAATTCTCAGGCTGGTCCCTGCAGACAGGGCACATACTGTGGCATGAAGGGAAGAATATGGGAAACTCTTGACGCTCTGTTGAGCCAGGACACACTTCCTGGACCTCCCCCTCCCTAACACGGAGCGAAGGAGGAAGCTGAATAAGGTGATATCAATCCCCATCAGTCCCCACCTGCACAGCAGTTATAGGAAAGCTTATTTCCCAGAAGACAGGGTTTTATCTGAGATTACGATACTAACTTAGAACCACATCATGATTTCATTAAAAAGCTCGTACTACATGCAGTTAATATGGAAAGGATTGAAACCTGGGTCACTTATAGATACAAAATGGAGTTATGATTAGGAACATATAAAAAAAAGCCTGGCCTTTTTAGTGGGCTCACCAGACAGTGGCTCCATCTGATGAAAGATCATTCTAGACACGGACATCGCATCTGTGCTAATAATGTGTGCAGATGACAGAGAAATTGGCAGGGTAGTAAGTAAGGAAAAAAAGTTACCTATGCTGTGCAAGCTGAATGGCTTAATTAGGTTGTCACCACGAGCAGGATGTATTTTAATAAAACTAAATAGAAAGTAATACACATGGAGCAAGATTGCAAGTCCTCGTTTGAGGGTGGGAGACTGTCTCGGCAAGCAGTCACACAGGGATGTATTTAATAATCTGTGGTAGTTGCCTGGAGGTGAATGCTCAGAGGAACTCTATGGACAAGAAAGCAAATGTCCCGCAGGCATGTGCGGGTATCTTGGGTCTTGGAGGTACCAAACAGGGCACCAGGCAGAGAAGTGGCTGTGCCCGTACATGTAACGCTGAGCGTAAAATGCTATGTCCAAGCAGTATAGTTGCATTTCAGGAGGAAATCGGAAATTTGAGAAAAAGGTAAAAATACAATAAAGTGAAGTAAAAACTACTAGGCAAGTCTCATTATATGTGAGGAATTAAACTTGCAAGTTTAGAAGAGAAGATCACGATGGATAGCCATTTAAACACTGAACAGCTATTTGGTGGTGTGAGCTTTTTGACCTTTCCATAAAGGCATAATAAAATCTAATCACTGGGAAGTGGAGTTTGAGAAATGGAACTTCAGAATAGGATGTAATTAAGATGATTAACTCCCGATATTATCTTTCTACTGGATGCTCCATTCTGCCATCATGGTTTTGCGCCTCAAGATATTATGAGAAATTTATGTCCAGCCACAATTTCAAATGTGACTTTAATTTATGGAAGAAAATCTGCATGTTCTGATTAAACAAAGAAACCAAAAAAAACTAGCTAAGAACTACCTCTGTATTAATTAAACAGCATTGGTCCTTATCTGTTTGTGGATTTTATGTTAATGACCATGCCAAGCAGTTAATGCAAAGGATCACACAATTGCACGAATCAAAACATTACTCTCTAAATCATAAAAAAACCCAAAAAGTAAACATAAACAAAGCCTACAATAATATTCTATTACAAATCCATTACTGGTCCAAACTAAAATACTCATTTAATGAACAGAAATATCTAACCACATTAACTGTTTGGATGTATTTTGGCTTTCTTTGTATTAGAGCATATTTCACAGCTCAAATGTATCCGTCAACTGTTTACTTCAGAATGCCAGGCTTATTATGTCCACTGTTTTTTTCCCAGCCTATAAAATCTGTTTGTCTTTTACATTGTAAGGAAATAGAGTTTCATAAACACCATATGCAGTACTGAAGACAAAACTTTCCACATTGTTAGGAATCTTTGTGTCTTGCTGTTGAAATAGATCTTGGATCAAAATTCCTCAAAAAACCAAAAATCCCTCCCTGGAAATACATTAAGGATGGATTAACCTTTGCAGATAACAAATAATAATAGTAAGCAAATTACTAATTTAAATTATTTGGGTGTTATCCTGTCTTATAAGATGAAAACGACTTGAGTCAGCACCATGACATCTGTTCTATACTTGTTCATGGGGACAAAAAAGCTAAAAGATAATTTTCAAATAAAAGTAGTCCTGTGTGATTGCTGTGTGTGCCCTTATTGTGGTTTGATAGTCTCTATTATTGTTAATGATAAAATATGAAGTCTGACGTAGTAAAATACATAAAAATCTGTCCTTGGAAGTTATAAATCGTTAGATTAATTTAGCTTGGTAAGGAGGGCTAGAGAAAAACTAAATGCCTGTGTGGGTGTGTGAGCGTATGCACGTGTGTGCGTGTGTGATTGTAGGGGACGTGTGTGTTAACATTTCTGATAGAGGGGTATTTATCTAACAAAGAGCAATCAGACAAATCTCTGCTTTAAATAGGACTGTGACCATAAGATAAGGCACGTAAAAAGCTATCTTGCTATCTTGGACTATCAGGGCAGAAACATGAAATTCTTATGGTGAATTGCTCCAGCAAACACATTCTTAGCAAAATGCTGTGTCGGAGAGCTAGAGCCAGAAGAATTTAGAATAAAAATAAGAGGCACGTTTTGTGTAGTGAGGTTAATTAACAACTGAAACTACTTAATGTAAGTGTAGCTGAGTCTTCAGAACTTGAAATTTCTAATCAGGATGTGCAGTGTTCTCCACAATCTATCCTAGCTTAGCTCAGGATTATGAGTTTATGGTAAGAATCTATGGGAAGAGTCAGATCTCAACATAAGAAGGACATGAACCTTGTTGGAATGAATCCAGAGGAGGGCCACAAAGATGATCAGAGGGCTGGAGCACCTCTCCTATGAGGACAGGCTGAGAGAGTTGGGGTTATTCAGCCTGGAGAAGAGAAGGCTCCGAGGAGATCTTATAGCCCCTTCCAGTACCTAACGGGGGCCTACAGGAAAGATGGGGAGGGACTCTTTATCAGGGAGTGTAATGATAGGATGAGAGGTAACGATTTTAAACTAAAAGAGGGGAGATTTATATTAGATATCAGAAAGAAATTCTTTACTGTGAGGGTGGTGAGGCACTGGAACAGGTTGCCCAGGGAGGCTGTGGATGCCCCATCCCTGGGAGTGTTCAAGGCCAGGCTGGATGGGGCTTTGAGCAACCTGGTCTAGTGGGAGGTGTCCCTGCCCATGGCAGGGGGGTTGGAACTAGGTGATCTTTAAGGTCCCTTCCAACTTTAATCATTCTATGGTTCTATGGTCTTTCTATGGGATGATCTTTTGGCCTTAAAAATGTCCAAAATAATTCTTTGAAATACTACTGACAAATGGACAGACTGTGACCAGTGTCTGAGCACTGCAATCAGTGTACGTCCCCAGTCTGGCTTGGTGGAACCTCATCTCATGTCCTGGTTCATGATGCCTTGCTGAACTCACACGAAGGGGCTGATCTCAGCTTGTGATGTGGAGAAGCAACCCAACCAAAACTTCAGATGTTCCAGTTTACGGGTTTTTTTAGAGGAAGTGCTGTATTATTTTCATCAAACATAGGCATCAATAAGGAAGCAACTTGCTGTCTTTGAGTGGGAGGGAGAACTCGATGACCTCCAGAGGTCTCTTCCAACCAATGTTTTTATGCATCTGTGAGTTTGCTTGCTCAGTATTACTTAAAACATATACATAAAATATATACATTCTCAGGTCAGTCACTAAATCTGAGTACAGTCACTGAAGTGGTTTTTTTGTTGCTTATAACCTCTGTGAGTAGAAATTAGTTTTATATACTTAGTACTTTACACAACATTCCCAAGTAAGATAATTCAGACTTTGGTGATGAAAGGTTGGCAGTTTCTTCCACACTTATGCGGAGCTTCCTCATACGGTCTTGGAAAATTTCAGACATACGTGATAGGAATGGTGGATACACGCTTTTATAAACTCTGGAAATGGAGATTTAAAAAAAAAATAGTAATGTGTTTAATTCTGGACATGAAAATTATAAAAAAGTTTACTTTGAAGTGCCATACTTGACAGTGGTTTTAAGTTTTTCTTATTAAAGTTATTTTTAATGTTTTGTTGAAAACAACTGACTTTTCCTGCCTATAAAAACAGTTATGAAAATATTGAAAAGGAAATTTTGCAGTCCAAATAGCTGGCACAGCATAGTACTTTAAGCATCTGTATTTCCATTTTTGCTTTGTGTATCCTTCTACTCACAGAGTAGAAGAAAAACAATGCAATGCAGTCATTCTTTGATGAGCAGATCTTCCAAGAAGCACAATCAAATTCAGGCTTTTTGTATCATTTTTTAAAAAACGCTAGTTGTAGAATGGATTAAGTAGGAAACCAAAGGCAAAACAGGACGCATTCGTGCATGAGGAAACACACAGGATATTAAGTTAACTCCATACTAAATTAAAAGACGGTGAATCATACGTAAGAATGAAATACAAATAGTAAGGCTTTTCTGTAATTCTTAAAAAAATGTTTTCTTTTTTTATATATGTGTATGTATTTAAAACTCTCATTCTTTTAATATCCATGAGAGAACGAAAGGTGCCTGGGAAAATAAATCATGTGAGAATTTCAGTACTGGCTGCTGCAGAGCCCAGAGGAGGTTTGGACAATGCTTTGGAAAAGTGAAGTGTTGTGGAAAATATTACAGTGTTGTGGAAGAAGTAATAGTTTATTAACCATAAGGCCCGCAAAAATGAAATGATGTGTGGTCTGGCAAATGTTTTCTTTTTAAAGTTATGCATCCTGCTCATCCAAAAATATGCTAGAAGAACCCAGAGCTAGTTGAGGACCAGCAGCTGTACGTGCCTGCTGAGCACAACAGTCAGAGGGAGTTAACGCAGATCTGCCCTTAGCGCTTCTCTGATGCAGATCACAGCCTTTTTTTTTTTCTACAAGCAGAATAATAGTGTTAAAGAAACCATTTTCAGAGAAATACTGTATGACTTTTAGGATTTATTTGAGAAAGAATTACCAGTATTTACTGCTCTGTGAAAAAATTGAAAGGATTTCAATGCTTTGCGTTACTACCTTGTTTCAGGATAATAATCTGTGTCCCAAAGCAGGCATATCCCGCTGCTGTTGTCCACTCGCCTCCTGCATGTATCACTGGGGCTAGGACTAAACACCCCCTAAAGTAAGACCAGAAACTGGGGCCACCACGAGCACCCGTCTCCTAAATAGCACACCCACAGGAGGAGTATGTAAAACAAATCCATAGCTGTGGCACCGCAGAGTTATCACACAGTTATTTTATATAGTTGGCAGCTGACAGCGTTATGGCAGAAGAGCAGGAAACATTCTCAGTTCCTGTAGCTCTTAATGAATCAACCAGTGTCACCAGAGTCCTTTGCAAAAGCTACTCTTATTTAAATACCAGTTGCAATGGATGCGCATTGATTTGTTAAGTTGAAACATTTCATGTAACGTCATTTTCAATTTATAATTGGAAGAATTTCCCCCTAAAATTCCATGAAGAAAAAAGACGCGGTCCTTGTTTTGTTTTGAACAAACTTGTCAAAAGTAGTTTTAGATGTCCTTGTTGCAGGATTTTGTAGATCTTCACAATGATTATGCTATGGCAAAGCCAGTTGGTGTGCTGGTGCAAATGAATCCTGAACACTTCATTAAACAAATAGGAACATGTGATGAAATGAAAGGAATGACGCATTTCCAGAGCCTGAATTCCAGAGCTAGAGCTCCCTGGGGCATCTCACCAGCACAGAAAGCAGTCTGTTCCTTATTTCTTGACCTCTCCAGCACAACTGGCTGCAGTAGGAGTTTGAGATGAGAATCCGATAAAAACTGAATGAGGGCAGAAGGGGATTCTGAAGTGGAAAATCTGCTCTTCAGAGCCTAAAGGGGAACCCTAAATAATTGACATAAATGGCTGGTGTGTCTGAAGACAGCAGGTGCTGAGTGGGCTAGATATATATCATTCCCTAAATAAAATGCATGTCAAGAAATAAAATTAGACCGTCATCCTGAAAGTATATTCTTCTAGTGTTGGCGTTAAAAGCCAGCTATATCTTTTCTGTCATCCAGTGTTAATAAAAAATTATTACATTCATGAGCAAAACAATAAAAAATATCCGAAACTTGTAGACAAGTGTCAGTTCTTTGTCTCTGCTTTGCAAAAGCCAATTGTTTCAAAGCTGCAATTGTAAATGCAGCACCTCTGACTTCAGCTAAGTCACTTGGTCGGATGAAGTAATGTCGTAGCTGAATGGCAAATCTTAAATCTTTTTCCAGAAGCGAAGACTTTGTAAAGGAAATACAACAGGTTTTTGGGATGGCTGTTGTCGTCTGCTGTTGACACCAGCTTAGGCCTGGCATTGCAAAACAGTCTAATCTAGCACAGCAATCCTTTATGTATTGCGTTGGAAAAGGGGTTTCCTCAGTAGGAAGACAAAGAAAGAATTCAGCAATTCCCTTCTAGACTTACTTGCCCTCTTTATCACTGAATAACTGATGAAGACAGTTGAACTAAATCATCTCCAGCTGAAGCTCCAAGAGAGAAGAAAAAATGGCAACATTTTCTTTAAACTAAGAAATAGCTGCTTTTTCATTAAGCAATGCTTAAAAAGCATCAGTGGGATCCTAGAGGGTGCTTTTGTCCCCATTAGGAAGCGCGATGGTGCTTTGGGGTCTTTGCAGGCAGCTCTGGCTGCCGGCGCTTTGCTCGCTCAAGAGGGACAGGCAAGATGCAGCCAGCGTTGCCGATGCTGCACCCCCAGGCAGAGCTGAAAATGAACAAGGGTAACCGTAACCCACCCCTGTGTACAAAATTGCAGGCACCACTTGAGCCTAATACAATCACAGATGTCTATACAGAAACGGCATTGCTCCAAACGTTTTGGTGACAGCCTCATTGGCAAAGGCCTCGTGCTTTTGGTAGCCTGGATGCACCCTGGCACTTGGGATTGCCCTGTCGTCTTTGGCATTGTGCATGTTCGTTGTGTAAGCTGTGTAAGTTTGGGGCCGTCTCACCACAGATCTCAAGCTTGAGCGCCTGAGATGAAAGAAAACTTTCTTTTGCGCTTTAGTTCGGAGGCATTTAAAACTACACAGAACAAAACATTCAAGATGTTGCAATCAACAATTTTGTAATCATCAATCATTATGGCAATGGGTTTCAAGACGCAGCGAGCGGCATTTTTTCAACACCAAATTATCACAACTTAGGCAAGGAAAAAGAGCGACTATGCCATGTTTCCCTAAATCCCCAGTCCCAGCGGTTTGGGTTACGGCCAGTCAATTCATTTAAGCATACTCTGAGAATCTGAATAGAGTTGCAGGCCCATCTTAGGAAGAATTTTTTGTTTCTTCAAGTAAAATTTTGCTTAGAAAGACACATTCATGTGGCAAATTGTTAGTGTCCTTCGTTTGTCTGTTTTTCAGGCAGCTATAATGCTGCACGCAGGGTGTTACATCTAGCTATTCTCCCCCCCTTGTATGATTCACTGTTTCCTGCACTACTTTCTTCTTGCAAACCCACATGTTTTACAGCTAGCGATTAGCTAGATTTCATATCATTTCTTTGTATTTATTTCTAGCCTTTCTTTCCATTTTCTGTACGGTGAAACTGTAAACATCTTTCATTTTATACCGATTTTGGATCTAATAAAAACATGGAGCAATAAGGCTATTGTTATAAAATTAATGAAAAGAGATCCCCCTGTAGATAGCAATGAAGTGGAAGAAATTAACATAAAACTCTCATGAAAAGAATTATTTTACTGCATAAAACATCTATTTTGCAGCACCTACAATTGCAATAGCACTTCAGAGTACAAGCCCGAAGAGTTTACTATTTCATTTCTGATGCACTGCAATTTAGAGCTTGCTTCCAAGAGGAGAAGGCTTTTGAGGGATGCAGTTAGGTGACGTGTTACTCACTGATGCCAGGGGGTCACGTTGCAGGCTGGAGCTCAGTTGTCCGTCAGCTTGCTGCAGATAAGCTCTGTTGGAAAAAATTGAATTTTAGGTTGCTGATCTCTGCATTGCTCTGCCACAGCAGTAGTAATGTAGCACACCTGGATAACATCTGGAGAGATGAAGAATAACGGAGAAGCAGAAATGAAGGGTGAATTTTTCTGAGGTGGGGACAGATCTGATATCAAACAGAAAACTTCTTGGCTCTGTAGGGGAGGTGTGGGATGATGACATAGCAAGCACTGGCCTATCAAGCACTTCTGCTCTTGAAAATTACTTTAATGATCTCCAGTGTCTACATCCTCAGTCCTTGTTGCCACAGTCTCCAAAAAGAGTGACGAGCTGATGCAGGGAGTTGTTAGGAGTGCATGGCTAAGCTATGAAAACAAAAAGACATTAAAGGGCAACCTAGGACTGTTTGCTCAGTCAGAATTTCTGCTGACGACAAACAGGAGTTTTTGCCCATGCGAGGCCATCAGGATTTGGCCCAGTAATTTACAGAATGAATTAAGTGGATGAGATCAGAATCCTCTCCCAGTTACACAGCAGTAAATTCAGAGTAACTTTATTCACTGACACCGTTGGAGCCACTCTGGATTTACACCAACTTCAGTGAGAGCTTATAATGGTCTATTGAGAATTTAAACTTCATGCCTGAATGTGCAAGAGTGAGAACTGGCTGAGTTATGCAGAGCTCGGCACAGACAATTGTGTCCAAAGATAACACTGAAGAGGAACTTTTTGCCGCCGTTCTTATTGTGCTTCTTGCACTATTAAATTCTGCTCCTGTTCCAAATGTATCTGTAAGAATGAAAGACTTGCAACTACAAATGGACTATAAATTATTTATTGTTCCTGAGCTTATTCTCAGGATAATATCCAAGGGCTCATAGTTATTAATTCTGCATATTCTACGGATGGGTTAGATGACCCACTAGGCTCTTCAAATGTCAATTTGTTCATTCCTAGAATCCATTGTAGCAAAGTTGTTCTTAATATATTATCATAACACTTTGTATTGGTGTGTTAAATACTTCTTTAATAATCACTGGGCACGCTACCTCTGCTTCCCATGCTTGAAGATAAACCCTCCATAAATCTTTGAAAATCAAGCTCTCCAAAGAAGAGAAGCAATGAAGAACCTCTTTGGATTCACCTGTATTCTTCAGCTCGATGCCAGCTGAGGATGCGAGGAATTAAAAATCAAGTCCATTATGGCTAGATGTTCACATGCATGTGTGTCATATGAGATGTGAGCCATGAAAGGACCATGTAGCAAGGAGCCTTGTGACATAAGATAGCTCTGTCTCTATAATGTCTCTGATTTCCATACATCTGTTTTTTCCTCCTGTTATCTCTAATATGTAAAGGCAGCTGTAATCTGTCAAACCAGGAATCCGAACAGAGAAGGCTTTATTTAGACAATGCTATTTGTGTCTTAGAAATTATTATCCTGCACTGAAAACCTGATTTATGTGGTTTTTTTTATTAGCTGATGACCGTCAGAATATTACTGCAATCACATGCTGAATTTGCATGTGTATTTAGGTACGTCTTTTTGATAGGCAAGGCACCTAGTAAGATGGTACAGTGAAAAGAAGTTAGGCACAGCACCCATTTAGATTTCTTTCTGAATTTCACTAAGCACATACATACCTTAGGCAACACTGTAAACCCTTTCCCTGACCTGTTCTTAACCGTGAAGAGAAAGTACATTTCCCCTAAGGAACTTAAAGTCTGTATTAATGGCCATTCCTGAAGAGGTAGGAAACTGTTGAGATTTCTTCCTACAAAGTCGCTAAAATGAAGGATGGGCTGTTGGGGGCAGGGAGGGAACTCAAAGAAGCATCTTCTTCTTTGTTTTCTTGTTCCAGCATGGCTGAGCAGATGACTTGGTTTCCTTAACCAGCCCTACTTCAATTTCCATGCTTGCATGATATGGTGAAAGTTTGCTTTTATTTTAATAAATATTTTCTTTGAGAAAAATGACTCTTGGCTCAAGTTCCAGTCCTTTGCATTCTGAAGCAGCAATTAAGCAATTAAATTAAAGCCTGTAAATAGCAAATGTTTCCATTATAAAACCACTAGCAGCTCCACCTCTTTAAAAAGTAGTGCGATAAAAATGCCTCAGAAATTCTTTGAAATCAGATCTCTGACAAGTATCTAATCTTCATCTTTAAGATAGTGGGAAGAACAGAGGTTATGTAGAATCCGTGTATTCCTTCCAAGCCAGAAAGCTCTCTGGTTTCCCAGCTACCTAAATTACCTTTGCAAAGTTTTATTTAGTATTACTGCACTTAAGGCAGCGTGGGGCTTCAGGTGCTTCAGTGCCATCAACTTTGGTTTTGATCACTGAAAGAAGATACATGTTAATTTTTTCTTGTTTCATCCCACCTACTTTGTGGTCTTCGCCGTCTCTTTCATTGCACTCCAGATGTAAACAGATTGTCGCTGCACAGCCTCTCTTCTTTTGCTTCTGCTTTTTTAAAACAGCAGCATTTTTGGCTTTGGCATCGACATGAGGATAATTACCATGTGGTCTCCATTTGCTTGTAGGTTGAAGACCCCCACCCTAGATCAAAAACAATTTCAGTTGCCTGAAACAGCATTTCCCAGCAAATGGAAATGATGCGTATCTGGCAACTTTTCAGCGTAAAATGAGTCATCGAAACACACCGAGTGTAAGCATCTTCACCCTTCCTTCCCCCAGCTTTTAATTCAATAATGGCTAGGCACGGAATAAGGCTTCATCTCCAGTATGTATACAAAATACATCGGGGTACAGAGATAAGCGCTTGATTGCGAGGCTGTCATATAATGAAAAAGCATATAATTTGAATCAGATTGGGCTGAAATTAAAATTGCAACAAACTGTTTGCCAGAGATTCAAACCGTGGAGAGAAAACTCACTCTTTTCCTAAATTCTTTTCCATCCTCTCTCCCTCTCTCCCCCCTCTTCCCTCCTCTCATTGTAGGAGTTCAGCACTGCTGTTTGTTTATTCGGCTTCTGATTTAAAAAAAAGATTGAAGAAATCCACTGCTACTCATACTTCAAGTGAAAAGAAAAATTTAAAAAAGAAAATGCTGTCAATGTTTCTTTAAAAATCTTAGTGATTAAATATAATCTGCTCTAGGAACAGAAGCCAGAGGTGGTTCTGCAACTGCAAAGTAACATTCAGGACAATACATAGAATAATTGTAGAAAAGGGAAGAGCGCAAAAAGCTCTGAGGCTCAGAAAGAGAAATCAGGAATGTACATGTGCCACTTAAAAAATCCAAAATTTATTAAAAAAGAATTCTTGGCATGGGTGCCTTAGTATCTGGGCAAGCACGTGACTACTATTACCATGTTAGTGTCACAAAGGGGTTCGTTAGCGAAAGCCAGCAGAGCCGTGCCATCCCTGTAGATGACTCTCAGTTCCTAAGGAAGGACTGGGTGGGTGTCAGCTAGTGGCAAAAAAAGTGATCAATAGAGCCATACGCAACAAACAAGCCATGGCAATGGATGGTGCTCCCGGCTAACCCCTGTTTCTAGCTTCCAGCTTTGGATGAGTTCATTATCCAGTTTGTGAGGAATCAGTCCTGTAGCTCTTCAGATTCCTGAAAGCTCTGATAGTAACACGGGCAGAGAGGAGTGAGAAACCTGCAGCGGTAGTGGTCTGGGGAGAAGAAAGACTGATCCTCAGCCCTGTCAGCCACACTCACACCTTTGGTCTATTTGACATGCCTACTGACTTCAGCCTTTTTAAAAGAGGTCTGCGATGCACTCATTCTGCTTTGCCTCACAAGTCCCATTGCTTTTTTCCCCAAGTACATGAACCTGCAGCAGTGTCCGAAAGGAAGGCTCAGCTATGGAGTCCTTGGCTTGTGATGATTTATATTTGCCTTTTTACACTTGATCAACACAATAATACAACTTACTAAAACTCAGTAATGACTGGGGAAAGCAGAAAAAAAGGCATGGCTGTATAATTTGGTCACCCCTTCAGCCTGGAGAAGAGAATGCTCCAGGGAGACCTGCCAGTACAGCCTTCCAGTAGCTAAAGGGGGCCTACAAGAGAGATGGAGAGAGACTCTTTATGAGGGAGTATAGTGATAGGACAAGTGGTAATGTTTTCAAACTGAAAGAGGGTAGATTCAGATTAGATACTAGGAAAAAATTCTTTACTGTGAGGGTGGTGAGGCACTGGAACAGGTTGCCCAGGGAAGTTGCGGATGCCCCATCCCTGGAAGTGTTCAAGGCCAGGCTGGATGGGGCTTTGAGCAGCCTGGTCTAGTGGGAGGTGTCCCTGCCCATGGCAGGGGGCTTGGAACTAGATGATCTTTAAGGTCCCTTCCAACCCAAACCATTTTGTGATTCTGTGAAACTATTTGGCAAGAGATAAATAGACCTCAGTATGCCACACATATGTACATACATGCTTCCACATTATCCAGCACCCACAACGACGGCATGCACCCAAACCCGTGTGGTGGATGGGGCAAAGGCTGTAAGACAGCTCAGGTCACTGCTTCCCCATCCTCCTTCCTGGCGCTGGCTGTGAGGGGAGGAGAAGCCGCATAGCTGCACCAGCACGGTGCCAGCCTCAGGGCTGCCGATGCACTTGCGAACTGACTGCTTCTCGGCTCCATCTTCGGAGGGTGTCGTTGGCCCACTGCCACAGCAGCCAACGGAGCAGCGCCCGCTGGCAGAGCTGGGGGTTTGGCCTGGCATTTTTAAGGCGCATAATTGGTTTAGACTGCGAGATAGGAGCCCACGATCATCTGAATTGGGAAGCTGAGCATCTTAAAAGATGCAGGAGTGCAGAAAGTGTATCTGTAAAATATTTAAAAAAAGAGGATTGTTTTATTTTTCGGTCCCCTCTTTCACTCTTTCCCAATCTGTAAAATTCTCTTCCTTTAGCTGGCAAATCTGAGTTTACAGGCACTTTGGGTTTTTTTTAATTTAAATCTCTGTGCTTTGTTTTGAAATTACATACATGTTTTTAAAAATGCGTATCTCCGTGCAAGGCATAATTTTGCCTCAGAGTACACTGGCATTTCATGTTTTCTCTTGTTATGGCTCACACTCAGTGTCAGAGCTATAAAAGCTGCTACTGTTAATTCACATTTGAGGCAGGAACAAAGGGAGCTTTCTGCAGCCCGTGCACCTGGAATGTGAAGTGAGAATGGTGACTTCTGCGGCCTCCTTCTGCCAGGTGGCAGTCCCTCACTACAGTGCAAAACCAAGAAAAAAAACTGAGAAAATGCTAAAGGGTTGGCTACGTTATATTTTAAGGCACTAACCTTGTTTTATGTTGATGGCCTGTTTCATTTTTAGGTTTGAAAGCCATACTGTTTTGAATTGCTTAGCCACCCATCAACACAAAGCAACAGAATTTTCAGCTCCCGTAGGATTTTGCAGCAATGCTAAGCTACACCAATTGTAAAGTTTCTGTAGAATTTGTGTTATCATGGTGCAAAATGCAGACTGTACTTTTAACAGACAGAAAAGGAAAAGCTCCCTTAATAGGTTTAGATGAAACAAAAAGACATTAAAAATGCATTTGTGTTTCTGCCAAAGCTAAATACAACAGCTACTTGTTTCCTCTAACAATACTTAACGTTCATCTTTTCTCAAGGACTTCACAATATTATGTAGCTATCACTTAGGCGGTACTCAGAGCAGATCAGATAAAAGGAACACATAGAGACCAGTTACCCTTGCTTACCCCCAAGAATTAGTGCCGTAGTAAAATCCGAGGCAACGATATTTTCAAATGTGTTTAAATTTATTCAAGTTTTATCTTCTCTTACACAGGCATTGTACATTTGAGCCGATGGTTTTGCACTACAATATTGGAAATAGCATCTAGCTCCCATTTCTGTTGAATTGGTACTGAAAAGAGCCTGCATGCCAAGAAAAAGGCCAGAAAAACCTCCCATGTGGTTTTAGAAAGCACGGTTGAGATCTGGCAGATACAAAGATCTAAGAACAGTCCTGGAAGCTCCAGCGAAAGACTTTTACTTCAGCTCTCAGGAGATTGATGACTACAGCAAAATTAGAAAATAAAGTATTTGGATAAATACAACTTCAGGATTGGCTCCCCAACAGCTTTTTGGAACCAAAGTCAGAGAAACCTCTCCTGAATTCCCAGGATTAACATTTCATGTTAACTTTAAAAAGTTGTGCCAGTGACTTTTACGACTTCATGATCTAACTGGTGTTTTTTAATATTCTAAATCCCCTTTCAGGCAATAAGACTCTCCCAGTAATTCAAGTGGAAGTAAAATTTGCCTAAAACTGAATACATCTCATCAGTATCTTGAGCTTTATTTCCTCCAAATCACCAGATAAATATAATTTTCCTCTGTTTACTTTCGGTACTTGAATATCTGGAGTCGCTTAGATCTTCTACCAAGGCTTGATTCTGATTGCCTTTGAAAGACAGATTAAGGCTTTCCTCATTGTCTTCTACTTGACAGAAACCAGAGATGTGTTATTTTAACAGCCTTTTTTGCCCTTCTGGACACAAAAAGCCCACCTGCTCTTCTGGGACTCTCCTGTTTTTCAGAGGCTCTAATTTGCACCTGGGTTGAAATTGTCCCTGGGGAATAATCAGGTGTCTGGGAGTAGATCAAGTACCATGTGCTTTGGCTGTACCTATTCATGACCATCTTGGTCTCCAACAGGCTTGTGAATACGGGATAACTAGCCTTGTGTAAATGCAGTGTCCTCATTAGGATGGGAAATCTTCTGTTAGATTTGTCTGTCTCCTTAGCCTTTTATACAGCTGGGACAACGTAAAGGGTGTGAAATTCCATATGCAACTGGTTAATATATTTTAAAACAGTCTGAGCAACGTACAGTTTGTACTACAGCGATTTACAAAATTCCCTTTACAAGCAAGTTTATTTCTCCCTCCCCCTTTCCATCTACTTCTGTCTCTTTGAAAATGTCAGTCTTCATATTTAGCTGCTAAGTTTTGTATCTTCAGTATGGTTTGGTCAAGTCTGATCAGATGCCATGTGATGTTCAGATTCCCTCTGGATTCATATACTTTTATTTCTCCTACCTCCTTTGTCCTATTGCATGCATTTATAGTATACATAAAAATCTCTCCACTGAACTCATTACTTCAAATTTTTTTAAACATTCTCCCATATAATTCCCTTTTGACCATACACTGTTTGTTTCACCACTTAAAATTACTTCCCACTTATCTCATAATTTTAGCAACAACTTCCTTCTGGCCTTTTGTTCAATTCTCTATGACATGCCTCATATTCCACAGTCACCGTGTTCTCCTTTGTCTTAAAAATAAGTAAAGCTCCATGAATCGGCTTAATCATAGAATCACAGAATCATAGAATGGTTCGGGTTGGAAGGGACCTTAAAGATCACCTAGTTCCAACCCCCCTGCCATGGGCAGGGACACCTCCCACTAGACCAGGCTGCTCAAAGCCCCATCCAGCCTGGCCTTGAACACTTAATCAACCTGTCCAGCTAAAGTCAGGCAGTCCCTTAATTCAGTGTAGTAATTCATGTGGGGGAAAAACCTTGCCCCAGTGTGGAAAACGTCCTCTGCCACATGGCGCATCCCAGCACCACTCTTTGGTTGCCACTAGGTTATAAATTTTTCTCTTTGTCAGTTTGCATTTCACCACAATTTGTTGAATATGTTTTCATGTAATTCCAGTTGCCCGTCTTCTCATTATCACCATTTTGATTTTCTATGCCCCGGACACCTTGTTCATCCCTTACTTCTGCCCCACTTCCTCTTTTACATGCATTTGTCTCTTCAACATCCGTATTTCATGCACTGTCTCCGAAAGGATTTTGCCTCAAGCAAAAAGCTTGAGCCATGATCGCAAGTAGCTCGTGGTCTTGCTGTTATTATTTTTACTTCACCATCCCTTCAGTGCAAATCCTATTGGTTATGCAATGTCTATATATATTTTGTATAGTCTTTCTGGAAAGTGTCTACAGAGTACCCAGCATACCTTCAGGCACTATTTATACTGTAAATTTACATTTACAGTATAAATGAGAACAAGCCAAAAAGTAATACCGTGTTGCCTTCTATTCCTCCTTAGCGATTATATATCTTATTTTTCTTGTCACCAGTAGCCCATTTGTTTTTGCTAACCTTTCCTCGCTCCTAGGCATAGCAGACGCTCTCCCACTTTGAGGCTGCTTTTCTAACAAATACTGGTCACCAGACATCTCAGGGACGAGCATTTCATCCTCTATGTTCTGCTCTTGCAATTTACAATACTGCTTTCCAAGCCCTACACAAATTCGGTGTGCACATGCATGTTTTATATGTACATATACGCATAAGTATGGAAAGACAGACGCGTGTGCGCGCACACACACAAAAGAAGGGCGGAAGGGGCAAAATAAAGATTTTGGCACAGATTGGGAGCCAGACCTGTCAGGCAGCTGACACAAAGAGAGACAGACACCTACTCTGTTTCAGTCCCCAGCACGCCAGGCGTCAGCCCGGCACAAAAAAACACCGACGGGGTAAAAGGAGGGAGCCTTAACACAAAAAGAGCAGGTGACACAACCTTCACCAGATACTTCCCACCACATTCTAATCCAGCCCCTGGCCAAAAAGTCAGGCAACAAAAGCAGATTACAAAACAAGAAACATAATTTACCTCTGTTAATCCAGTCCTTCCCCTACTAAAAGTCCATGCAGCTTTAGTACGGAAACCTATTTCTTCCACTGTCAGACACATCAAAGCACATGTTTTCATGCAATTGACCACATTTACAACCATCACTTAATTTAGTCATGAAAAGATAATGATTTATGCTGGTCTTGAAAAAAAAATTTGGAACATGTTTATAGAGAAAATGGATTTAATTTTTGGATCTTTGTTTTAAAGCCAACAGAAACCAGTGCCTTTAATTTTAGGTCTAGTCAGAATGGTGGAAACCAGCATCAGACTGGACTTGAGCGTTCTTACATTTACTTGGAAAATATTGATATTTGTATTAACAGTTTTCTTAGCAAATCACACATTTTAATTTAAAAATGTTTTACTCTTTGGACTAGAAATGTATTATGTAGAACTATAGCAAAGCTCAATCCACCAACACAACAGTCGGCAGGCTAAAACAGACTGGCACAAAATTAGAGTAAGAGAGAGGAAGTACTAATTGCTTGACCTGTAGGCTGAAGAATAAAGAATAAGAGATCAGCTCCAGTTATAGGCTGTAAAGCTTCAAAAGCTTCCAACCGAATCTTAAGATTCATGGGTTATTTAAAAAAATCAAATTTAGTTTATAAGACTTATTAGCTCAGAAACACAGTGGTAATAAATAAAGACTTGCAGTAGACCAGAGGTGAACTGGGACTGAATACATTTCCCTTAATATATATCAGTCAAAGGTGATATTAAGCAGAGCTTTTGTCACCGCTCTGATTATTAAGATATAGGAAAAACTTTCAAGGGAAGCAGAGGAAGCTGTAAGCTTCGAGAGTTTAAAGCGGGAATGCAGGTGCATCTGGCTATACACTGGTTTTCTCGGCTCATCTGCTGAAAGAAAGGTCACCTCTAAGTCCTGCTGGAGGACAGAGGGCAGGTTAATAGGCTGAAGGCTTCCCACATCCACCTTCTCAGCCCCTTTAAACTTTGCTCAAAAATTCAGATGTTTTGTGTACTACTCCTCTACCTGAAAAATATTTTACTCCCAAAGGGGGAGCACATTCAGACCAAAGTAGACACGCTTCCGTTTTTACTACTCAGCATAAATTTACCTCATTTACAAATACCGGTGACAGACGTGAAATTTTAGTTGAGATTTATCCCATGAATAATATGGACAACTTGTGGTTTCTATCTCCTCTGCCTTGGCAACCTGAGAAGGGTCACGACTAAACTACACATTTGTGCAATAAATTCCCCTTGACAAGTAGAGAGCTCACACAATTGAGGAGGAAGAGGGAACAGAGGAAAACCAATACTGAACATTTTTGAAATATAGACCTTTTTCTCCCTCTTTGACCCTCTTTCCCAACTCTTAGTGGATGTCTCCCTCACAGATGCCATGGTATAAACCTCTTCCTGGGCATCCTCTGTGAGACGACACTGCAGGTTCAGGGGTTTCCAGGAACAGCCCTCAGCACTGGTGCCACCCCAAACCCTATTTCAAACAGCCCGTATCTCAGCCCCACTCGTGAGCATCCCGAGGCACCTCGTGTCTCAGCACCAGGAAGCAGCGCACCAAAGGCCACGTGCCATGCCACGGTGATCTATAGTTCTGCCATTAGCTTACGCGGTGGTAGGGTCATTTCCACACTAGGCACTTTCAAGAGGAAAGGCACTAATTTAAAGGTGCGATATTCTCAACTCCGAAATCTGGACACACTTTACAGTCCCTGCCTGTCATCCCACAGAAGAACTGGACTGAAGATTGATAGTAACCTAAGTGGAAGAAGGGCCTACTGAATTACACTCCTGGCATCTCTCCGGCAACAAATTTCCAAACACTATTCAGATACTAGAGTGGACTGCCCAGCATCAGCCTTGTTAGCCAGGGCATGCAATCGTGTGGCTACTCTTTAATTAGGAAAAACCAGCCTGGATCCAGACTGCAGACAATTTCTCTAGACCTTGACAAGATCTGTCGTGTCTTCTGCTCTTCTGCATGATATACCCTGCATGGTTCCAGCCCCTTAGGAGTGTCTGTAGGCTGGACTCTTGAAGGTGGCGTCCAAGCCACTGAGACACTGTTTTCCTACAAGCAGATTTCTGTAAAAAGAGAGTAGTTCTGCAGCAGTTGTTCTAGCAACAGGAAACTCTCCAGACAATGGCTACTGTGATGCTGAGTTAGGAAACGTAATCTATTTTTCCTAGGAAGCCTTCAGGTTAGGAAAATCAGGTTACTGAGCTCATGCGTCTGGAGCTCATTTACAGCTCAGCTACAAGGTGTACAAAGGAAGAAGGCACAAGGGGGTTTCTTTTATGGTGGGAGAAGGAAATGGAAACACAGGTGTTAAAGTAGGAAGCTAAGCTTTCCTCTGGGCAAGGGGAGAGCTATGTAGTGTTTTTGTTTGAATGCTGAAAAAAGGAAAAGTGCAGGTTGCCTTTTTTTCCCCAGATTTTATTCCAGTAAATAGAAGAAAGAAGCTGTATTAAAACAAGAAAACATCCAGGCTAATATTAAACTGCGCAAGAAGAGAGCAAATGCTATTTTCTATTTCTGAGTAAAGAGCTCAACCAGTGCCATTATAATTTTTTTTGGATTAAAGATATATGCTTTGTCTGGAGTAATGCAAAACGTTATTGAGAGTTTGGCTCTGTTGGTAGTGTACTCTTAGGATGGAAAGATTGACACAGTTTTCAAAGACATCATAGCCGGGTGAATTCAAGTTGAATGTGCTTTCACTTGAATGAAATATTCAAGTGAGACATGTGAAGGGCTGCACCGGAACTTTACAAAAAAGAACGAGAGAGAAAACTAATGTACCCCTCTATTTCTTCTTAATATGTAAAATAATCTATAGATTTGCATCTTTAGTATAATTTCAGCTTCCATCTGCACGTTTCAGCACCTCTTTTCCATCTAATGTATGGGAATTTGTCTCAATTCTGTGTTTTTATTTGCTCTTGTTCTGTGTGCTGACGAGGGTTTTGGTTGCTGCATTCTGCTGTAGCAAATAACACACCAGGAAAAGGAAATCTGAAGGAACAGATTTATATGCGAAGTGCATAATCGGAAATAACTTGAGATTGGAATGCTACCCTCAGATAACCAAGTTTAAATAAATGGTATTTATTGATGTGGTCTTTATTACAGACCTGAATCATCCCTTGGAAAAATGTGAGGATTCTGCTTATGCTTGGTGGCCAGAGACATGCTTCTGTTCTGCGGCTCCAGAAATCTGAGATGCTTCTCTCTCTTCTCCTTAGCCCCTGCCCCCTGCTTTCTTTTCTGCCTCCTGCCTCAGCCTACTACATACACCTGCCCTTCATTTTTCTCTTTTCTTGTCCATTTTGACCTGGTTTGTGTATCCAGCTACCTATCCCTCTGTTAAATCTCCACTTGCTATCTGCCTATTTCTGTTCCTGGTGCCTCCTCAGAGTTTTTTTTTTCTTCTTGCCCCACATCTTTCTTTTTCTTTGTTCTTAACTATCTGTGTTTCTCACCCTCTGTATTTAATCAAGTTACTGCCTTCCTCCTCCGAGTTAGTTGCCGGAAGCACAGAGGTATGATAAGAACAAGAGACAGCTCTTACTCTTAGTTCCAACATTAAGCATCGCAGTAGTGGCAGTAGTTGTTGACAGCTACAAAAAATGAGTTGCTGGGAAGGTACTTGCGCTACACTCCTCTGTACATGTATATTCTACAGTCAAGGCCTGTGAGTTCTCATGTAGCCAAGCGGGAATAGCATCTTTGTTGGAATAATCAGAGATATCCCAGGCCCATCTCCATGACACATTTCTAAGTCACTTCTCCACAGCACGGAATTGCAATGGATTTCAATGAAACTGAGATCGGGACATATCTAAGATGGAACAAACAAAGAGATTGCTTCATATTGCATTCTTGGGAAAGGAGAAGTTATGTTAGGTGAAACTTTCCAAGGAAATTCCACTGAAATAAAGTTCAACTAGTGTTTTTGGCAAAAATTTTAACAAATGAAAATAAAATCTTAACACATGAAATGATGCATTATTTCTACGCGTGTTCTGCAGTACAAGGCACACCGGTGCCACCCAGTGCAGTGCTACATAGGTAGAAGGTAGCTCAGAGAAGGTTTGGGTGTGAAAAGCAGAACAGGCACCGAAGCATGTCTCTCTGCCTGGGCTTACACTCCTTGCTTCCTGATGTCATGAGTCCTGAAGAACAAAAAGCTTTTGCTCAACTATAAATTGTTTCTGCGTGAACATTATGCAGCATAGAAATGGGACACTGCGGGTGAGATTTATTTGACAAAATGCAGGTATTTATGACTGAGCCACTGTACGGATTTCCTTTATGATTAGTGAGAAAGATTATAATTTCAAGAGTGTGACTCACCTCATCCTAGAGTAGACATCAACATCACTGCCTAGAACTGCCTCTATTTTATCATTGACTTTAAAGGAAGCTTATGGTGACTAGCTGAGATGTAGACACCTAAAGTGAAAAGAGATAGACCCCACCTTCCATCCACAATATAACCGTTCAAACTGGAAGATGACTTTTACCCTCTGCAGACACCCAGGAATCATGAAACCGTGCTGAGGCACCGTTGTGCAGTAGAAGTCAGCTACAATCTTTGAACATTCCAATATCATGAATACACCTCATAAGAGCCCCCAAAATGCTGAAGAACAAAAGAAGTCACATCCTGAAATCAAAGAGCACATCTGCAATGCCAATGTCCCCTCTTCTTTGTGTAAAATCAACAATACTTTTTAACAGAGAGAAAAAACAAACTATCCTTTACATCATCGTCATAGATGGCCCGACTTCAGAGGGACCAGCTTCCAAGACCACTTCACAGAGCAGCAGCAGAATTTTAGCATTTGGTTCTGCATAGCTCTCAACTCCAAGCTGTGACCTCTGGGGAAACACAGTGGGAGCAGTGTGTTGCGATATCTCGTGGTACATCTGCTACTTTGGCTTGCTGCATTTTCTATATGAAAGTACTACGTAAAAAAAAATTTCGTTCTCACTCTGTTGTTTGTTTACTTGTTTTTTTTTTTTTCTTCTTAGTGCAAGAGCATTCTTACTGGCTCTACTAAAAAGGTTCTCAAGTGCATTGTAGGCAGAAGCAGGAAATTTGCTCTCCTCGTGGATCAAACAGTCAGCACTAATGATACAGCACAGGGAAAAGAAAAAAAAAAAAGAAAAGAGAAAAAGAAATGTTTAGCACTCAGCACTAGAGGAGAGTGGAAACAGAACACACTTTGAAGAATTTCCTTGCTGCAGCATAGCCCCATGTAGGAGAGGCTCCACAGTCAGACTCAACATGTTTTGAAGTTTCTCCGTTTGTTTAATCTTCAGGTCAGGTTTTGGCACTGTGCTATGATTGACACAAATTAAAAGAGTAAAGACCCAAACAAGGCAAGGGGAGGAAGAAACCTTAGGAAAGTGTGAGACTTAGTAAATCAAACCGTCACAAAGTAGAGCAACCTAGGTGCAACTGTTGCAAAGTTGTGTCTCAGTACGTAGAGATAGTTCTCTTTCTAATACCAAAATGTCATGGCCTAGCTGGAAGCTAAGAAATGATTTCCTTAAAATCAGTCCTAATTGCAGGGCCTGTGCAATGTGAGAAAACATTAATTTCCATAAAAAATAGAGAATAGAGCTAGAACGCTAAAAATCGCACAGAAGGTCAGTATAAACTATCATTCTGAAAGTTTGTTACCACAATAGTAATTTAATTAATGTGGTTATGTCACTACAAATGCCTCTCCCTCAATTGTGACTCTTTGAGGAGGATGTGAAAACCTGTGGAAATTCAAGATCTTCTTCATTTCTCGGTAACAGAGACTCCCTTTACTACCGTTTTGGACTGACAACTTGTGAACAAGTTCTAAGGAAAACCTGCACTAAATAGAGAGTGCTTCCCTACAAAAGCATGGATGTACATTGTAATTGGAGCCCAAGCCCACTGTGTAAGGTGAACAACCCGCCCCTCGTGAGCACAAGGGATGAGGACACCATCTCCCTGCAGAGGCGTCGCAGGGCTCGCTTTAAGGTGGAATGCCAGGTACTTTCTCTTGCTTAGAAGCAGAGGGTGTGAGAGAAGATAGGAATAGGAAGACCGGATCAGATGGAAACTTCAGAGCAGCCTACAGCAGGCGCCTAGGGAAGAACTTATGAACAGCCAAAATATGCTAATATTCTTCCAGTGCACAGAGACCTGCACCTCAGAAACTTCCTAAACCGTAGGCGGTAGTTTTGTGCATAAGAACAGCAGCTCTAAAGACTCTGAAGACTTGAGGTCTTTCAGTACTTAAAGGGGGCTTTAAGAAAGATGGGGACAAACATTTTAGCAGGGCCTGTTGCAATAGGAAGAGGGGTAATGGCTTTAAACCTAAAGAGGGTAGGGTTAGACCAGAGATAAGACAGAAATTTTTTATGATGAGGGTGGTGAAACACTGGCCCAGGTTGCCCAGAGAGGTGGTAGATGCCCCATCCCTGGAAGCATTCAGGGTCAGGCTGGACGGGGCTCTGAGCAACCTGATCTAGTTGAAGATGTCCCCGCTCTTTGCAGGGGTGGGTGCACTAGATGACCTTTAAAGGTCTCTTCCAACCCAACACGTTCCATGATTCTTAACAGCGTGTGCTGCAGAGATCTCACCTAAGATTGTTCCCTCTGGTGTGTCCCCAGAGGCTGCCATAATGCAGATGGCCCAAAGCTGTGTCACCTGAACCTCCTCTAGACAGCAGAGCAGGGCAGCTCAGGAAAGTGTAAACCACAAAAGACAAAATTTTATTCTTTAAGCAATAGGCTGAATCATGATATATGACTAACGTCCCATATCCTAAATTGGAAATCAAATATCCAATATTGGCATTATCAAAGAGAAGAGCAAACCTCCCATTGTCTTCAGGGTATATGGAATTTTATTCACAGCCTTAAGTAAATAATAATAATAAAAAGTAAGCCTGCCTCATTTACAGCATTTAATATATCTTGTTTTACCAGTGCAAAGAATTCCAGCGTTAGCTAAAGGCCATTATTTGTTAATAATGATTTTTGACTATTGCATTACTCACTAAATTTAGTTAGTGCATTTGTAAACTATATTAAAAGGGCAGTGCGGCAGATAAAATACAAAGAGATGGAACGTGTTAAATACAGATGTAACTACTGTTTCACAAGGAAACACTTTGGATTAAGTACTATTAGGATTTTTCACTGCATGAAGAATGTTAAATTAAAAATGAAAAGGAAAAGTGAGGGTCAGCTCTGTGCATTTATTGGGCTTTTTGTTTGTTTGGGGTTTTTTTTGGTGTGTTTTTTTTTTTTTTATAATGGGAGTAGTTTCTATTGTAGCCAGTATATTATATTTCAAAGTTTAATAAAACAGGGTTTACATCTTATTTAAATCACTTATATGCTATTTTTACTCTTACCATATATTTCTGACCTTGTCAGATCAGACTTTTTTTTTAAAGTCAAAATATCATTACAGAATCCAGAAGCTATAATAACTCTGCTAAACTCTGAAGTCACTACTGACATAAATAGATCTACTATGAATTAACATCAGTGTGGCACTGGGATTTGGCCCAATGTGTACGTGTGGGGAGCTTTATTCCACAGCACGCGCGCTCAGAGAATCAATACGCTGTAAAAAGCCAGATTCCAATTTCCAGACTGAAAAGATTGGAATGAATTATAACTGTATTAGGACACTAAAAACCTGATTAGCGTGGTTCCAGGTCCTTTTCTCAGCCAATTCGCAGAACGACCCTCACCTTTTTAGGGCTCAGTTGCAGCTCGGCTGGTGATTTGCACACAGTGCGGCTGTTTTCACCAGCCGGGTGATGCCTTTCTGCATCCCTCTCCTGTCAGCCTTGAGGTGATGACGGGCAGTGAGGAAATTATTATCTGAAGGTGGGGTAGGACTGACGGATTTCCTTTCAGCAAAACAAACTCAGGCGGCGACGCGGCTTGCGCGGAGGAGGAGGTACGCCGGGTAATGAGGGGAATGCCAGGAAACGGTGACGAAAAGCCGTCCCCAGACACCTGGCTCACCTGTTTGCACTGCCCCAACCCACTGCTGCAGCAACCTCGCAGGGGCCTACCTGCTCTTCAGGAGGACAAGTGAGGCAGAATTATTTATTTTTCTGATGATCCTTCATGAAGAACAGTTGTGTAAAAGCTGAGTACATCACTCCTGGTCCAAAAAATGCCAAACTGAACCTTCTGTGCTCTCAGTAACAGCAAAATTCCCAGCTAGAATCATTTTACGAAACCGTGTGTTTTGGAGGACAGGGCAGTCCCTGTTTCCACGTGATCTCACACCTACTACTATGACCAAGACCCTTGAACTAATTCACCAACGCTACCACCAACAGAGAAAATGTGTGGCAATGGCAAGAACTGGAATAATTTCTATGAATTAAGAAAGCAATTTAATGTAGAGGTTATAATATTTTACACCATAAAATACAGTTTATACTGTACAAATTAAATAAACCATCTTTTTAAAATTATAGACAATAAATGTCACGTGCCAGTCAGAAGTTTTCATCCACCATTAAAAAGGTTAGTAACTCATTTCAAATCCTAAATCTTCTAGTTTTTACCCCATGACTGCATGTAACCAACCTATAGAAACAATCCGTTTCGATATTGTCCCTTCACATGACAGCTGCTTATGTCCATTTGCCTTCAAATTTACACAACCTTTTCCTTTTGACAGGAGCCAATGGCGAGTATATTCCTAAGTCTATTTTGGTTTCTACTAAAGGTTATAGTATAGTTCCTCCACAATAGGGTGATCATGCAAGATACATGTCTTATACATCTGCTCAAAAGGCTGAATGAACATGATCTACCAGGAAGCTGATCTTCAGCCATAATTCTACTGAAATAAACAGATTGCAGTGGAAATTTATGGTAGCAGAGGAATTTCATTGTGCATTGTCTTCCCATTTCTGCCTGAAATGATCATATGCAAACTTTCTTTAACTTGTTTTTAAGGTAGTAATGAACAAGACAGAGAGGAACAGTGTTTGTACAGCCGGCGTTTGTAATTTAGGCTCTAAAACAGATTATGAAGTCCAGACAAATACATACAATGCAGTCAGGAATGTATCAAAGAGGGCAGACTGTCAGAAGAGATGAGAGAGAGAGAGAGAAGGAGTCATTTAGTCACATCATCTACTGCAGCTGGATTACTACAAAGCTGGCAAAAGAGGTGGTAAAAAAATCTATATATAATAGAATATGAATTTACGGTTCCTTACCTCACAGCTTAAAGTACAGCCCCAGAACTACTGCTTCAGGGGATTGAAGACAGAGAAATAGCTGTGGTACCTATGAAACATTGCCTGCCTTTTTGGAGCAGCCAGCTGGAATTGGCTAAAACGCAGAATGTCACATCAAATCTCATACAGATGAGAGGTTTGCTTGCTTTCCAGTAGAGATAACAATCGTGATGAGCCAGCAGAATTTAGTCTGCAGCAATATGAAAGACTCGGCGTATGAACATTTACTAACTCTGAATAACAGGATGAGAAAACCTGTAAGCACACCACACCTTTGTAGGGCCATGAATTTATTCATTCACTTATTTTTCCCTTATAAAACAACGCTAAGAGCATGAGCTCTTTCTTCTCATCTTTTGTGCACCCAATTCCTGGTTTGGATCCTAACAACCACAGTTTCCAGAGAATATGGTGTGCTGGCACCATGACAGGGTTTTTTTTTTCTCTACAGCCTTGGTGAGCCTGAAAATTCCCATTTTTTCTTTCTGAAACAGCTAGCTGGAGTGTGAGAAAAATCCTCCACAGATGGGGGACAAGCTTGAGAAACAGCAGTACGAGAGGTAATATTTTATAAAGAAAATGATGAATGATTCCAAGAAAGAAATTAGGAAAGAGAAATCATCTCAGGCATACGTGGAACAACACCGTGATGTAATGGAAAATGAACTGTATTATGGCCGGTGGTTTGATCACGAAGGGAAAACTGTGAAGCTCATTTGTGACAATGCAAAAAAAATGAAAAAAGACAGAGCGTGTTGATAATGAGCCGTGAATATTCTTTCTTTTCTCTTTCCCCCTATTTTGTCACCTTTGGTCTGCTTGGCATTCACCCAAATTAGAAGACTGACAGTCATTTCTCTTTCATAATCACTCTTGGAAACTCAAGAAGCACTCCCTTTTCAGCTCTGTCAACAGGGAATCATTAACACTGAAAAAATATATATATGTGCGCTTAATTGTTTTTATTGAAATAAACACTCTGGGTCCTCCCTGCCGTTTAATGAACAGGCACTGGGTTAACTACAAGGGCTGCTACCGCTGCCATCTTTGATTACTTGCTAGTGGCAGATGAAAGCTTAAAAACACACGTATTTTTTTGACAGTAAGTATGATTTCACTTTTTTGGCTTCCACACCAACCCACCCTTTTCAAAGTAGGGCAGACTAGCAAAGGCTGTCAAAATAAGGCTAGCAAGTAAGTGGAGTAGCAGCTCTCTACAGAGTTTGATTATTCTTCTGTGAAAGAGTCTGTAAACAAAACCTTTAGGCTTTTGTCTACTAAACAGTGCTTAGAAAATTCTTCCAGCCTAGCATTTTTAATATGTGGGAACATGACTGCGGTAGGATTCAAGAGCACTCAACATTTTTGAAAGGAAGGCAGTTTACTTTTGTGACAAAATGTGGCCTCAGAAGCCAAAATGCAGGCAAAAGACCACTGTTTTTAAAGAGAAGAAATGCTCTGTGTGCATGGATCCCGTGAGCTGTCAGAAAGACATCTTTCCTTTGCTTTGACTATACATACCAAGAGAATAACAGAGCAAAAATTATTTTCAAGTATCAAAAGGTTTTAAGACCCATTTTGAGTTTGGAAGTGAAATCTAATTGAAAACATATCTTCAGGTCTTATTTTTCACTTCCATGCTTTGTGCTGTGATAAGAAGCCAGCTAGTCTGAGGCCTGACATCCCTTCAACTAACAATCGGCTCTTTGAGATGGCCAGAACCTTTGGAATGAGCTGCGTGCATTACGGAACATGGAGACTCCAGTCTCTTTCCCTCCTGTGAAAATATTTGATCTCTGGTTGGGGGGTGCTTCTCTTCACCAGATCAAATCCATCAGTTTCTGAATATGGCCAGGAACTGAGTGCAAATTTATGCATGCCTCCAAGCAGAAACCAATGGGATATTTCCATTGTAACTTCCCTCCCATATACCCATAAAGGTAAGATAAATGTTCCCTGAACCATCCTTTGACCCTGCGGCCATACCCAAATCCATACCATTGAGCTCTTTTAGCCTCCAAGGAGGGTACCCACACCAATGCCGTCGTGTGGAGACAGTCTCTGGTTTGTGCAAAGTCATGAACTAAGCTAGGGAAATGTTTGGGATGGCGGTGGTGGATCCAGACCCAAAACAAGCCAAAGACCGCTCTGTCCATGTAAAAGAACAGAAGATTTGAGTTCCAATGCCTGGAAACTTTCCTCGGCAGAGTTAAAGTTATTAGTACGGATGTAGCCACATGTGTCAAGGCAATTTTGACAGCAACTGACCCTCAAGTTTTTAACTGCTAGCTTTGCCTAAATTTCAGCCTTAGATGTCTAAAAGGGAAACCAGTTGCTTTACAGCACTTCTCCAATTTAGGTCCAAGCAGCTGAGTAGTGGATATTGGTCCTACAAGTTTTTTTGATAGGTTTTTGCTTGAGGTTGTAACAGTTATTGCCAGTGTGATTTAGGTTTGCCTCCTGCTATCTCAGATCTGCTGATCACTTGACCTCTAACATTAATGGCTATCTCTCAAGCATCTTTTAAATACATTTTTGTCGTTATATATTAGATAAGCAAGTGCTAGATATGCAATTACAGAAAGCAAGGCATAATGAAATCTTTAAAAAGTACTTACATTTGGATTCTTAGAAGGGACAAGATTTTATAATCTGGTTAGCTCTTCTTCACTTCAGGGACTTGCTGAAAATTTGGGATTATTGCATCCTTTTAGTGTTAGTCATCAAGCCTTATACACATCACTAGTGTTACACCCACCTAGTGGGGACAGTTTTAAGTGTCTCTCATAAAAATGTAAATATCAGCCAAACAATTTTTGCAGACTACAAATGCTGGTGACAATGAGCCCCCTCCCCGCCTCAGCTGTTTCTCCCAACCTTCTCAACACTGCCAGGCTGCTTCTGGCTTCGTTTAAGAGTAATTCTAAAGAGAGATATTGGTATGATCAAAGGAACTTGTGTAACACAGGAAGGACTAGAGCAATACATGTGTGTCGCTTATGGCCGTGGCAACACCTAAGTTTTAGCTGCCCTACCACTTACTACAAGTGACTTCAACTAGTGTGATCGGGCAGCGTGTGACTCTACGTTCACACCCACATCCACACACACAGACAAACCTACCTGTTACCCATCACTGGAAAAGAGTGACTTCTAAGATGAAACGCAACTAACAACGCACATCTACACTAAGAAAACTCTTGGAAAGTACAGATTAATATCATTGATATTTTCTGGGGTAAATAAATGAAAAGTAAAGCACACAGGTTTTGAAATATTCTTTAGTCATAATATTATTTTGAAAACAGCCTACATATTTCCCTTTTAAATATGCAGGGATACAACCTCCTGGATTTTATCGAAAGGACCAGGATTTTCCTTTGAGATTTCCACATAAACGTTGATGCAGCATGATTCTGTGTGATCTGAAGAAAAGCTCACGCAGTTGCTTTCTGGCGTGCAAGTTACTATTAGAATTGCTTGGAAATAGCTTTTTAATGTAAAGTGAAATTTTAGATTTTGATTTTTTTTTAATTTCACTTTTCATTGGAAAATCAAATTGACCCAAATTTTCCTGGTTTTTTCCCCCGTATTTCCCAGTTTTAACTTATTTTCAGAGCAAAATCCAGACTGTACTTCACTCATATACTTAAACACTGAAATAAGCCTTAAAGATCTCATACTTTAACAATTAGAAAATATTACTCATTAGATTTTTGTGAGGGTATCAGGGGCTCACAGTTGGAAAAACAATATCAAAATGGAGGCTGAAGCCAAAACCCTCCCTTGGCAAAAGAAAAGTAAACTGCAGTGGACTCGACCAGAGTCAGAAAAGCATGTCTGCAGTTTGCAGTGCTCCTCGAAGCATTGCAACATGCCACGGTCTCTCTTCTGGACGGGAAGATCTTCAGGGTGAAAGAGACATTTTCAAGACTATCTTGTGGATAAGCGAGACAATCATTTCACCATTAATAAAATGGAAGTTTTTACAAAAGCTGCATCATGTTATTTGAATTTTCTCTCCATTCTTCCTCAATTTGGGACAAAAACATTTTATTGGAGCAAGCAGAGAAGAGCCACGTAAACACTAAGCATTTCCTTCCTTCTTTTCCATCTCCTAGTACAATGGGCATCTCAGATACATTTCACCTACAGTAGTTCTCATGTTCATTGTGGTAGAGAGTGTATTTATTTTGAAGAGCCATTTCTTGGGCATATTATTAGGGATCTAAACTCTCATCTGAAATGTCCTTTGTCCTATTTTATTGCGATAGAACATGCCACGGGCCTGAATCCTATTGCTAGCTGAGCCTCCTTTGCGTTATGCAGATGTTTTAACCAGGTGTTTTGAAAAAGATTCCTTACTCTCTCACTTTGTATCTGCTTTGTGTTATTTAGACATAACACAATTAAGAGTTACGAAGAGAGATGTTTTACATTTCCAGTTTCGAACTGCAAGGCGCATTATATAGAGACACTAACTGTAAGATCACGCAACCTTTGTCTTAATTGGGTAAACAGGGTGTTTGGAGTATCACACAGCAGGACTGGGCTAATTAAATATTGTTCAGATTTCTCACTGGGGAGTTTATGCAACCGTTGAACTATAAGCCGTAGTGTGGCAGCTCATAAACCATATAATTAAAGTAGGTATTTTGGGGAACGACTGCCCTTCCTTTCCTAAAGAAATGTTGTAATCGACCTGCAGTGTTTTGTTGAGACGGAGTAAAGACAATCTGACTGATCTGAGCTGCTTGAAGAAAACTGCTGCAAATACACATTTTTGAAGAAGCCAGTGAACTTTTAACTTACTAGGTCTTCAAGTGACAGCCTTTTGAATAAGCATATTTAAAATTGTTATTTTGGGCTAAATTGCCACAGGTGAGTGAATTTCATGACTTCAGTTGTATCTCCCTATGCCTGTGCTAGGAAGCCTCAACCCCACACTTAGTCTGGAGAACCTTAGGAAGATTCACAATGGTATTATCATGCAGGGGCAGACACGTCTGTGCTAGATGTTCATGCCGAAGGACAGAGACAATGACAGAGAGCAGCTCCCTCCTACAAGAAAGCAAACAGGAAAGAAGAGGGCCACCGAAGGTAAGACTGAGAGCGCGAGCACTTCTAGTGACATGCGGTTCTTCATTGCCCCACCTATGTCACTTTGCAGGTTTTTCCTGGCCTTATTACTTCAGATAAGATAACTTAATATACAGGAGAAGGAGCAAGAATACCAAGGCCTCCACAGGAAACCCTCTGATGTTGAGACATTTAGGCTACAACCGAACTATGGAACTCATAAAAACATCCCAATTGCTCAGGTATCCTCCAGCTGTGTCCGGTGTGCATACTGTGAGAGACCAGCATGCTCGTCATCCCATTCTGCTTCCCAGTTCTCCCCTTCTGTGTTTAAAATCAGCAGTGCATGCTCCGGCAGGTTCTCCAGATGGCATGACTGGATGGACTGCCAATACACAGTAGAGAGTATCAGTGGTGCAGCTTAGGTGTAGCTGTACAGACTGACTTGGTCCTCGGGGGCCAAGACACAGCTGACACTAGAAGTGGGATTCTACAGGCCTAAACTGGGGTGCTGACCCTTGAGTGGACAATATCTTGATAGTAAATCTGAATCAAAAGATTTCTGTTTGAATATACTAAAAGTTGCTATTTTCTTTTTTTCATCAATAGAGATAGGATGCATATCTAAATACCTAGAATAGCTTTTCAGTTTTCACATTCAGGTGCCTCCCAAAAGCATATTGCAATGAGACCTGCACGCATATTATTTTCCATTCCCCCAACCAGATATCCAATTGGAAAAAAAATCTGAGTGCTTGGCTGGGGAGACAACCATGGAGTACTCCACTGGTCTGGATGCTTTGCAGAGCAGGACTGTGGGTCATATCACACAGCATGTATCTGCTCTACAGTTCAGATGCATCCTAGAGATACTTCAATTCAGTTCTCAAAGGGGCTTAATCATGACAATTCTCAGGTGACGCTTAGAATATACATAAAAAGCCCAAATTTTACGCTGAAGTTTCACAGTACTTATGAATGGCTAAGGGCCTGGGAGTGAGAGTCACCCAGACAACATGGCAGGTGCGGGGATGCTTAAGTTGTCCAACAGGACATACTGAAGTCCTGCCTCTCTCCAAGCTTAGGCATCTCTGTATTTGTCTCAGTTAGGTGCCAGCGTAGCGTTAGCATTCACAGCCTGTGCTTTGGTGTCCGAATGGCCCTTTGGGAAGGAATTTCTAGTCTGTTCTTCTATTTTAACACATACCCTGAAAGAAATTAAATGTAGATGCCTTACGAGTTCCAGAAGCTGAGCTTAAATCCTGTACAGATCCCACAGGTGATGAGCGGCAGAGGAAGTCCTTGAATCTGTCTTCTGTGAATGCAGAGAAGCATCTGAACTGACCTAATGGGATGGCTGTGGGAACAGAGAACTGCTATTCTGTAGTGCAGGACTGGCTACCTTGTCCTCAGTTCCTTAGTGTTGCCATCTGTTTCTGGAGGCTCCTAAACAGAAAAGGGGGGGGAAAAGCAATAGGATAATTTGCCTATAGCAACTTCAGAACTGTCATGGATCAATTTTATGGCTGCAAGAGCACATCCAGAAAAGAGAAGACATCTCTTGCAGTGATTGCTGACCAGACCAGAAGTGATGATAGTACCAAATTCATGTAACAGAAATTAAAGGTTTTAAACAAAGGTAGATCTCCATTTGGACTTGAAGGGACCAGCAAATGTTAAGTAAATGTTTATTTGTAAATGAAAACATTAAACCAAACTTTTGGTTTTATGCATTTTTAATAACCACTACAAGTGCCGATCTTTAGAGACTTGCGTTTGGCCTAGCTGAGATACTGCTATTTCCTCAAACGCAAATCTGCTTAAGAAATGGTGGGAGGTACAGACTATGGATGGCTGACCCATAGCCCAGATGACGGACAGAGCAGTGCGTGAGCTGGCACAGGCAGGACACAGGAACAAGCACAAAACCACGGATGAAATGCAAAGAGTGAATTTATTTTTGTTACCTCACCAACCGGGGGATCCCTGAGCAGCACCCAGGCAGAGGCAAACAAGTGGGGACACAGGCACCACGGAGCTTGGTCCATGCTAGGGCATCACCCAAGCTGCTCCTTTTGCCTGTATTTCAGGGATTCACGCGGGTGTGGTTTACCACTGTGCTTTGATCTTTCCCACAGCAGGGCAGGAGTCTCAAGCATATTCGATAGGGTGTCTCTATCACAGGCTTACGTTATTGAAACACAGATGTTCTATTTGTACAACACACAAGGCTAAACAACAACTAGTACAACATATGTGTTTTTCTACACCCCAGCTGCAGGTCACTTAAGCATGTTTATAAACCTCCTCGCCAATCTTCCATTATTTTCCCACAAGCAGTGTGGATACTATTTTTTTTTTTTTTGTAAAATCTTATTCACATGCAGATCTGTAACTTCATCATTTAAACTCCATGGACATTGTAAACTTTTCCGTTTCCTGAAAACGCAGTCATTTTTATCATGGTTGTTGCTGATCATGTTTTTCTTCTCCTTAATAATTTCTCAGTTCTTCTTACTCAAAGCAAACCTCAAGGCTAGTCTAAATAGGAGACCACAGGCCAAATTATGACCTCAGTCCAGTGTAAGTCTGCTTTATTTACCTCTGGTAGGCAGACTTCATGTTAGTTTTTAGATAAGTATATGAGTGAATCTGAGCCAAACCTACAATTTAAACTCTTTCTGTGAGATCTACAGTACTGCGTAACCCCCAAGTACAGATTCACTTGGAAAAGTTGCTTTGCCTGGTGATCCCTTGTGCATTTAGATCATCATAAAAAAACTGCTCTCTGCAAACCTAAGTCTAGCTAATGCATAGTCTTGTAGTTGAGGGAAAATTTTCTTCTGTGTATTTTACTTTTAGAACACATCTGTCTGCCCTTGAATTAGTTTGCTCTCTGAACCGTAATCCCTCTTTTATCTGGAGAATACCTGAAATGTCGTTCATTTTTAGCAGTGTATCCTGAATCCAGCAGAGATTCCTTAATACGCAGAACAGATGAGAACTTGTTTGTACCCATTTATTATATCTGGAGCACACCTCAACAATCCCTTGACACTTCCTGTTTTGCTGACTCAAAGTACTAACGGAGAGTAGCAAAAGAAATACAAGTAATTTGAGCTATTCTGGGACTCCAGAGCCTTACAGCAAGAAAGTCCTCCAGCTTGGAAAAAATGTGAACTTTGAGTTTGTTGTCCACTACTGCTGGAAACAGAGTTACAGTATGAAAAATAATTGCCTGTAGGGATGTTAGGTACATGTTCAACAACTGGAGATCACAATGTGGTTACTGTGAAATTCATGGAAAATCCATATTTTTTCATTTCCCCAGAATTTATAAAAACATTTTTGTAAGTCACTGAATTTTTAAATGCCACTCTGAGAGTGTGCCTACACTTCCCAACACATTTTGCAATTGAATTTTCAATGTACTTCAAAATTTTGTTTTAACAGAGATGAAAAAAAAATACAGCAACAATAAATATAGATGAACTCTGAAAAACGTGCTGAGCTTGTATAAGTAGAATCCATTGCTATGAAAGTCAGAAAGAGCGAGGAACAGGATTAGATGGGGTAGGGAGCTCTTACTGCTGGTAAAAAAAAAGCAGTATGCAAAGAGACCAAAGGACAATTTTGCAATAAAAGATAAATATGCAAGCAGCTGCTATCAACACCGATAGAAATTAAATGCCAGCCTAAGTGGGATTTTCAACGGCACTTGGCACTGGCTTAATTTACTTTCTGCTGCAGGGGTTGGGACTTTTGCTGGTGAGCTTAGCCAAAGCCACGCTTTTGAAAACACCGCCCTGAAATCACCCCTACCTCTCCTGCTCCTTGATCCTGGAAAATATCCCTATCATCTTTAGAATAAAAACTTCAGGACGGAAAACGTTCCTTTGCTGCGTGACCTTGCAGCAGCAACTGTGCTGACACGAGAACGGGGTTTTTTTTGGGACTTGGCCTCGCGGTTCACTCCCTCTCTGCCTCTCCAGCAGACGCGTTGAATTTTGTTTCAGCTAAATCCTGTGAGCAGAATCCATCGGGCTGAGACTCTGGGCCGGCAGAGAGTTGTTCATCTTTGACAGAACAAAATGTGTGCAGCTGAGCTGGAACTGTGAATGGAGTTTCATTTTCTCTTTGCTCTGCCCCTCTAAGCTAGTTCTGACCTGACCCCGTCCCCTCAGGGTGCCAGGCAGTCTCTGCTTTCTCCTCTCCTTGGCCACGTGGTGGTCCAGCAGAGGGGCAACCCCTCCCAGTTGCTACAGACATCTGGTGACCCAGTGGAAGAGAGGAGAGGCTGTTGAAGGAGGCGTGCTAGCAGAGATGTGGGCAGGTTTACATATAACCTTTTTTTTTTGGTGGTAATGGGGCACTATTAGGATTGTGACTCTCGCACCAAGCCTTCCTCTTCCAAACCAAGTGCAACCAGGCTGCTCACGTCATCCCATCCCCATGCATAATTACTACCATGGGTAATTACCAGTCAGCACACCCCTCAGTGTTGGAAAACAACTGGGAAGTGCCAGAGATGAGGACTCATGAGAAGCACTGTGTGAAATCCTTGATTATGTTACTGTACACTGTAGAAGGGCTTGATTGAAATGCACCTCAGCTGCATGGGGTGGGAGGGCAGTAACTTGGCCACCTTGAGCAATTGTGGCAATAGACATACTGTTTCCCAGATCATGGGAGCTCTCTGCAGCAGAGTGCCATCTGGCCTTGCTCTCCACACAACAGCAGCCCTTGGTCCATTCATCTCTAGCAGAGCTCTCTTGTGATAGGAAGAGGGGTAATGGCTTTAAACCTAAAGAGGGTAGGGTTAGACTAGACGTAAAGAAGAAACTTTTTACAATGAGGGTGGTGAAACACTGGCCCAGGTTGCCCAGAGAGGTTGTAGATGCCCCATCCCTGGAAACATTCAAGGTCAGGCTGAACGGGGCTCTGAGCAACCTGATCTAGTTGAAGATGTCCCCACTCTTTGCAGGGGAGGGTGGACTAGATGACCTTTAAAGGTCCCTTCCAACCCAAGCTATTCTATGATCTCCTCATGAACTTCAGCTTTAATGTCCCTCTGAGCAGGATGATGCCACCGCGACACCGGCAGGCGTTCAGCTCCCCGCTCCAGAGCAGGCAGATGCAGCGAGGTAAGGATTCTTTTTCCTCTGAAACAACAGGAGGGAAGAGTCTCATGTTTTTTGTTCCCTGCCTGAATTTAAGGATGGCAGAAAGCCAAGGAATAGCACGGTGTGTGCACCTATGCAAACTGCAGCTAAGGGATATAATTTTCTAATCTTCAGAGCAGCTCTTCACACGAGCCCGGGGGACTGTAGCCCGGCAGCTGGTAAGAGTGTTTTCTCAAACACTCCCCGGCACAAAACCACGCACTTTACATTTAAGCTCAAACTCACAGAAATGGTACTAATACAGAGCTTTCCAATTTTACTCATTTTTTAAAGAAGAATCACACACATTTTGATTCTGGTAACGTGAATTCTTTTTTCACACCCGCACCTCTGAAACTGTGGTTAGCAACAGCGTGATTTCACATTCAATACTTCTCTCTTATGGTTTCCTTTTACCATCTGTGTCATGAATTAGCCCTTTTTTTCTCCATTTTCTAAGAGAAGAAAGCATTCTTAAGGACAGCTTAAAATTAAACCCAAAAACCTCCCTTCCTCTTTCCAACTCCCCGAATCTAATAGTGAAAACTTATTCTCTTTTAGCGCAACTGTCATGATGTCATTAGGCATGCTAATGATATTGCATAAAATTATAGATACATCACTAATTCTAACCTTAAGAAGAAACAGCTATAAAATTGTCACAGACTTGTCATACAGGGTGGATCCAGGAAAAATAATTTTTAAAATTTTCAATTTCTCCTTGAGTGAAAACCAAAAAATGACCTGATTTAAACCTGTGACTGAGTCATATGTGGAAAATAAGCAACTTTTGTCCACACGGATGTCATGATTTCCATGCCACAGTAGCTTCCTGGATGTAGGCTGTTGAAAATGTGGCCCACTTAGTATAAAGAATTAAGGTGAAGGAATAACTGCATCAAGAAATCAATTGCACCATTACAGAATACATATATATGTTTAAAGTCCAAGTTTCTTAAGGTTAATGCATTAAAGATCAGAGTTGGGCACAAAAGCGAATCAATTGAGAGGTATCAAATATAATAAGTTACCAGTGCTGAAAGTAACAAATTGACTCTGACTTGTGCAAGCAGTCCACACCATATGCCTTTCTATTCTAATGTTTCAGCGAATTGCTTGAGTAAATAAATTAATTGCATCATCATGAGGAAACACACATGGAATTTGCTTTACCGCAAGGCAGAATGTAACTCGGTAGGTGACCCAAATGGATGAGCAACAGAGCTGTGGGGAGCTTCAGCGGAGTTCTTGGAAAGCCACCGTATTTGCTGCAACAGTAATTAGACAAGAGCTGGCAAGAGCCGATGGTGGTGCGGTTTTAAATAAAACTTGGTATTTATTAAAATGCTTTGGATAACGGTTGATGCTCTGTGCTTAACATTCTTCATTGTTCCAACAGCCCTGAAAGAAGGGTTGCGAGAACTCCAAAAAAGTTCCCATAGCAACAGCAAGGAGAGGGGACTATTTTTCTCCCAGCCCTGGGTGAACAGCAACGACACGCAATTGCGGTGGACGGGCCCTTCCTGTGCTGGGCGGGTCTACTCTGTGTCGCAATTTCACACAGAAAGGCAGTATTTTCACTGGTCCCCCAAAAGAGATGACTGCGTTTTCTTTTAAAATTATTATATTATTTTTGCTCTACGGAGGACAAAGAATCACAGAATCCTAGAATGGTTTAGGTTGGAAAGGACCTTAAAGACCATCTCGTTCTAACTCTCCTGCTATGGGCAGGGACACCTCCCACTAGACCAGGCTGCTCAAAGCCCCATTCAGCCTGGCCTTGAACACTTCCAGGGATGGGGCATCCACAACTTCTCTGGGCAACCTGTTCCAGTGCCTCACCACCCTTATAGTGAAAAATTTCTTCCCAATACCCAGTCTAAATCTACCCTCTTCCACTTTGAAGCCATTAACCCTTGTCCCATCACTACATGCCCTTGTAAAAAGTCCCTCTTCAGCCTCTTTTTATCCTCAGAAACAAGAACGATCAAACAGCCTGCACAAACGCACGTCCCAGACTGCAAACAAGGGCAGTGATGAGGCTTGATGACCACCTCCTCACAGAAACTCCCTCAAATCTGTGCCTAAACTGGTGGGGTCCACCTGCCCGCGAGCCCCAGTTTTGCTCCCAGCCCTTGGAATATTCCCAAGGGGCTTTCGTGTCTCTGCAGGGACTCTGGGGTACCCTTCAGCCCTCTCGTTGCTGCTGCCGCCAGCAGCAGGCGACTTCCCCAGAGGATTGCCGGTGCATGGACTTTCTCTTCAACAGAGAAACAGTGATGATGGGTCAGGCTACGAGATGAAGTGAAATGGGCTACGTGGACCTCCCTAGCTTGAGACGAGCCTACCCAATCTTTTGTAGCTGCCTTCAGGAATGTAATGGCTAATCACAGAACCTGTGAAAGTTGTCAGAACAGTCCCGAGGTTAGCACACTTTGCTGGATATCGTAAAAATTTATTTACAAGAGGCTTTTATGCACGGTGTAGCAATACTTTCTAATGCAGACATGTTGTAACAACAAAACCCAACAATTCATGTATCCATGCTTCAAGAAAGTGTTTCAGAATAGCAGCCTCTATTATTTCAGGATCTCCCAGTATATGTAAACAAACTACTCTCTTCTTAACAAGAAAATGTACTAAAAATACAAATGTACGTATTACAATTTATGTGATCTCTATGCGCTGCATCTACGCTCAGGCATTAGAGGTGCCTTCAGTGCTCTAATGCAATGACATATTTTCTACTTAATTCTCACTGTTATCCAAAAAGATCAATGATTTAATCAACTTTTTAATTAACTAAGCACAGTTTCTGCATACTTGATGTTTCAGTTTTCGCAGCTCTTCCCTCATTGAATACTTCCAAACAATTCCCTACATCAAAAGGATGTTTTTTAGTTGAGGTTACCGGCACTAACTGTGCTCACAACCCCAGCATGAATTCTTACACATGCAAATGTAGGAAATCGTTGGCCCCAGTACAGGCATGGTACATTTGGTGTGCCAGACTGGCGTACACTAGCCTATTTTTACTATGGGCTGTAACTATGCCTACACAAAGTCTTGCCCATGCAGGTTGGGCTTTTTTCCATCACGCTAACCGGTACAACTGGTAGATCAGGCCCTGACCCAAGCACAACGGAGATGGCAAAGTATTAAGAGACTCCTGTGCTCTGGGGGTTTCCCTTCCACCAGTACTGCCCCTGTTGTTCTGGCTGGGGGATTCCCAGCGGGAAAGGTCCGACATCAAAGGCCGGTGCCTGTCAGAACCGCCTGACGATGCCGACTGCTCTCCTTAGTGCAGTTTTGCAAACCTTTGGGGGTTTGTCTGGAATTTCTTACCAACAAGGAAAAAAGAACAAAGATCTAGATGAAAACCTGACTGTAAAAAAATTACAATTTTCTGCTTCAGAAACTGAAGGTTTTTTAAAAATGCCCTTTATTTTAAAATTCTAAAAAATGAAACACAAGAAATATTTAGTGGGATTTTTCATTTTTAAAAAATCCATCTTTTTCTTTAACAAGCTCTGATGAATTTTCAGCCGTGTGAAAGAGTATATTCCAAGAGACTCATTCCTCTAAGAAGGTGCTGGCTTGCCAGTTTACACTGCTGAAACGTGAACAATGTAGGACCAACAAAATGTACTTACAGAGAAGCCGATCAAAGAAATTTCTAGCACCTAGGACTACCAGGCAGCTATTGATAATAAAATATTCTTTTATACAGAGTTAGGGAAACATTTACTGTCATATACAGCATTAACTTCATTGGTAAATGGAGTCACAGTGGTGCACTTTGTACAAAAAGCTATCCAGGCCCATAGTATTTCTTCTTGATTTTAAACACCAACATTATAGATCAGAAATGATTAAAAAATGAAGAAGTCAATGTATTATTAGCTGACAAATTTCAGAGAAGCTCACAAGAGTTAAATCAGGCAGCAGAGCCCTCCTCCTCCTCCCTTGTATTTCTGTGTCCTCAAACAAGGGTGCTAAGAAGAGCTCAATCAGTGCCGCCCCCTCCCCCCAAAATAATTGAGCATGCCCTCAGCTCCCATAAAGTCAGCCTGCACAATCCCACGGGAGGTAGAAATTCCCATAAAAGGATCATTCCAAATCCCCGGGATAAGTTTATTTGGCATGCTATTCAAGCAAAAGGAGCCTTGCAATTGTTTTCCTTGACCTTTTAACCCGCTTTTCTTATCCCAACAGAGGTCAAAGGACAAGAACCAGGCTCCCCTCCCCCAGCCTCTCCCTGCCCTGGCCCCTGAGCACACCCAGGCTCAAAGGGAAGAGTTTAACCCAGGCAGCCAGAAACAGATGTCTGCAATGCGAGGGCTGGGGGAGGGAAGGGAAAGGAAGTGTAGGAAAGGTGACTTGAAGCTGGTATTTATTTAATTGATCATTAAGCCTGGGAAGGAGACAAAAATCAAAGAAAGTTTTCATGCAGGCAAAGAAAGTAATGGTGATTAGGGCACTTTGTGTATCGATGCTGATGTAATAGTATTTTTTCTCTGCTAGTTTCAGTGGGGCAAATCTTAGCAATGCTTTAAGAAATTATATCTGACTCCTCACTGCTCTCCAGGAGGCAGAGAGGGGACTTCATCACATTTGCATTCCTCTACAGAAACCAGAAATAATCCTGCGCTCGGTTTATGTTTTGAAGCACCCTCAGTTTCAGCTCTTGGTGGAGTTACAAACCCCTGAAGAGGAGGGGGAAGAGAAGGAAGGCTGCTCTCAAAAGGGGGCAACCCCCCCAACGGCAGCTGTCCCTGCCCCCACCAAGGGCTTGCCATGATGACAACCCCTCATACAGGCAAGGCCGAACCTGCTGTGCCTGCCTCACAGACGCAGTGTCTTGTGTGCACCTTCCCGGTGCTGGCGACGGTGGACAAAACAGAGGCACCAGATGGTGGTGGCTGATGTGGCTAAGGCGGAGGGGGGGGGGAAGGTCACATACTCCCAAGCACTGAATAGGTCCAAAAGCTGACAGAGCTATTTGCTGATACAAGATGTACCCCCAACCTGGTGTGGTGCGTGGGCTGGCTCTCCCATCGGGGACAGGCAGTGCCCAACGCCTGCCTGAGGTGCAGCCCGAGCGGTGTGAGGGGCAGGCCGCGGGGGCCACACTCACTCGCGCCCGGGCCCAGGCCCAGCCCTAGGCCCAGGCCGAGGTCCATATCCAACCTCAGGCTCAGGCCCAGGCCCAGGCCCNGGAGCCGCCCCTCCCCCGCCGTGCCTGGTCGAGAGGCGAATGTTGGGGTTTTTTTTCAACCAGAAATGTCTAAATGTGCAGTTTCCTCCTGCGGCCGGGGCGGTGTTAAAACGCGCTGCGGGGTGGCCGGGGCCCGGGGAACGGACACTGCGAGGCCGCGGAGGCGCTGGGGGCTGAGGGGGGCGGTGTCCGCCATCTTCCCTCCCCGCCCGGCCACAGGGTCTCCCCGTAACCCCCACCCCCAGTAACCGGGCTCCGCTGTGAGGAGGGTCAGCGCGCGGAAGGGAAGTTTTTACAAAAAATAAAGGAGAAAACGGGCGAGGGGGGCTGGTCCGTGAACCCACACCCCACTCGTGTGGGGCCGGGTTCAGCCGGCGCCCCGGGGCTCCCGCCCGGTCCCGGCCGCCTCCCGTGCCTCGGCGCCGTCCCGCCCGTGGCGGGTCAAGGCCTAGCGCAGGTTTTCCTCTGAAATGTTGAGGCGATTTCGCGCTGAGGGGTAGTTAGCGTGCCAGAGCATCACTGTAAATCGCCTTACTTTGCGTCGAAACCAGAGCGAAATGGGAGGTAACACGTGTTCCTGCATCTTGTGGCTTTTTCTGCATCCCGGTGACATGGCACTTGGGCTGCGGGTGCTGCAAAAATGGGCCGAAGCATGCGTTTCGAAGCCAAGAAAGCTAGGCATTCAATCAGTTACATTTATGTTCACAAAATGGTTATAGGTTAGAGACTTTACCTCTAAATTTTCACACAGAATAAGGCGGTGGGGATACGGGAAAGTGCTCTAGAAACCTTGATTTAAGGCGTGGGAGGTGACCCATGGATGCCCCTCAAGTCCTGATGGCGATGGTGTGTAGGTACTGCACTTGTGCACTGAGAAGAGTGAAAATCCTTCATGGGACCGCTTAATCTGAATTATTTGGGGATTTTAAGCAGTGGGAGCCTAAAAATATTTGGACCCGGTGAGGTCACATCCTTCCCTCAGCAGGTCACGGCAAGCACTGTAGCGCATCGTCCTCTGAGATGACTCCTCTGGCATGTAGCTGTGAAACAGGGATCTCACCCTCCTTGTGCTGGTAGCTCTGTGCAGTACAAAAATGTGTGAACCCCACTCCGGCTTGTCTGCACCATGATCTTCCATGTCAGCCCAGAAGGACCTGGCAGAAGAAACGGTGTGCTCAGCTGCCTGTCACCATGGGACCTCCAGAGAGTGATAAAGTTGCAGCGTCCTCTGCAACCTCAATCAAGACAACAAAAAAAGAAAAAGGGATATAATTTCTTTGTGATAGCAATGCATCACCTCTTGTCTTTCCTGAAATTTTTCTTAAGCATTCACTAAACTTAAAAAAAAAAAAAAACAAAGAAAAAAGCACCAAAGTCTGTCAAATACTGCCTAGAGTGAACAGATTCAAGGAGGTCTCTCCTGAGACCCTGGGACAGCTCATACAGCAAAGTCAATGACAACATGAAGCTGTGCTGCAAGAGTGTGCTGTGAAACTCATTCCAAGGGTAAAAGTCAGACTGATGTGAGTGATGTGGTATTTCATGGGGATGTAAAATTAGGATACACGCAGAGGGCCAATTTCTCTGCTGACCTAGTCTAATGCCATTCCAGTAATCTCAGAAAATTGCACTGATTAAAACAAGAAGCGACTCTGATCCTGGAACGATGACAGCAGTATTTCAGCAAAAGCAAGTAAAGGGGACTGTAAATTTCAGGCCTGGTGTAAACTGATGTTTACTTAAAACAGTAATTGTGTCCATAATTAACATAGGATCAGTTCAGCCCATGAGAAGTTATCAGTGTGATTTAAAATATTTTGGAATTACCTTTGAGTGTTAGAGTGGCACCAGTGGAAAAATGTTAGCATCTACCCCTTTTCTTACTAATTTAAACTTGCTATGCAGCTTAAACCCCAACTCGCATCACAGCTGAATTTGACAAGTTAGCTTTTGTTGGGCTGTTTTAACACATTTCAAGAGTCCTAAATATAATTCTAGTGTATCAGCTCTTTTTAAGAAGGAAATAAGGAAAAGCAAAGCTTTTTTGTGTGTTTGAGAAGACTAAAATGGCTATCATAAGTCTAGCATTCATATTATACATTCTGATAAACCATCTTTTGTGGAAATAATTATTAAAACATATTTTTATTTTTAAAGACTGTTTGATTTCTTTTACTGCTGGAGGTATGTTGCCCAGTCTGTTGTCTGAAAGAAACTCATGATAAAATGGGCAAACTGTCAGGAAAATAAGACCTAATGATGGAGAAAATCCAAATGGAAAGCCTGCTGCAATTTGACAAGGATCCATCAGAATTACTGGACACATTACAAACACCACTAATGCTTGCAATCTCAACCCAAATCATAAAATACTTTTTTTAAAGGGCTAGTGACAATTCATTGTACAGCTAAACAAAATACAATTATTCCATCATGCATTGTTTGGGATTTTATTATTCAGCTTGCCTCACTAATGCATATGCAGTCTTGTTTATCTAAGATAGAATATCAATAAGCTTCAGTTTTTGCCCAGGATTTTTTCTGAGTGGTTACTGTGTAATGGAATGAAGTGGGGTGGCCAGAACCACAGGTCTTAGTAGGCTATATCAGGAGAACTAAAAAGAAAAAATACACAACTGCTTCAGTCATGGTTATAGATCAAATTATGTTGTATGTATGTATATGTAAGTGTGTACTGGCATAAGTATTAAAATGTTTAGTTCTGTAAAGAACTTTATTGCTACACCATAACAGGCAAGAGCTTCCCATTTGGTACTGGAAGTTGCCAGATAGCAGAAAACAGAAGCCTTCCCAGTAGCTCATCACTGCTTTTAAAAATACGTCAGTTGCTAATCCTTTTAAATGAGAAATGTTTTTGTCACAGGGAAAATACAGTTTCTTTTAGATTTGCTGGGCTTGGGGTGATAAAATCCGTAGTGCCCTGGGTGGATGTTTATTCCAAGGGGAGGCAAGAAATGTAATTATTATTTTCCCTTTGGGTTTTGTTGTGATCATGTGAGCATACATAAGTAGTTTAAGATCCCATTTATTCTGTAATATTTTTGGTATTTACTGCAGGATATGCAGATATATCAGATCCTTTGGCCACCTTGCTGTCTTCCTTTTCCCAAATAGCTCCTTGGTTTTAAGGCTGTCCTAGCCCATCTCTCCCTTTTTCCCCCTTACTCCATGTGAGAGAGGTTTTGATTTCTTTTCGCTGCAGGCTGTATATTGCAACGCATCCGCTTGTATTGACACTGAAGCAGCGTATTGAAAAGTTCGGGTGCAGCTGGCTCTTGGTATGAACACTGGATAACATGCGGTGATGCCTGACTTCTAACTGTATAATGAAATCTCACATACAAAAGGTAAAACTAATATTTCTTTCTGTTTACAACTGAAATTAAACCCTGCTTGTTTTCAACAAACATTCCTCATTTCTTCTTTTCAAAGCCGTAAGGATTGTTGACCTACTTTTCAGGTGGAAAAAAAGAGACACGGAGGCAGCAAGCTGTTTTGTAATACACTGTAAAATGATTTCCCTCCACAAGTACATAAACTGTTATTTACATTTAAATATGATTGGCCTTCCAAATCTGAGAGTATCTGCTTTGATTCCTCAGATGTTGCTTTTTAAAGTGAGTGGTCACAGATTTAGGGGAATGCAGCATTTGCTCCTTTAAAACAAATCTTTACCGTGTCTGTTTTTTCCTGCTTATTTGAAAGCAGATTTGTTGTTTTTCTTCCAGACTTGTATTTTGGGGGGATTCAGACAAGGGGTCAGATATATATGTGATCCTTCAGCCTTCAGACCAAGATGAATTTAACCGTGGTGTATTTATGAGACCTGTGGGTGTGATCAAGAAGCAGGTTTTCAGAATCAATTAAGCGATGGCGTGGTGTGCTGGAGAGGGAGGCAGAGGATCTGAACAGAGCCTTTGCACGGCTGATGCCGTTTGGAAAGGGTCTCTACTGCAGAGGATCGGCAGCCTGTCATTTGCCGCCTCCCACTTCAGTTTCACCCCATCAGTAGAGAAGTCAGAGTCTGGAACGCAAAAGCTACTTTCTCAGATTTCCCTCTGACATCTAGTACTGAATGTACCTTCTGTGTCTGCACTGAAAATTTCATCACCTTTTTTACTCTTCTGATTTCACTCTCCCCGTTTCGTTCCTTACATAAAGCATAAAACACACGCAAGGAAAAGCAGCCAGAAGGTCCCTCAGACTAGAGGGGGGCTGGGATGTTGTTCAAGACAATTACTCTGGGAGACTGTGTAGCTATGCAATAGCAGAGCCAAAGGAGCCCTGGGGAATTACATCAGCTTCATTTTTTTTCCCCTAAGGGGAAAAATCCTGAATAGGGTTATGAGCTGTCTAAATGTAATCAGCACTGTCCTAGTTCACAGCAAAGCATGCAGAATGAACCAAGAGCAGAGCACACAGAGCTTCTGCAAAACGCTGTTTTCAAGAACTGAGGTACATAATTTCCTGTGAAGCCCTAAAGGATGGAAGGGCTAATATGAAACGCAGGCTTTTTCCTGGTAATCCTGTCTGTGTATACCCTGTTTCACCTTCAATCTCCCTTTGTCTCCTTGCTGTCATTCATGACTCAGCACCGCCTTTCATAAAAACCCTGTGCCTCTCTCTTAACAGGCTGACGGCCTCGCGCTCCTCTTGCAGGACTGCAGATCTGCTTCCTTTGTCTGCCCGCCTTAACTTGACTCATCTCTTCTTGGACACTGGCCTTTGCCACTCACTTCCTGACAGTACAAAATATCACACTGGGTCATAAAAAAAATAGAATAAATTCCACTCAAGGACGTTAATGTTGTAGGGTTACTCAGCTAGTTGCAATGCTAAAACGGAGTGGCAGGTTTCAGCCACACCAGGAGCTGGTACCTCCCGGCCATGTCTCCCAGGGCTCTGCAAGAGGGCTGCTTACTTCGGCCCCTGCTAAAAGTGCAGTCCTGCATGCTGCAGTGTTGTGCCACCTGCACAGCTGCACGTAAAAGCCTCCAAACCCCCTTTGTCGCTCCTGCTATGTGGTGGCAGCACCCACTGCTAGTACTTTCTTTTGCTTCTCCATCACTTGGAGCACTGTCTCCGCAGGGCAGACATTTTGCTTTGCTTCATGATTATCCAGCACCCTGCACCCCCCCACCTGTGACAATAACGAAAGATTTAAGCTGTTGCCAGCCTAATGGTTCTGACATGCAGACAAAATGAAATAAGTCAAGAGTGGAGCTGGCAACCAGGAAACTTCAGAAACAAATTGATCTGGCAAGGAGTTTTCATTATCCTTCGGGGAACAGGTTGATCTGACAAAAATAGAAGTTGGCAAATAGATTACCTCTTGGAAAACGGCGCACCGAGGTGGTGCAGTGAGATGAGGGGTGGTGTCTGATCTGGCTCCAGGAGGTAGGGTTGGCTGGCCCGGTGGAAATGAGGAGATCAAACCCTCTTTGGAACAGAGATTTTGTCATTTGCATGTTTCAGAAAGCACCGTGCAGGCTCGCGGCTTTCTCCCGTGGCTCGTGTTGCAGTCAGGAGGCTCTGCCAGTGCACATCAGCCCCGACTTTCTGCAACTCGTTCTGCTCTCACTTGGCACCATCATGGTGTCTGCCTGCTTCTGACCTTTCCTGTCTCCGGGGCCTCTGCTCTGCCTCAGCTTCCCTCCTGAGCGTGGCCAGGGAGGGTGAGGAGCCCTGGGGGAGATTTTGCCCAAGTTGCCCAATTGTGGTAGCTGCTGTCACATGTACCATATGTTTTTATACCTGAAAAGCATGTTTAATCTTTAATGCCGGGAGAAGAGAAGCTGTTTATAATCTGATATATAAGCCTCTAGTATTGATGATGGGAACACCAGGCCTCCAAAACAGTTAAAAGATTTTTACGGTGCACAAAAATGTTTTGCCATCAGTATCAATCATGCAAACTGTTCATTCTCTTAAAAAAAATTCCCCTTACATTTCTAGTAATTAAAAATAAATTCTCTGTGAATACAATCTTCTAAAAAGTAGCCTGTTTTTTCTGTAAATTCTTCTTGTCAGCTCTCTCTCGTGTTTTTTTTTCTTTAACGATTCATCTTTCAGCTACTCAATGTTACCTTATATGGTCTCCCCATACGTCTGGGCTTTTTCTTAATGAATGGTATTCTCTGTACCCGGTTTTGATGCTTGGTAAGAGTTATAGCTTCTTACTATTTTATAACAGTATAGGCATGAAGAGTTTTAAAAAATTTTAGCTAGTATGTTGTTTTCCACAGAACAAGTGCCATCAACTAAGTGATTCAGCTAAATTGTATAAAAAGAATAAATCTGGGTCACAAAAGTTGATCAGAAGTCCTGGGATATACATTGGGAAAAATACTAAATACTTACGTCATGGCACATACAGACATTTTCCTACTCATCTGAAGTTGGAAAAATAGGAAATAAAAAATTATTACAGAATATTACCTTGTTTGTCTTTTTCTGTGGTCATAATGATGTTTCTCAGTTAACATTAATGCACTATAATAAAAATTAGAGCACATCACAGTCAATGCATTGCTGCAGGTCCCTTATTCATGATTTGGAAAGCCCTGTGGGCCCTTATACTTTCCTGCTAAGATAAGAATATACTTTCCCATGAGAATAAGCATTCACAGGGATGACAGAAGAGTAGTATAGTACATCAAACACAGACTATATATAGGAACTCTTGCAATTTCTGCGTTTTCTACTTTTCTTACTGTCTTTCTGACAATTTCATGCTTTCCTGCTGGCAATCCATCTGTTGCACTTTTAAGTTAAGGTGATGTACAAATCTTGCAGTAGTTATGAAAGAATTACAAGGGAAAGATATATTTTTGATTTTTTACGTTGTAAAGCAGTTTGGAAAATACACAGATAAAAATGTCTAATAGATAATGATGACAAGCTGTTATAATAATGAACATAAAACCGTTATTCTACAATGAAAACTTCGCGAACGTATTTCAGTTGTGTGCAACTGTTAGTAATGAATTGTCCAGCTCAATGACATCTAGATTTTTTTGTGTTATAATTAGCATGTAATCCAGTCATGGTTCTGAGCACTTTAAACTATTTCTTTTCATTCGCATTATTTTTCACTAGTCGACATTGAATGCTACTATATTTTTGCCCAAACCATAGTTTCTAGAATTCCTCATGAATTTGGGATTGATGAATCTAAATAGTTTTGTATGATTTGGGAGAAAATATGCCACATTTTTTTTGTTTAGGAATGCCATCTTATTCTTGGTGTTAGTCTTTAGTTCAGATCAAGCTGAATTACTTCTAACCAGTGCATTGATTAGATTTAAAAGGTTTGTCATAGAGAATTTTCTAGGTCTCAGGATGCTTAATGTATTACATGCCGCAGTTTAACTCAAGGTTTATCAGCCAGCCTGTGAAAACAAATCAAGTTAGCCTAAAAAAATTGTTGATTCAACATCGGCTTTGATGGGTAAAGAACAATTATATACTTGCAGACTGTTGAGCCTTAAGCTAGACTGAAGTTACATATTTCCTGAAAAATACCTTATGAACATAAATTACTATGGTCAATGAGGACTGTAATATGATTTAGAGTTTGAAAGACATTACAAAAGCTTGATGAAAAGACTTATATTTTATAAGGTAGCTTTTTTTATAAGGAAGCCTTATCTTCTGTTGTCTTTAAAGCCACTCTGAAGAATCACTGAATCAAAAAAAGGAGCTCTTCACTTTCTCTTTCTTCTATTTTTTTTCCTTTCTCCCTTCCCCTTCCCATTTCCCTTTCCTGTTTCCCATTTCCATTTTCCTACACCAAAAGTAAAAAAAAGGTGCTTTTTACGTAAGAAGTAGTACGTCCTTTGTCTTCTCTGACCTGAATCAAGACCAGTAAAAGATGATCTGAGTTAGTTTCTGTAATATTAGTGGATACAATATTGTGTGAGTAGATGGAGGGTGAACAGACGAGGGGAAAGAACAGTTAAGCCATTCCTGCAGTGAACTCCACCAGCTGAGAACTGGGTGACCTGGGGACTCTTTCCATTCTTAAACCACCTTTTGTGAGAAAAAAAGAAAGCATGTGAGGTTTAAACAGATATGCATATTTTTAAATAATTGACCTTTACTATTTTCTGTATTCCAATTGTCATTACCCCGATCTTTCTGAGATAAAAAGGAAGTGTTTCGTTGCTATACTATCTCTTTTGGAAGTTTTTACAGCCTGTTCTTTGCAATATCGCTATCATTTTCACATTGCTGTGGAAAAACATTTCACTTTCCTTTGCCCAAAAATTTTAAAGGTATATTTTTCAGAAGCATGCATTTGTGTTCAGTCGTAAGGGAAAAAGAGCCTGAAATGTCATGCTTTCATGAAAATGTGAAGAAAAGATATTTTTCTTTTTTTCATTTTGATTCTTCTGGTATTTCTCAGGCAAATTTCATTGTGTGATTACTGCTGCTAACAAAGGATTGTAGCAGAATGAAAATAATAAGGCAGGAGGGGAGGGAAGGAAGAGGAGGTGGTTGATTATGAATGTGAAAGCTTTATTTACACACACACATGAACAATCAGCAGCTATGAAAAAAGAATGCAGAAAAAAGCACACACACACACATTTTTTACATTTCTGTATGCATAATGGCCCTCTGAAAGAATCAACCAATTTGGTAATTTTACTCCATAGAGGATTTGTTATGCTTGTAAAGAGGCAGTATTTTGAATGATGCTATGGTTTGGGTTTTTTTCTTCTTTACGCTTAGTGCTCATGAGATTAAGTTGACAGAAGGGGGATTTTTTCCCGTAGTCATCCAGCGCTCAGCATGAGGCAAGGCCGGTTTGGAGGGAAGAAACAGAGCAGTTACCTTGCTGTCCGCAAAACATCAACAGGTCAGACACAAGGTAGGTTGAACATAGTTCCACTGACAGATCTCAAAGAAGCCCATAAAGGGGAGGCGCAAGTGAGAGGAGGTGGAAGTAGAGCAGCACATCGTGCTGCTGTTGTGCTGCCAGGAGCAGGTCACCCCTCACCAACCTGTTGCTGCCTCCTGATCATCCTGCACCCACAGATTTGGAGGTTGATCCTCTGGGTGGTGGCTGTGGTGGCAGTGGCCTCTGCCATATTTAGCACACGACGGCTTCATATTTAGCACACGACGGCTTCCCCTCAGGTCCTAGAGGTGCTGTGGGCTAAAGTGGAGTCCTCCAGGGGTTGGTCCCTGCTATGCACTTTGTCCTGCAAGTTGGGTGACAGCTGGCAATTGGCAGAAAAGACTGCGGTGTAGTGTATTATGATCAGTGACTTTGCTGCATTGTCTAAATCACTTAGTTCAGAAAAGAGTTGAATGCTGGGCAATAGCAAGTTAAAATCAATCAGAGGTGATGAAGATAAGGATTATGTCTGTGCTTTTTTGTTTTTTTTTTCATTTTGTTTTTCTGAAGAAACTTCTTGTTTTTGCCAGTATTGATGCTGCTTTGTCACTGGTGGTGGTAGGGTGGCTGATGTACACTGATGCAGGCTTTTTAATTGCTACAGTAGTCAAGGCTGGCAGTATGTCTGTGCCAGCAGTACAACTGCAATGAAGAAGCCTAGCGTAGGCACAGTTTAATGCCAGCGGATCAACATTTTCAGCTTGCATATTAAATGCAAGCTGAAGGAAGAAAATGGTTAAGATTAAGAGTTAAAAAACACCTATCACTGTTCTCCTTTTGCCCCACTTTGATGGGGGAAAAACCTCCTTGGAAAGTCTTCCAAAGAATCCCCCCATGAATATATGCATGTGTGTGTATGTGTTGGTATGGGGGGTGTGCCGGGTGCACGTGCCTAAGTGTAGAGGGGTATCCACCTGCCAGATCCTTGCTTCCTTCCTTTTGGGTTGGGAATCAGGGGGAGAGCAAGATGGTTGTTCATTAAATTAGACAGGAAGTCTTTTGGAAAGACCCTTCTTCAAGGGAAAGACCCTTCTTAGGAGGGTCAGGCCTGAGCGGCCCCAGGAGCTTGACTTTTGGAAATTTATGCTGGGGAAGGGGAAAGGCTGGAGGAACCAAGAATGGGTGTGCGTGTGTGTGCATGCATGTGTGTGTGTGCACATGTGCGATCTGAGCTGTGTTCCTCAATATGAGATTTCTTACTAGAGGCAGGTTTCCCTCTGGTCTGCCTATCTATTTCCTTTAACCGTGATTCATAGTGAGGGCTGTAAGGTGTACCAGCCCAGAACATCATCTCAGAAAGCCAATGGTATCCTGGGCTGCATCAAAAGAAGCGTGGCCAGCAGGTTGAGTGAGGTGATTCTGCCCCTCTACTCCGCTCTTGTGAGACCCTACCTGGAGTACTGTGTCCAGCTTTGGAGTCCTTAGCACAGGAAGGGCATGGACCTGTTGGAGCAGATCCAGAGGAGGGCCATGAAGATGATCAGAGGGCTGGAGAAGCTCTCCTATGAAGACAGGCTGAGAGAGTTGGGGTTGTTCAGCCTGCAGAAGAGAAGGCTCGGGGGAGATCTTATAGCGACCTCCCAGTATCTGAAGAGTGGTTACAAGAAAGATGGAGAGGGACTTTTTACAAGGGCATTTAGTGATAGGATGAGGGTTAATGGATTCAAACTGGAAGAGGGTAGATTTAGATTAGCTATCAGGAAGAAATTTTTCACTATGCAGGTGGTGAGGCACTGGAACAGGTTGCCCAGAGAAGTTGTGGATGCCCCATCCCTGGAAGTGTTCAAGGCCAGGCTGGATGGGGCTTTGAGCAGCCCGGTCTAGTGGGAGATGTCCCTGCCCATGGCAGGGGGGTTGGAACTAGATGATCTTTAAGGTCCCTTCCAACCTAAACTGTTCTATGATTCTATGAATCTATGTATACACATGTAGCAAGGTATGGGTAGATGTTGTGTAGGGCACAATGCTATCAGTCATGATGCACTATTAATTTGCTGGGTGTCCGCATAAGGCTGTGGCTAGCCAGGCACCTTTTGCTGCTGCTTGCCTGTGGCAGGGTCTTGACGTGGGTCCGAGGCAGCCCATGACCTGCACTCCCAGGCAGCAGGACCCTATTTCAGAATGTCAAAGGGCAGGCCGTAATTCTTTCATGTGAAACACCTTACTAGGCTTCTAGGTAATCCCAAGGCACATTGCAATGTTACTTTTCAATGGCTGAGTGCGAGAGTTTTTTCTTGCCCCCCTGTCCTTGCCAGCAGTGAGACCTAAGGGCTCCCACTGGGCTCTGCTGGCTGCATTGCATCCCTGGTTGTCTGCTCTCCTGTGAGAAACAGTCAGGAGAGCAGGTGGAGCTGGAAAAATCCATTACAATTTCAGTGAGATTTAGCTGTATTCACGTTGCTGCTTTAGATACTGTCAAATATACAACTTATTTATTAATTGCTGCATCAGCATGCACAGTTAGGAAGTATGTGGTTAAAATAAAATGAGTTACTATTTGCCTTTGTGTAAAAATGGAGCGTCGCTTTGGGAGGCAGTTGGAGTTGCATGCATCTCCAGAGGGACTCTAGCCTTTTATTTAAAAATGCTTTCTACACAATATTTTAAGTCTTCTCTACTGATTTATCTAGAATGTTAGAAAATAATATAATGCTGTGTTAGATACATCAAGTAATCTTTATTTTGAAATTTGTTATATTATGGTGAAGATACGTGGTAATCTAGTGGTATATAGCAGAAGAAAATACATATTATGCAAAATATGCTTTGAAGGGTGGACTCTAAGAATACTAAATGCTTTCTACTGTAATTCCTGTCATGACAAAACATCTCTCTTACTGATGAGGTTTGGATAAATATTTAAAACTAAAATGTTTTCCGTGGAAAGATGCAGATTCAGTGGCATGAAAATAGTCTATGGACTTGCGAGACTTTGTTAAATTTCATGTTGAAAAAAATCCAACACATGCCAAAATAATCTGAATATTTTGCCTTGACTTTCAAAATGAAACTTTCAATTTTTTATTTCAAATGGATTTCCTGCCTGGAACTCTGCTTTCATTAAAAAAAAAGCTCAAAATTGAAATGATGTGTGCAACACTGACAGGATTTTCAGTTCAGTGACAACTGCTTTTTCTGTCCTCGTTCCCTTCTCCTCCCCCAGTGGATTTTTCAGAATTGCCGTCAACTAAAAATATCCATGATATTTGTAGGTCTGTGTCTGAGTACTCTGCTTCACAGGTCTTTCCCTTTGCACCGTGTTACTTCCACAGCTATCCCACACTTCTTACATGTTGATTTTTAAAGTTTTCACGATTGCCAGTCATCTGTCTTACCTCCATCACACTGAGGTGCTTTTTCTCTATACCTTACATCAAGTGATAGAGTCTGAGAAAACTCTGTGGGAGAAAACTTATTTCCATCAATTTGTTTAGAGTTTTCTCTACCTTCCCGAGGCTTTGGGTTTTGCATACTGCCCACTCTGAACTCTGCTGTTTCTTGGCAACTTTCCCCACGTATTTCATATCACCAAGGCTTGGGATGGTGACTCCAAAATATGAGAGGTCCATTTCCAGTCAGTGCTTGAAACATTTTTCGTAGCTCAAGGACCACTTCCCTGCTCCTTTCCACCCCCCAGCGTGGGGTTTGTGGCGGGCTGTTACAGGGACAGGGGGCAATGGCATAGGTTGGAGGTGCTGGAAGCCCGGCTCTCCACTTCTGTACAGCAGGTATAAATGTTGCAGCTACATGGTTCATCGGGGCGATGGGTTCTGCGACTGGTCCCTCACACGTCTGTGCCACGCAGCAGAGCCATTTTGCAATCAGAAGCAGTTTAAGTGGTGCAGGGGCTGGAGCCGTCAGCAAATAAGCAGTGTGACGGGGACCTGCTAACTGCTGTTTTACGCTTCACCTCGCCCCTTGGTAGGATAGGATGCCCTGAGTGAACAGTACCTAAGCAGAGTGGCCTCAGCTGACAGCTAATTGCTGTAGATCAGAGGGGAAATGATGAAAAAATGCAGGAAAGGGGTTCTTCGTATAGGCGTTAAACTCCACAAAAGATGATTCATTACAGGTTCCTGATGTGAAAGGCCCAAGACCACCTCTCTGTAAAGCAGTGTCAGTTCACCGATTTCAGCAAGAAAATGCTTATTTTCACCTCTCTAGAATCTCATCACTAACAGAGACTTGAAGTGGCAGTCTAGATCCCAAACCTTGCACTCCTGAGAGAGCAAACTTCAATCACAAACACAGAAAAGGGGCTGATAAATCACCATGTCAGGGCTAACATGCAGCACGAGGACGGACCGGCTCCGGATGGGGAGGATGACTGTAGTTTGTTCACTGTTGTGCACTGCAATTCTGACATGGGGCCATTCCCTGAAAGGGAAGGTTATTTTTTAATTGACACAAGCCAAGTTACAACAGCTTTTTCCTCTCAGACATGTCTCCTATGCAGAGAACCAAGAAGTGGCCATGTCAGTCCTACTTCATTTGGAGATTTCTTCAGAAAAAGTGTTTTCATAGAATCCTAGAATGGTTTAGGTTGGAAAGGACCTTAAAGACCATCTCGTTCTAACTCTCCTGCCATGGGCAGGGACACCTCCCACTAGACCAGGTTGCTCAAAGCCCCATCCAGCCTGGTCTTGAACACTTCCAGGGATGGGGATCCCCAACTTCCCTGGGTAACCTGTTCCAGTGTGTCACCACCCTAATAGTGAAAAATTTCTTCCTGATATCTGATCTAAATCTACCCTCTTCTAGTTTGAAGTCATTATCCCTCATCCTTCCTTTTCTGAAGCTGGTTTATGCTTCCCGGGTGTGCTAAAGCTGCCATGTCAGACCAGAGATGCTGGTGGAGTGGTCCACAGGAGCTTCCATTAGGGGCAATTAACATGTGCCCTGGCCCCGCCATCAGCTCTGGCACCCATCTCAAAGCTTAAAGTGCTGGTAGCTGCTGTGGAGACCTGGGTGACCGATCTCTAAGCCAGCTGAGAGGAATATACAGCCTCTCAAATATGCAGCTGCCTTTAATCCTAGCAAAAATTTTGGCGGCAAACACCGACTAATAGCTGTGCTCTCTAATTCTCTGTCACTTCACATCCATGTGCACAGCCTTCAGTCACACCTTCAGATTGTAGCATGAACCTGCCCAAATGTGTCTTTATCAAAAAACCAGCAAGGCACCATGCAGGACTTGGGGGTGTTCCCCATGGTGGGTGATGGCAGGGCCTGGCAGCCAGGCCCCGTCCCACCCCCATCCAGGTGCAGGGCAGCTGGGGGCACCGGAGCAGCCCCAGCCCCAGGCACTGGGCACCTCCCTGGGGATGGGGACAGGGTTGGGTCATGGGCCCATGGGTGGGCCTGGCTCAGAGGTCCCATGGCTGGGCAGGGCAGGTCTGTGGGGAGCTGGAGACCAGCTGTGCTGAGGCATCGCTGGGGCAGGGGCTGATGGCCCTGGGGGGACAACATGGGGTCCTGGGCCCTGGGCAGGGTGGGGGAGTCCCGGCAGGCTGGTGGTGCCCTCGAGGACATGACAGAAAGCATGCAGGTCGGCAGACATGGTTGCCTCCTGTAGGTGATTTAGTGATAGACTTGTAGTGGCAGATAGAAAGAGCACATGGCAAGTCTCAGTATGCTTTTAATATGTAACAGCTTATTTAGTCATTTTAGTAAAATCATTTATTTATGTGAACTGAAATTTGGCCCTTTAACTGTAATGTGTAGGTCTGGCACATGATCCGCTGTGCAGAATATCTGGCTCTCCAGGCAGAGCTGTTTATATTCCAGGATTTTCTAGGTTTCTCTAAGCTATTTCTATCATATCTTTGTTAGGTGGATTATGCATGTTATTTGTCGTTCCCAACAGTGAAATACGAACCTCCTACTTAGGCATTTCCCACAAAGCAAAAACCCCTCTGCAACTTAGAAGTGTTGAACGCTGATTTACTGTTCATGTGTGAACAAATAAATGCTCCCAAAATCTGTTGTTCAGCACACAGGGCGCCCAGCTTGCCTCTGCAGCTGCGTGGGGTGCAGGGAGGCCATCCCGGCCATGCAGCCAGCCCCGTCTGCAGGCTGAAAAAAAGCCCCAGACAGCCTGGAAGAGGATGGGAAAGCATGCACGGCGGTGCTATTTTTCCTTATGGTAAAATTCTATCTCACGATTGCAAGGCATGGGATTTGGAACGTGGTCCTCCTCAGCAGCGGCACTTCCAAAGCACTTCCTCTCCCACCTGAAGAGAGAGTGAGCAGCGGTGTGCACATCTGTTAGAAAGACAGAAAAACACATCAAAGCAAATAATTCAAATGTGTATGTTAGGAAAATTCATATGAAAATGCAAATAGAGATACGTTGTCATTACTCTTACTCTGTAATGGGCTATCCAGTCCAGTTTTGGAAACAGAATGATTTTTCGTGACTTTTTTTTGAGTGGTACTTAAAGAAGATCCGCAAGACCCTGCTGCAGGATCTAGGCTAAAGCCTAAGACTTTACAGACTTTGCGTCTTTTGACACAAAGCAACATGCTGACATATGAACATACAGATGTTAATGTCTTAGTGTAAAGTTGTTTACACATTTAACATTTTGTGCAACTTTATGTAGCCTCTTTACACATTATAATCATGTAATTATGATAAACATTTTTATCTGCCCAGAAGCTTTGGGAACAAGCTCGCTGAACTGTGGCTCCGTGAATGTTTGAACTCTCTTAAGGCAGAATATGATAAATTATTAGTGAAAAATGAAATTCTTTTATGACATTAGTGCTACTAGCAGTCAGGGAAGCTTCAGTTTCTTGGGCGTGCCAACTGAAAAAGAGATGAGAGATTTTCTCTCTGTCTCTCCCTTTGCAATTTTAAGCCTGAAACACAAAGTAAAATTACCTGTAAAGCCGAATAAAAATAGTGTCCATGAAGCCCAAAGAATAAAAAAAAATAAATAAACAAGTAGCAAAAGGTTGGTAATGTGCTCTATTGCAAATGAAAAAAAATCACTAAATGAGATTGATTTACTGAAATACATTTAGATATGCCACAGTAAAGGAACAAAGAAAAAATGAGATCCCAGGGAATCTGCCAGTGCGTCAAGTCACGTCACACAAAGCACTGTGGGTGAGGCTGGCATTAAGAAAGGATTTTATGTGTTGCTGTAAATAAAAAACCGTCTAAATTATGCTGCAAACTCTTCCCCTGTTTATCAGGGGAGAGAAAAAAACCTTCAAACAAATAAGCTGCCTTATATAGGAATTCTGTCCTCAGACCCATTCAATTTCACAGAACAGAGGTCTGTTAAATGAGGCTATGTTACATTAGAGACAAATTTGATATGTCAGGTTTAACCCAGTTGCTATAAAGACTGGGATCCCATGACACGCTGAATGCGATCGCTGTAGCATACGGAAGAAGAAGTATTTCCAGGATATCATGGTTCCCAGGATTTTACATTTAAATAATCACCAAAGAACAAAATACCATCAGTTGGGAATGATGTTCTCTCCAGTAATGCAATTGGAAGAAAATCCACTGTTTCTTGGAAATATATTGGTCTTCGTGAAAATATTGGTTTCTTTTTTTGCAGGATGGATAGCTGGGCATAACAAAAGCAACTGGAATAGCTGATAGCTTGATGGCTGTAGCACTTATATATAATATGAAACCTTATGGCTCTTCACTTCTCATTATTCTGGGCTTGCCTTTCTTGCTTCTGTACAAAAAGTTCTAAGTCTCCTTTTCATTGTATGATGGAATGAAAACGCTTTCTAACAACATTATTTTACCTGAAAGTTTTTTCTTTTTGCAGTGGCCCGCTTATCACCTTTTAATTACACAAATTGCCAAATCAAATCCTATTTGTCCTCTCATTAAAATATTAAAGCCATCTTATTGTAACGAAAAAGATGAGTATATGAATTTTACATTTTCATGGTCAAACATTTTTCTCTGTCTGAACTGTTGCCTCCCATGTTTATTCACAATAATAGATGAGGTTGCTTCTTGGAGAGTTAGGAGTCTGCAGAGCTGTGGAGAAGTTGTTTAATTTAGATCACAGCTCTGTGTACATTAATCCTGGATCTGTGCACTGTCAGACTAGACAACAAATATAAATTAATCTGGATGAGGTATGAGCACACCATCATATTTTTGCTAAATTATCGAACACAGGCAACATGGTGTTTATGCCACAGTTAGGCTTTATTCTGACTCAGGGAAGGCAAAAGACATCTGATCCATCATTAATCTGCCAGGACAAATTTATTTCTTAAAAAAAAAAAACCAAAACAAACTGAACAAACATGAACTTTGATTTTAGCAAGGCCTGTGACATGGTCTATCATAGCTTTCTCCGAGACAAATTGGTGAAAGATGAAGTGGCTAAGTGTACAAGGTGGGTGGAAGATTGGTTATACCGTCAGGCCAGAAGGGTAGAGATAGTGATATGAAGTCCAACTGTCTGTTGGTTCCTAATGGTGTCTCACATGCATCGATACTGGCACCACTACTGTTTAATGTCTTTGTCAGAATGATCGAACTGGTTTGCAGGTGATTCCAAACTGGGAGGAGTGGCTGGTAGACCGGAGGGTGGGGGATGCCATTCAGAAAGACCTTGTTATGGTGGAGAAATGCTCTGAGGGGATCTGAATGAAGTTCAGAGAGCCACATGGAAAATCCTGTGTCTGGGATGGAGTAGTACCATGCACCAGTGCAGGCTGGGGACCGACCAGCTGGAAAGCAGCTTTGTGAAAAAGGGCCTGGTGGTCCTAGCGGATGACAAGTTGAACATGAGTCAGCAGTGTGACTTTACAGCAAAGGTGGCCAAGCTCACCTTGGGCTGAAGGATCTTATCCAGCAGGTCAAGTAATTTTTCCCCTTTATTCAGCAATTGCGAAACTGCACCTGGAGAACTGTGTCCTGGTTTGTGCTTGCCAGTACATGAAAGACACTGACATACTGGAGCGAGTCCAGTGAAGGCTGACCAAGCTGATCAGGGGCTGGGTCAGCAGTCCTAACTGGCTCTGCTTGCAGTGGGGGCTTGGACCAGGTTACCTCCAACCTGCACGAGTCTACAGTTCTGTCTAGCAGAGTTTGCTCCAGTTCAGCACTTGGTGTCACATCTGTGCAAACCCTTAAACTGGCTTTGCTGTGCCATGGAATCATGGACTCATTTTCTTTAGCTGTGCTGCTACAACTTTTTTCCCAGGGTTTTAGAGGAAGTGGAAATCCTATGCGTTCATGCATGCTGGCTCTGCCAGTTGCACAGGCTGGAGGATTTATTGCAACCTGAAGAATGTGCTGCCTTTCATTTCTGAGCTAAGGGCCAAATATGCATGAACATGTGCATGCACATTTTCTGGGCAGTGAAAAATAAGTAGGTATCTGGGATTAAAGCGAGTTCAGGAAGACGTTATCAACACTGTCTTCAAGGCAAGGCAATAAAAATACTTAAAAATTACAAAGGAAATCTACATATCATCATTTCCTCTTTTGTCACCTTTTAGTTAGAGTGCATTAACTTAGAAATTCTTACGGATTTTCAAAAATGTTATATCGGACATGAATATGGTGTACAAAATGCACAACCTGTTCATACACGGCCATAGTTTTGTGGGGGATTGTTAACGGTTACCATTGAAATTCTTTCAAAATTAAGCAAGAGAGCATTTCCCTGTGAGTGACCTGTAGGATGTAAGTAACTGAACTGGTGAGTATCTCCAATTTTGTTGCTGTATTTTGCTGCAGGATGATGAAGGGCTCATCTGCATTGTCTTTCCTATGTGCTGACTTGGGGACAGTTTTCCCTGTCAAGTGGATGTATTCTCTGAGTGCAGATGGGTGTTGATTTTGACAATATGAAAATTTAATTTCCTTTTTCATCTCATATATTTAGTTGTCATGTGTTGTCTTACAATATGTTTCTTCGTGTTTAATCCTGTTTGTCCAGTATTGGACTTGCCTGAAGGAAGTGGTAGTTGTCAGAGATCAGTAACATTAATTGGGTAGATTTGCCATCACAAATCAGACAGGTAGATATTTTAGATCTAGATATTTTAGAGCTACTTATAATATAGCTCAACAAAATTCCCCTTTTATACAGCACTCTTTCTTTTAATAATTCTGTCAGTAGAGAAAAGAAAAAGGAACCCTATCTTTTATTTAAACATCACCTAAAAATTTAGATTTTGGTGAAAGAAGATTAAAATAGAAATGTGGATCTGGACTTTGATATCCAGACCTGAGGATGCTTCGTTCTGTGATGAGCCTACATGGAATTATAGGAAATGGTTTAGGAAAATAGGCTCATTTTCATTTTCCCAAGACTGAAAACTTCACAGTATTGAACCATTCCTGATGAATACTTATATCCTAATAAGGATAAGAATGTTTATTTTCTTTGCAACACATTTATTGGGAGTATTCAACTTCCAGATTTTTAATTATTTGCTCACCGGAGTATTGCACACTGAATGTTCTTTTGGTAGACAAGTATTCAGAATTACTCAAGGGAAAAGGAGTATTATGTGGAATATCATGATGGAGTTCCTTGAAATGTTTTGACTACTGCTTGAGGTATTTTTAGAAATAATCAGAGAATCATCTGGTTTGGAAAAGTTTCCTCCTGAGCCATGCAGTCCATGCTCCCGTGCTGTGGCAGAGATGGATATTTCTGTGCGATGGAGGAAACGTGGGCCAACATTTGCCGGTGAGTTTCCTGTGATTATCCCAGCTGTGTGGAGCTGTGGTCACTGCACCCACTGCCATAGGAAAAGCCCTTGTGTATAACAATATGCTGCGTGGTTAGTAAAGAGGAGTCTGTCCACTCTGACCCATTAAAAATCCCTCCCAGTCCCAGCCCTTTAAGGGTCCACTCCTATAAGCCAGACTCCTGGTGTAAAGATGTCAATGGGGAAAGTAGTCCCCTTGCTTTCTAATTCCACTGCAAATTCACCTAAGTATTCATTGGGTTTCCATCACGCTACTGAGTGGGAATGAATTACTGGGAGAAGAGGAAGAGGACACAAACCTATTTTTGGTTTTATGGAAATTAATTAATTTAATCTGATACAGTTCCTCCTGACAAACACATACTGGCTACCATTTCACATCACCTCATCAAAGCATAAAGATGTTTACAAATGGGCAGAATCATTAGCAATTTGCCAGCTGGCTAGCTAGGCTGCTTAGGCTTTAACTGTTGAAGCTCCATTTTTGTGTGTGTCTCTAGTATGTATACTAGAAAGGGTATATTGATATTCACTATAAGAGACAGCAATTTTAGCTTATTTTAGTCTTACAAGGTGTGTGCCAAACTTGCATGCCTGAGAATATGGCTGGGATGGAGTTCTGCTGGTAGACAGAAATGTTTACTGTAGGAAAGAAAAAGGAAGTAGTTTAAAATATTTATCATTTATCCATTGACATGGATGTAATTTCTAGATCAGGGATCAGTTAAAAAGTCTTAGGAGACATGACATATTTTCTAAATCATGAGGAGGTTTTAGTCTTCATGGACACCACCATCCTGATCAGCTCTTACCTGCCAAGTAGATAAAGGCAGTGCTGGCCTGGCAGCAACGTGCCCGTGCTTATTCTGTGCAGGAATTTGAGGTTCAGCAATTTACCAGTAACCTCACACACTATACAGGGATCATTATGCTGCTTCTGAATTACCTAGGGCTTCACACCAGTGAGTTGGCGAGTCTGTACGAGGTCCATTTGGTCTCCACTGCGGTAAAGCTGCTGGAATGATTATTTTCTAGTAATCTGTTGAAAGTGCACACTGGAAGGAGAAATGTTTATTGCAAGTACAGCTCCAGTAAGGAACTGTTTTTGGAAAATATTCAAACTTGGAGAACTGGCTTCAGAATAAGTGTGCAAAGAGACTGATTAATCTTCTGACACTGGAGAGCATTAAATAGCTCTATGAATTAATAGTTTCTTTGAGCTGGGACTGTTTATTGCTTTGGAAAAAAAAAATCTCTTTCAGCAGCAGGAGAATTTTGAGTCCTAACACCTTTTTTTATTTTCCTGTGTTGGATTGTTTGTTTTTAACTTAGACTGTTTCTGTCTGAACTGACTCATCTGGAAATTGAGTTGTGAGATTCCTTTGTACCTTGGAGATTTTCTTGTGAGAAGGAATTTACGTTGTAACAAGGAAATGTGTGGAGACAGGGAAACACAATGAAATCCTAAGTGCTCTTTTGATGGATTTAATGATTAGTTTTCTTTAAGGAACCACACAATAAGATAATCTTGGGATAGACAAACTCTTAACTTACTTTTTTTAACTGAGTTTGTTTTGATTTGATTGATTTTGGATGAATGCCCCTTTGCTGGAGGCTTTTATATTGTTTAGACTTGGCTTTCAAAACTGATTTGGGAAGGTTTTTTCCCTCAGAGTATAGGAACTACATTATGTATATATTTGGGCTAACTTCTTTCCGTGTATCTGTCTTCTTTTTTAACTGTTGATTTTTCAGTCTTCAGAATGACATTAGGAGACCTATATGTGTATGTGTTTGTGTGCGTGTATGTGAGGTCTATATTTGTCATTCTTACAAAGCAAACCATTTATAAGTAGGGGTTCATCTGAACCAGTACTGTAATTTGCATGTTGCCCTGTGGTAAACCAAGTTGGGTCATTTTCTGCCACACTGTCGACGAAGTTTCATATTGCTTTGGGTGCAGCATAAACAATTTCCATTGTACTTGTCAGTACTTTATTTAGTTTCATCTTTGAATATATTCTCATCTCAATATATTGATACAGGCCTTGCAGTGCTAGTTCTGGTCTTGCTCAGCGCAGTTCATTTATTTGCAAGAATAGAGTGGAGAAATGGACATAGCTAAAGACATCTGGGAAACAACAGATTCCCCGTGCAGTATTAGATAGATTAATGATCCATTCAGTGTAAGATCCAGACTTTAGCAACAACTTAAACTGAATGAATTAGAAAAAAGAAAAAGTGCTTCCCTTCAGCCCAGATAAGAACAGCGAAGCCTTTTGGTGTCATCCTGTTAGCTGCTATTACAGGCAACTTACGTACTGAAGTCAGGTAAGGATACCCAGGTATCCCATCACGAAGGCAGAGGTGTGGGGAACAGTGAGAGAAAGAAGAGACCAAGAGAGCAAGAGCGGGGAGGAGTTGGAAGACACTTTTGGCTGTTGGGCCAGCGCCCCATTTGTTGCAAGCATTAGATAGCGTGTTATCAGTGAGACAGGGAACTGAGGAAAGGTAAAGATTACTATTTTTGGCAGGGCAAGTGAATGTCATCACAGAGGGCTGATTTTTAACGTATTCAGGACGCTGTTCTGAACATGTCTTGAATGTGGTTTCATTCTTTGATAGGTCTGTTTGGTACATGTCTTCAGTAAGACTATTGCTACTACCCAGCTTGAAATTTTTTGTGAGTGATTTCATGAAATTTGATCTTGAAGAGACAGCCTAGGCTGGAAAAGCCTTACTGCAGGGTTATCAACGTTTCATTGCAAATATGGAATGATGCTTCAGTTGAGGTCTTGCCAGGGTTTGCTCTGGACTACATTCTTTTAAATAGAAGTTCATTAATAACATGTGTGATGGAACAATTCACTTATTTAAAATGTGGAAACTTGTTAGGGTAAATTATAAGTTTAGAGGAAAGATCAGAATTCAAACCATGTTTGGAAAATAGGAGAGATGGCCTAAATCATTGCAAAGGGATTTGATAAGGAAAAGTCCCCAATGCTCTGTTTAGGCAGATGGAATTAAATTACAGATACACAATAGGAAATAATTGATGGTATAACAACCAAATTGCCACAAATTCAGAGCCCCTTAGAGAGACTAGAGAAGAAGAGCTTAGTTGGCACAAAATGGGTTGTACCTGGTTGTGACTCTCCAGTGGGGAAATGCTCTTGGCATGCAAATTCTCATGCTCCTGCAAGCAAGAATCTGAAGTTAGTTTAGAAACGGAGTAGAAAAGTTTAGAAACTGGGCTGTGTGGGTGTAGCAGGAGAGGTCTACAGAGACTATAGCTCCCCATGGTTAGAAACATCCCTTCCATGCAAACATTATGATTGCATCCATCCTTCTCAGCTGTCCCCAAATGCCAAGGCACTCTTTGCTAGCCCCAGTGACTGGAAGAAGCAGGGATACTTTAATGATGTTGTCTTTACCACACACAGTTCACTGCGATGGTGGGCACAGCTTTATGAGCAGCATCTTCCCCTCCATGTAACCAGACCAACGTGTATATCTGCAGGTTCATGTCTGTTCTCTGGAAGAGGGGAAGGAAAGGCAGAGTGGTTGTCATGAGAACAGTGAATTGTGCTGCTGCTTTGCTGTTCATTTCCTTGGAATCAGAGAAGGACCATCAATGAAAGTACGATGGGGGAGAACTATAGGACGCTGTGGGAGGGATTGCCATTCATTTCCCAAAGGCAACCTGGGCAGGTGTGTTCGTGGAAGAGAATTGCAAACAAGATGGATTTTCCTGGTTGGCTTTATGCATTTTATAAGCCACAGATAGAGTACCAAGCTATGGCTTAATGCTTGGGAAACTCATCTAATGATTTTCTTTCTGCAGTGAGCCTTTCCCAGTAAGCTGGTCAAATGGTATTAGACCTGTTCTGTGAGATATATCTTGGGCTGCAAATCCATCTGTGAAACTGGGTTAATAGTTGAGCAACTAAAAAGTCATCTCTGTCTTGACTGAAAAAACGAAAAGACTTAATTTAAAATTAGGTTAGAGCATGTCTGCAAGAATTTCAGTCACAGCAGCTTGGACAGAGAAAATGCTACGATTTGCTTGCAGGCTTATGGCCAAAATTTACACTTTTCTGGAATTCTCCGAAAGTATAAAGCAATGTATGCACATACTTGGAAATCTGCGTAACGTAGACAACTGAACCTCTCTTGGCTCCGTTCTCCTAAATGAGACAATGTAGTCAGGGGGGAAAAAAAAAAGACATAAGTTTTTCTTCTTGTATGGCTATTATTTACAGAGTTGTTTCTCCCCAGTGGAGTTATAAACAAAATGAATAGAGGTAAGGGGTTCTTTTGTTATTTCTCATAACTACAGAAGCAGAATAATTTCTGTATTTAGGAAGAGAGAGTTATCTTGACTGGAGTTCAGCTGTTACATTCACCCATCTAAACTTACAGCTCCCTTTTTCGTTCACTCTGTACTTGGAGTTTTATGAGAGAGTATTCTCTCACATTTCTCCTAACACCCTTCTGCACACAGACTTTCACAGACTGTCTGACTTAGTGGTGTAGCACTAGACAAGAATGGGGCTTAACATTAGCACTGACATTGTGTTATCTTCAAAATGTGGTCTTTCTATCTTCCACTTGAGATATTAATAAACTTCAAAAGCTACTTTCAATCTGAAATAAAAAGCTCCAGGGATATCCTTAACTATGTCGACACTGCTGCTGCATCTTGATGATAATCTTATCATGCAAAGGTGGAAAAAAAATAAAGCTGATCTATAAAACATGTGCGGCACAAGCCACTGCAATTTCAAATTACGGATGTCTGGGTATTGACCCATGGATCATTTCAATTACTTGCTTCTGTAGATATGCATGATCCACCACCAGCCTACCACAATTTGGTTCAGATAGTGGATAGGCAAGCGGAGAGGAATGTTTCCTTTAAACTGTTGACATGCTGCCTGATAAGTAAATGCTTAAATGATGTCATGTTGGCTTGCTGTGATGTGATGGAAAGTAACAGAATGAACGGCGTAAGCAATAGAAAAAAAAGACAAGGTCGTTTTCTGTGATATCATCATGCCCTCGTCAGGAAGTGTTGGTGCAGCAGAGTTGAGTCGTCGGTACTAGAGTTCATCCATCAACAGTCTGGAGGGAAAAGGGACAGGCATTGAAGGCAGCTAATTTGCAGAATTTGTGCTGCTAAATTTCTGTGAGGCAGTGGATGAATTCAATAGAGAGAAGAACTACTGTCTGTTTAAATAATTAAACACACTTTGGGAAATAATTAGTCTGTTTTGGGAAATTGTAAGTGACGGCTCTTGCCTTAATGGAAGGCTGCGTTTTAAGCCATGGTGCAAACGTGCTGTGCTGGAAATGCAAATGAAGACAAAACAAGCAATTCTCTCGTAAAATTTTGATTCAAGTTGTGTACCTACTTGAAGAGAAGTTCAAACACTTCTTCATTTGTTTTCAAATGGCCTATGCATAGACATGATTTAGGGTTAAAAGTCCCATCACACCAGCCATCCTAGTTAAAGGTCCAGGCCGGTGCTGACAAGGGTTTATCTTTAAATGCTGATAAAAATTCCAGTGGCCATTCCTACCACCGCTGATCGGAGTTAACCCCTGTTCCACACGACAGTTGCCCCTAATTAAGTAAATGTCTGACAAAGGTTCAGTCTGCTTTATAACGGCAGAAAAGACCTAGTCGGTGGCAGTACAAAAGATAATACAGGCTTGGTTTCAGCGATGTGAGAAAAACCCCCACCTTGCACAGTTTCAATGAAAAGTACAGAGCAAAGTGATAGATATATATAGAACAACACTTACACATACATATATAAATATAGCCCCTCTGCTTGTATACATTTGTATAATGAAACCCCTTATGTCTTCCTCCTTTCAGTTCAGCTAAGCCAGTTGCTGAAATGGGGCTGTTTCCAAGCGCAGACAGGGCTGAGGCATGCATTATTGACTAAAACACTCCATTCTGGTCTCCTGGGGCATATAAGCATTTCAAAACCATTCATAATGATGGAGCCCAATCCTATGCTGCAGGGCAAATGACTCTGCATCAAATGGCCAGCACAAAGCAGCCAGCCACGGCTGCTCCTCCCCCATGCTGTTTGTGTAGGAAGTGTGGTCCAACATTTTTTATGCAGAATCCGACTGTGGAAAACTTGGCACAAATATATCCTGAGCTACGTTACGTGCTCCTTAGCCATAGTGAAAGATTTGGTCAAAAATATGTGATTTCAGCTCAGAAAAGTGTCTAAAAACAGCTCATGTCCTTGTTTAGATTTCCTATTGAGTTGCCCTCCCCCAAAACTGAGGTTTATAGGAAATCCTGGTAAAGCCATAATTGCAATCATAAACAAATGGCTCTCTACAATGCTGACCTCCTTCTCTAGAGCTCTCCTAAATGTTAATGGCAGGGCTAGAGATCTATATTAGGCACTGTGACAGCAGGAAGAAATCTGGCAGCCTTACAGTGTCATTTTGTGGAAAATACATTGGAGCTGCTTCTGGAATAAATTTACATGAGAGCAAAGAGGAATTAAATAGAGACGAAAGCACAGATTTGCTTGCGATGATGTGGATGAGGATGGCAATTGCACAGAATGTTTAGTTGCATGTCTCCCTTCTGTTATTGTGCTTCTGAGTGATCAGCAGATGTCACTGGTGATGGGTGACATGAAGCCTGTCTCTGTTCTTCGGATCAAAAAAGAATTGTCACAGCATTTCTATTCCTTGGTGGCTTGGGAGCGAGACAGCAAAATGCCAGAAGTTTCACTGCAAATGACCATGTATCTTCAGCTAATAACATGCGCTTGTGCAGTTAATGAGCTGGAAGATGGATACCTCACGATTGAGTCTTCCTGTATTAAAATTGTCCCCAGAATATTTAAGCAGAATACATGCAAATATACATATATACATACATACATGCATACGCATGTATGTGTACATGTATGTTTATATATAAATGCCCAGGTACTGGAGGGGGAAACAGAGACACTATGTGTGCATCTCAGCACGGCGTCTTACTGCTGTTTATGAGCTTCTCTTTCTGTTGTCTTAGGTCCTCCGAAATGTTCCAGACTGCCACAACCATGGAGACCTCTACCTACATACTAGAAAAAAGATAACTTTTTACTTGTAGGATCAAAAAGAAGATAAAATTGCTGTCTGAGAAAATAATTGTGTTTGTTTCATGATAAAACGTCAGGTATTCAGTGACACAGTTGATTAAAGCAAATCTGAAAATGTCTGGGGGACACCAAAGCATATTCTTGTATAAAAACTCCCACCAGTCTGCTTCGGAAGAAACTAAAAGCCAAATAACCAGAAAGACTATGTCAAAGAAAAGGAAAAACATAACAGTAAATGTACTTTGCAGAAATCACAGAAAGCCAAATAACCAGAGGCTTCATGTCAGAGGGATGTGAGTAAAAGAACCGTCTTGGCAAACAAATGGAATTTTTTCAAACCAACCCTCACCCAGATACATAACCACTCTGCTGCTTATATGAAATAGAAGAAAACAAATTATGGCTGGCGTTAAACTCCCGTTTCTGAAAAGTTTTGTAAATTGCAACGTGAAGGGACTCAAAGTGTGTAACACTCTTTGCAAAGCGCTAAGCATTATCACAGTTTTAACCATTTTGCAGTACTTTAAAATCTACAGGCCAAAATGTTTTTCTTTGATCAGTCTGCAGTGATGTGTATAAGATGACAGACTTCATAGAGACAGCTCTCAGTGTACTGGTTCAGAAGCACTTAAAAAGATCTTGGCTTATTACTGTGTTTGTTTATTGCTGGATTCACTAACAGGTCTGTAGCCGAGCTGAGATAGACCAGCATGAACATTCTGCAAGACAGGAGAGATGCTACTATACAGCTGACTTTTGAATCTGTGGCAAGTGCTGGTTACATACGAAAAATGCAGATTCAGGGCTGCTTAGGGCTCAAGACAGAAAAACCCTAAACTGAAGATGACTGGTTTGTAATTCTGCAGGGAAGCTGTGAACACACACTGTTTCAGAGGCTTAGGTTGCTGTGGATCAATAACCTCTGGGTCTGAAAAATAATCACCATACAGAATTTCAGTTTACTTACATTAAATCTTAGAAAACATAGATAACGACTTTTTTTACTAATGCCTTTGAGACTGCAGCCTACTTTGTTTGGAAACAATTTCATTACTAGAGACAAGCAATGGAGTGAGGGCAAAAATCTGAAATTAACTGTGCCTTAAATCAGTCGTCTAAATAGGGAAAAGTCTATTATTACTGATAATGCGTTTACAGAGATCCAGCCAGGGAAAATTTATGTGCATATAACACAGCTGTGCTGAAGTCCTTTCAAGGAGAGAATAGATTATTGTTTGGAGCTTAGAAAATGCAATGATATGAGTCACTGCAATTAAAAACCATTCCAGTCCCTTTGTCCAAATGTTAACGTTAAGGCTAGCAGGTCCAAAGATAAATATTTCTGAGCCCTTGGAGGCCAAAATGAAGAGAAATCTTATCTGTTCACTAGAAACTGCCACTAGAAGTTTGGATGTCAGCTTTTTTTAAGCTATTGCAGCCATTTTTTCACAGGACTTTAGCACCTTGCCTCGACATAGTTGCTTAGTGATAAAAAAAGAAGTTCCATTATGGCAATGTAAAAAGCAACACTTCGCTAGCGCATTTTACACTAGTATTGAGTGGAGAGGAGAAGCACAATACCCTAAAATCAGTAGATGCTTCTAAAATTATACATAAGTGCTATCAAATCTACAACGCATGATAGTGCAACAGGTCAGCTTAACAAAGCTTTTAAACAACAGGCAACCTGCTTTTCAAATGTTGCTTCGGGTGGAGAGACGGCCTCGCTGCCTTTGGGTTCTGCAGCACTGGAAACACAGCTTTTTATCAGAATGGAAAGAAACCAAAATCTTATGTTACATTGCATTATTTTACGCTGTGTTTTGGGAAATTGTTTGAGTTCATTGTAAAAATACACATATTCAAATATGCAGAACTCAAGGACAGTAAACCAGCTGAGACCGGTTTAATGTGAATACACAGACACACGTGCACATTGTAGGGAGATGTGCAGTTCCCTGACAACTCAAATAAATGTCCAGGCTATTCTAAATTTGTGGAAATGTGAAGTTCTCATTAAAATAAAAAAATAATAGTGTGAGAAGGGTCTGAAAACCAGTCAGGCTCTGAATCAACAAAAATGGTTGATGTGTGTATAGGCTTATGTGTGGTTTTCCAGAAGTTCCTTGTCACCAAGACCATAACCTTCACTTTAGTTAGGACTCTCTTGTAGTTTTTCATGCAGAATCATGGAATCGTTCTGGTTGGAAGCAATCTCTGGAGATTATCTGATCCCACTCCCTCTTCGAAGCACTATCAATATTGTCTTCAGGTTTTCGTTTCTTGCTGAACTGGAGAGTTCAGCATTATTGCCTTTGTCAAATTAATTCCTATCAGCGCTAAAACTTTATTTCTGTTACTTTTTTCCCCAGCATGTAATACTGGTAAGACGTCTGTAAATGACATAATTTCTGTATGCTGTTCCTCAGCTTAGCCTTATATTAGTTTGTGTCTGCTCACTAAACCTGGATCCCTTCTCATGGTCTGAGAGTGGAGGGTATGGAAAACCTAGTAGTTATCTCATTGAATATTCTCACCTGAAATTCATTCTTTTCTGGAGGAGAAGGGCATCTGGGGAGTAGGAATGGATCTGCTGCTTCTTGCAACAAAATGAATATTTGATTTACCTTTATGATTCATGTATCTTAAGAGAAAGCCTTAAGGGATGACACAGGTCTTGGCCTTTCTCTAAGAACCTTACTCCTTCTCCTTCACCTGTTGCTCCCTAAACCCAACGATGCTTTGAGAACCTTTCTTACTATTACTCCCCCATCATAAGACAAGACAAGTAAGCAGTAGAAGGCTCTTCTCTGTGGAAAATGTGCATTGAAACTGGTGTACCTTTATTATTCTGAGTAAGACTCTTCTACCATACTCATTACTATAGTATGTGAGTACTTCCCAGTAGCATTTTAAAGAACACGAGTAACATCTGTCACACACTCATCTACTCCTTGGGTGGGGCAGAGAAGCACTTGTGGTAAAGTTTCTGGTGTTTTTTAACACATATACTATGCATTACTGTTAGTGAGGGCAATGTCAAGGAAATGTGCCTTGCATTCGGGAGGTGCTGAGGGTTGTGAATGTTCTTAGTTTCTTAGGAATCCACTCCACAACTGTAGACCAGCTCCTGAAATGATCTTTGCCCTCCTTGTAGAACACAGCTACTAAATTTATTTTTACAAATAATTGGTTATTTTCTGAGGTTCATTGGTTTTTATAGAGGTCTGCTTAGTAATTTTCGCAGGAGTCACAGAGCAGGAACTAGTGGATTGCTTCCACCTTTACAGAGACAGCACCTTTCTCTGGAAATGGGAGTAGTTCTTGCCAGGGACCAGGGGAATGGTGAGCAATACAGGCTCTGCCACAGGAGCATGAAGCTATCAAATACGTTGGAATCACAGCAAGATCTGCTGAAAACTTAACCAGTGGCACAAATCTGGAGTTGTGTGCCTCTGCTACAGATAGTTCTTCTATGGCAAAAAGGCAAATATTAAATCATCATCCTGACTTTAGGTGATCTTTTTCTGGTTGTCTGCAACTTGGAGAATCCTTACAATAACGACCATAAAGACAGCTGTGATTCCAAATATTTGGGAAGCTAAGATAGACAGAAGGGATAAAGTTTTACATGTTTGTGGTGACATAAGTGGTTGAAGACATGTTCCAGCACTTTGTTTTGGATGGATTTCCATAAGCACTGGTGTTTTATGCCGGGATATGATGTCTGTTGCTGTAACTGAGAAACACTGAGTTACTGCAATTGTCTCATCCACCAGAAAGAGCCAGTTTTCTTGCCAACCTGATACAACAGTCTTGTTTGAGCATGGCATTACCATACTCTTCACTATTAGTGAGAAATCCCAAATTAAATATAGATGTCTAAATTTTATAAGTCTTAGCCTGCTAATCATTTAGGTTCTTTTTATATCATCTATGAAGAGTGATAGACATCTCCACACAGAGATTTATCTGACCACCTGTAGATGAAATTAATTGCTTTCAGGAGGTGAGCATCTCTCACTATTGATTATATAAAGGGAACCTAGAGTGACACTCTCTTCCCTAAACATCTGTCATTCCTGTGCCTACGTTAGGGCAGAGGAATCCCACCTATGTTTGTTCACTGACTGACTAATGAAGACCCCAAAAATCTTCAGAATAGTTTTTTATTTTTTGTTCACTAGCAATTTCTTCCATGCTGAGGCTCATCTTCAGCTACGTGCTTCACCCATGAAGCACTTCACCTTATTCTATACAAAAGGGCATGGCTGTATGTGTGAAAGATAGCTCTCTGTGTAATTACAGATTATTGGCATTTACATTATTATCATCTAAATAATCCATAGGTAGTAAGGAAAAACTCATCATATGGTACACCAAAATAATAGATGCCAGATGAAAGTGAGGTTTCCCCATCAGGTTTTGGTGGAATCACTCCAGAAAGACTCAAAACATTTTAGTAAATTACCTTTTGCTCCTGTCATGTCTTCTAGCAAATGTCTCATAATCTCCATAAGACCATGTAACTCACATTCAAATGCTGCAGATATGCCCCAGATGAAAAACCATCTTCTGTGTTCCCTCTGTGGATAGAGGATCATCTGTGCTGCTAAAAAGGCTCCATTCTGTGTTCTGGCATGATTTCAGACTGCTCCAAGTTTAGAATATGAGCATCAATTAGATGAGATTGTAGTTGGCCTTTGTTTAGTTATGCTGCGAGCTTACTCAGGAATGGTAGGGCAGGTCGGAGGGGGGAGAGCTGGTGTCCAGAAGTGGTTTCTCAAGGGTTGAAATATGTGGTTTGGAGTTATTCCAAGCAGTCCTTCACAGGTTAGGAAATGCATAGATTGAGTTAAACCTTAGAGCTAGACCTTCTTATGGTAGATTAATGCTGTGGAATTTGGTAATACCATAAATTTCAGCGGATGTGTATAGAATGGATATTGTTTACTAGCAAGTGTGAACTTTTCGGTGCAGCAAAGCTAACATGACTGCTTTTTTTGGGTATGAAACAGGCTTTTAAAAATCTGTTACGCTTCTTTTTGTCTTTGTCAGGTGTTTTAAGTACTGTCAGCATTTCAGTGACCATCCTCTTTCCTGCATAGGGTATCAGAGAACCAAAAAGTACATAATCAGTAATGAGGAATCATCTTTTTATTAGCCAAGCTGTAGATGGAGTAATGTTGACTTTTACCACTGTTTATGTGGACTTTGTCGGAGGGCAAGAATTTTGATCAAAGGAAGAACCTGATCCTTTTTGATGTCTGAGGTCTGGAAGATGACAGAATCTGAAATCCTTATTACCCAGATCACACTTACAAACAACGTACGGTTCAGGAAAACTCATTTCTGCTGGTGCTGTCACTTCATAGGGGAAGTTTAAAAATAACTGTGAATTGATAACATGAATGTATACATTTTTTATTTCCCCCCCTGTGAGGTCTGTTTCCTTACATTTTGAACCAAATTAGTTTCTATTGATATTGTTGCCTTTATTTGTATGAGGCATTTTGCTGCACAAACCACTAGCAATTATTTCACGTTTGCTTTGATCATAAATCTTGTTAGGCAGTTTAACTGCTATGTGTATTCAAATGGGGTTTGCTTTAAAAGAGAACGAATGATTTTCAGGTACTTAACAAAATGCTATGAAGCCAATCATGTTTGAGACTTATCAGCTGATTTTGCTATTCTAAATATAAATGATCTTTTGTGTTCCTTGCTCTTTAGTATTTTCAGGCAAAGTCAGCGATTTATTTGCTGATAAATTTAGGATAATCCCATGTCATAGGGTGTTAGCTGGCTAAAGGCTTTGATAATGGGATATTGAACTTTTCAGTTCTAGATTATTTAACTTTTATCCTTTACCAGAGTACTTGCGGAGAATCTGGTATCTAAGTGGCCTTACAGACCATTTGAGAACTTCAGTTTATGGTAAACCAGTGCCTGCCTTGCTCAAGAGAGATGAAATTTTCCTCCAAACTTTCTGATTGACATTTTACTATAGCATGTCTTCTAAAGATTTTCAAATGCATGCAGTATTCTTTCTTTCTTCTGATGAGAGAAATGTTTGGGTTGGCTGGGGTGAGTGAGAATGAGGAAGTATAAGGGGAAAGCAAGAGTAATGAAATAAGTTATGTTAAATTCAGAAATTGCTGATCCTTTTTCTCTGCAGCAGCATGCTCCATTGTACAGGTCCTGTTTACGTTTTGAGGCATCCCTTGTTAGGCGACAATTTCAGTTCCATTTTTTCCAGCAAAGTGTAACTGTTGTGGGACATACTGGTTGCTTCACAAGAAATGAGTTTGCAGAGTCCCGAGTCCTTCAGCTAATGACTTGGGAGCCAGTTTCAGTTGTGTGTAGTAACTTAACACATTTCAGGGCATTTATTTTCTCTGTTGCTGTTTCTTGGAAATGAATAAAGACTTCTAAGGGATGACCTCAGGAGATGTGCCTAAATGACCCAAAACAAATGAGTTTGAAAACCAAATTACACATTTGTTGTCAAAGATGAACATTTCAGACCATGTTCTGAGGCAGAGACTCTAGTGCTGTGTCTTTCTGTCTTCTCTTGTGACAGGTCAAGAAATCCATTTTCCACTGTTACCTCTTATTATTTTTTTCATAAGCTCTGCAACTGCAGGATTACCTTAACTACTGGCAAAACTTGCAGTGATCCTAAGTGATCCTGCACAAAGTGTACCAAATCTAGTGGTATAGTAACACATATAAAATGCAGAAATATCAGCCTGGAAAAGAGAAGGCTCCGAGGAGGCGTTATAGCAGCCTTCCAGTACCTGACGGAGGCCTACAGGAAGGATGGGGAGGGACACTTTATCAGGGAGTGTTATGATAGGACATGGGGTAATGGCCTCAAACTGAAAGAGGGTAGATTTGGATTGGATATCAGGAAGAAATTCTTTACTGTGAGGCTGGTGAGGCACTGGAACAGGTTGCCCAGGGAAGCTGTGGATGCCCCATCCCTGGAAGTGTTCAAGGCCAGGCTGGATGGGGCTTTGAGCAGCCTGGTCTAGTGGGAGGTGTCCCTGCCCATGGCAGGGGGGTTGGAACTAGATGATCTTTAAGGTCCCTTCCAACCCAAACCATTGTGAGATTCTGTGTGATTCTGTGAAAAACATCTCAGAACATTCTCTTAAAGGGGATAGATATATACAATTTCTAGGTACGTATTTAGTACCAGAAAAGCCCAGATGTCACAAATGTGAAACTACGTGGGACGCTGAACAAGGAGCAGAAAAGCGAAATCAAGAAAACATAGATAAAAGGTGCAGGGCTACGTGCTGGATTCTGAAGGGCATTTTTAAATGCTGTGTCTGGGAAGTTCAATAGCCAGAGGGATAACACACGGTTTGATAAATTCTTTTGAAAATTCAGTTCTTATGATTCCAAAAAGGAAAGAGGAATCTTTGGAAAATTTGGCTCCATGTAGCCCAACCCTGAAGGAAAAATAGCCTCATGGTAGCCATCACAATGTTTTCTGTAAGCTGCCTTGTACATTTGTTTCCTGGCTGACCCGAAGATGGGAGGTGTTTTCTACTATCTTCGTGAACGTAACACTCCTTGGAAATTTTTTAACTGAAGTTATTTTGTGAAAAAAGCAATTCTGCGAGGCTAAAATGTGCCTCAGGTTTGCCTCCGTGTTATGGATGGCAGGGCAGGTTCTTCAGAAAGCCCTGTCTGTATTTATGGCCGATAGTGCGGGGGTCAGGGCCTGGATGCTTCCCAGGGACACCTGCCGGGCAGGCTGCTCCACCGCCACCCTGAGCTTGGGGCCGTCTTACATCCAGATTTTCCCTTCAACCACCTCTGATGTGTAAAAAGCATCTTCCAGAACCGCTAGGAGTAGGAAACTAGAGCCCTTCCTTAGCACAGACTTCTGTGTTCATCTTCCTACATCCCAGTTTTTGTTTTTCCTTAAACAACAGTAGCAACTTTTGAAAGAAGGTATTCCCACCCTTTTGTTCTCTCTTTCACAATCAAGAAATAGAGTGAAATATAAATATTGTAAAACACGCAGCACAACTCTGTTTTTAGCTTTTCTGAAAGTCTATTTCCACACAAAGTGTGAATTTGCTCATCTATGAAATTTATTCTTCCCTGAATATATTTTTTAAAGCTCAGGATTCTCATTTCCTGCTTCCAGCACACAAAAAACCGATGGCTTTGATTGACCTCATTGGCCTTGTTAAACTGGAGAACTTTCTGACCAAGCTGAAAAATTACATCAGAAGTAGTTTAAGCTTATTTAGATTCTGAGAGAAAGAAATCTGCTGAATCTTCTCCCCATGTATCTTTGGAGAGATATGTTCTTCTGTGTGGAAACCCCTATCCCCTCCATCGATTGTATTCTGCTCTCGTTTGTGGATAAGGGGACTTGAACTGTTGAAGTCAGTTGAATTACAGTGGTGTCAATCACTGGAGAACTGGGCCCTCTGGGTGAACAGATTTAGAGGAAAAAAAAACCAACAAAACATTGGTTACTTACAATCAGCTGGTACAGCTGTGGCAAAAGTCTGTTGTTTATATTTACACCTTTCAAAAAGGAGACTGTGTTTAGTGGTGTGTTGCTACAGCAGCATTTGGCTGCTTATTACAACATATAATTAGAGATTTTACAATTTGATGTGCCAAGCAGTGCATCGTCTCCACAAAATTTTTAAGATGACAATCACTTTTATTGCTGGAATTTCATTCACTGAAATAGTGAAAAAGCCCAAATACCATTTAGAAAGAACCTATCTAATCTCCCCGCAGGTTAGTATTCACAACCACGAATTAATTGGAAGAGTAAGCTACACTCCAATTTAGAATTTAACTACACTCCAGGTCCCATCTTGGTTCCTAAATCTGTATGGGTAATGCAGTTTGTAAGTCATATGCCTTTCTCCAGTTGAAGTCGGTGCTGAGAACAGTCATTGGCTGGAGCATAATTAAAATTGGACTCTCAGAGGATGATCTTTTTTCTTAGTAGGGTTCTGTAATTATATATTAACTGGTTATCTGTTATGCTTGAGGCACTAAAAGCACAACAGAATTTATTTCTCTTCCCTGTATTTTTGTGTGAAGGCCAGGGGAAATTTTTGAAGCAGACCTCCTATTCAAAAATCCATAAATCCATGCTGTGTTTTCATATATGACATCTGTATGGCTCCATGTACACTGCAAAAATTATCCAAATAAGAGCAGTCAAGCCATTCCAGTAATCTGGAAATATCCCTCAAGAGAGGAGGGAAAGTATTTTTTCTCCTACTATATTTTACCATCGTAATGGACATCTAAAAGTATAATAAAATAAATGGCTTACTTCTCTGTGTTTTTTTAGCCTGACAGTCAATAAATTTCCTAGTGGTTGGCAGCTCAAAATATTGTAACACGAATGGTATTTTGGATCGCGCTGGGACTCAACAGTGCTCTAGATGGAGTGCGTAGCCCTGTTGGACCTGGTCCCACAAAGTCTACAGCATGTCATCCTTGTCTGTCCTCCCTGCCATGCCCGCGGGGCTCTGATGACGTTATTGCTGGGCTTCACACAAGCTAAAGCTCATAAAGCTGAAATTTTGTTTCATATGAAGGCAGAAGTCACAGTCAATGAGTTTAACAGATGCAGTGGGCCCTCTTGGTGCAGTCAGGGAGCTTAAGGAATCAGATTTTTTTCCAAGATAGAAAGCAACAAAGTGTTACATGAAACTTCTTCTTTTCTTTTTTTNTTTTTTTTTTTTTTTTTTTTTGGCTGTTTTGCAGGATGGAATTTTAGAGCATACACAGAGGGCTGGAAGTTGCATTTGAGATGTTAATTTTAGGATGCTATCCCAGGCCCTGTGGACTGAAAGGAGCTGGGCAGAGATGGGAGGTGGGAAATAGGCTGCGCTAATATGATGTAAAACAAAAAGACAAAGGCAAAAGGCTCGTGACTGCTTTTAAAAAATCAACTTGGATTTTGTAATATTTTTTTAATTAAAGTAATATTATAGTTTGTTATGCTAATATAAATCAACAGGAAAGGAGAAAGAGAACAGGTTGCCCAGGGAAGTTGTAGATGTCCCATCCCTGGAAGTGTTCAAGGCCAGGCTGGATGAGGCTTTGAGCAGCCTGGTCTATTGGGAGGTGTCCCTGCCCATGGCAGGGGGGCTGGAACTAGATGATCTTTAAGGTCCCTTCTAACCTGAACCATTCTAAGATTCTATGAAATCACTGGTTGTTTCAAGGTAGTATGGTCACCTTAGCTCTTCCAAATCAGTAGCTCTGTAGAGGTTAGCGCAGCTCCTTGGCACGTGAATGTGTATATGGTGTCAGAATCATTTTAAAAGGGGCCTTTTGAAGCCTGAATGGAAGAGCAAATTGTGGTATGGTTTTTGTGTTTGCCACTTTGCTTTGGGAGATTGAACTGTCAGAGTGGTACTGCAACAAGACAGATACTGCAAAGCTGAAATTCTCCTCTTCCTAACTGGTGCATCACTTTCATGCCTCTCATACGATGTCTCATTCCTATGGGACTTTGAGTAGGAATGATGTGGGAGTACTGTTATATATACCCTATTCGAAATAGCTCTGCAAATATGTATTTAGCAGAAGAAATATAACCACGTGCGTAGATCACAGTGCAAGTGATCAGCTCAGCAATCAAGAGCATTCAATTGCAGGTGATTAGCATTTGGTCAAAATATTTTATTAGAAAAAACCCTTTAGCTACTGAAAGTGAGGTGTTAAATTGCCTAAAAGTCTTTAGGTGGCCCAGTGAATAGCTTTGGCCTAAAAAAATTGAAAAACAAAAGAAAGCAACTCAAAGCTTTGGTACTGAAAAAAGTAAATTTTAAACTAAGTTATATTGAAAATGAAAATAATAATTAGCAACATCACTCTGTTGTTGAGTTGTTCTTAAAGAAAATAGGATTACTGGTTCACCAAACGCATTCCATCTTGAAGGAATGATAACATTTCACTGTTTCTGACCAAAGTCTACTTATTTTGTCTCTGCGGCATTCCGCACTAGTGAAATAGAAAGAAACTGAGGGATATGAAAGATCTTTATTCAGCTCGTCTGAAGGACATTCCCCTCACCCACAGAATAATCGGAATGTAAGTGAAACAAAGCAGCAATCTCCCTTCCTTTGCCCAAAAGCCAAGCTACTGCATTCCCTTGGTGAGTACAAGAAACAAATTTCTGCAGAAGTCTTGGTATAAAGCAGTTACTGTACTGTAAAGACAGAGTTACATATTTTGGTTTTCCCCTGTGTGGATAAACTTTTTCCCTCCTGGCGTGGGTACGGTTTTACTGTACAGCTGCATTTATTTACATGTGTTCCTGGAACTGCGAAAAATTCTTTGCCTAGATTTATAGGTTGGTATGTATACAGTGGTTTGGCTTCTCCTAAGGTTTTCTTCCCAAAACAAACCCAGTTCCTCTTGGTACATGAGGTGTATGTGGCATCTGGGTTTTGTAGCCTAAGTTGTACTTCAGTATTTCTTCCCTCTCTTCCTCTCCCCTCCTACCAGCTGGAAACCACGGACAGGCGGAGGACGTGCAGTAGAAGCAGATAAATCACTGCATTGTTTTCTCAGGTCCAGGTAATTAGTGGCAGTGTTTATGAAGCACGAGGACTACCAACAGAGTCTTCCAGATAGACTTTGTGTTTACGGAAGTGAGGCAAACCATCAGCTGCGTAAGATGTGGTGTTGAGAAATGTACCTGTGGGGAGGAAGAGAGGAAGCAAAGTTGAAAGGGAAAGAAGATTGATCAGATTCTTGTTTTTAAAGAAATGTTCGCTATAGCAGGGTGTGGAGCAGCTTTTAGCTATTCAGTGGCCACGGTCAAAATGCACGTAGCTTTGTGGGGGTTGGGCGCTGTTTCTTTAAAGCTGTGGTAAAAGGCGACTCTGGAAAGAAGCTGTACTTAACCATGAAATGGAGAGGGTTTGTGCATATGTGAATGCAGTGCATTTTCTCTCTTCTGTATGTTCCTTTTTCAATTTCAGAGACAAGTTACTCCTCCTGTGGCTTTTGCTGTCAGCAATAGATGGGAAAGCCCTCACCCAAACCTTTGGCTCTGCTTAGGTGAAAGTTCCTCCTGCTTCATCTCTTAGATGAAAGACACCTCTTACAGCTTTTTTCCTGAATCAAAGGGAACAGTCTCTCTCCCTCTCTCTCTCTCCCCCCACTCTCCTTCTCTTCCTCTCTCTTCTCAGCTTAGAAGCTGACAAGAGGTGGATAAGACTGTAAGTTATTTAAAATAATAATTGGCTTATTTTCAAGATATTAGTAATAGGGATAAAGCAGGTATACACCACACATTCTTAACTTTAAAGACGTTAGTAGTCTGAGCCATTTAATGGAGACTTATTTCTGGCTTCATCCTCATTTGAAAGAGTCCTAATTAGGTAGGCAGTAGCTATTGAGAAACAGTGGCCTGAATTTACTGAGAGTGTAATTCTGAATTTGGCTCTGGCTTCAGATCTGTCTGAATAAGATTAGTCTGAGAAATTCAGAGCTTTCTGTTCTTGAAGTTTTCCTTCAGCAGCTTACAAATGTCACTGTTTATGACACTGGCAACATTTGGAAGCTATGAAGTTATTGCTTCAGAAATTATTTTTATAATGTACAATGATTCAGTTTCAGACAGTGTAAATCAAAAAGAAAAACAGTTGAGTAAATTCTAACTCTACCTCGAATAGAAAAAATGTGCATATTTTTTTGTTTTGCCAGATTCTGGGAGATAAAATTTCAGTCCAAACAATTTTATTTTCAGCTAACCCTCTCTGCCTGCAATTAGTCTGAACAGTTTTCAAATGGGTTTGAAATTATCCCAGATCCATTTCTTTTTGATTTAAATTTAAACATTTGTCTAGTGGATTAAAGGGTTCAGTTTCTGATGAGCTGACTTCCATTTATCATGCGAATTTCTTGATCTTCTTGCAAATGTCAAACTGTATAAGAATTCTTTAAGAGAAACAAATGATCCAGCCAGTTAAACTAACTCAGGAAAATAAAATATCAGCCAGAATTGTTTCTCTCAGAATATGGGAGTGGCTGGAATACTCTGGGGCAACGCTGCAGAGGAGCATTTAAAGTGAGCAAGAACAAAACTTTAAAGTGAAAGGGGAACCCTATCAAGTCATCCAGCGAAAATAAAAAAAAAAACCACAACTTAATCTGTCTTTAAAATATATGAAGTGAATCAGACTCTGTAAGTAACCTTGCTGAGCAAAGCCATTAAATTACTGAGCGCTCACTTAATGGTCCATCGCATGTTGTTTAATAGACGCACCCAAAGAACGAAACTGGTGAGCGGGAGGGATGAGCCGCACTGACGGGCCGTTTCTGTAGTTCTCCCATGAGCTGTATCAGAACCAGCGGTGCAAAATTTCGTGGTTTTGAGCTAACCTTATTTAACCTTTACACGGCAGTACGACCAAAAGCAAAAAATCTCCTGTTACTTGCTCCCAGGTGCTAAATTCTCCACAAATAATTAATAAATTATTGTCCCTGCTCCAAAGTAAGACAGTAAGACTGATGAACATTTTATAATCAGTAATAAAAAGTTTTGACACCCTTGAAGTATTTAGTAAAATCAGCTGATCTCAGTTCTGGATTTTCATTTTCAAGCTATCTGCTGGTACAGATACTACTTATTTGAGCAGGTTGTTTTCTTTCCCGTTCTCTCTTCTGTCATTATTGACTTTATGTCTTTAGACTGTAGGAGCATCTCCTTGCCCATTTTGTTGAGCATGAAGGTAGATTTTTAGCTTCAATATTAAAGATAGGCATTGCAAATTGATTGTAAGAAGTAGTCTGTTTTGTAGGACAAAAGAAATCCAAAGAAGAGTATAATTTGTAATGGAACAGAATTGTACTCTCTTTGAACTGTATGTTTTGCATTTCACGTTCTCTTTATGGCCTTTCTCTAAGCATGAATAGAAGTTTCTTTTGGACTGAAGGGGTGTTTAACCTTGGCATTAGGAGTAAATTGCTGAGCTCCTGTGTAATCTTCCCCATTCACTGTCTTGAATGGCCAAATGAGTGTAATGCTGAACTAGGAATGCAATAGTGAGAGCACATTTTACATAGTCCTCTTTGATGGAGCAGTGGTTCAGTAGGAAAAAACCTACAAGATAAAAAAATCCTTTGGCAGTTCAAGTTCAAAAATTAAAAAAAATTAATATCCATCTTGCAAACTTTAATCATCTATAATGTCGATGTCTGCATCTGAGCTAATTATCCAAATCTCTGTTAGTCAGGGGAAATCTGGTTAACATGGTCAACTGAGTGATTAATCTGACCAAATGTAGGTGGCTACTACAGGAATGAGATAAAAATATCTAATCCATGAAGACTGATTATATTGACAACACCTCTTAGCCTAGATGTAGACTTTATAACAACACCCATATTTAGTCATGCAAAATCACCTTTTTTTGTGAGATCTCAGTGAACGGTTTGTGGAAAAATTGGAGTTAACACCATTTTAGCAAATGTTTCCGCTTATCTTTCTTTCTTGCAGTTTTATAAGTAGGAAACGTGCATATGAAAATCAAAATTTCTACCCATGCAAACCCCCTCCTTTCCAGGGAACTGTTGTGTTGGCTTCTGATAATCACAAACTGATGAAATGTCTGCCTGCGTGTTTCTCCCTGTTCTAGGCAAAGCACAGAACAATACTGATCAACAGCAAATAATCACCATCCATCTAAGACTATTCCTTTAGCTGCATTGCTGGTGATTAATCTTCAAAACATGAGGTCTTCACTTGGTTTGGGTACTCTCTCAGACACAACGCGAGTGGGATGTAGCAAAGCTTTTGTCCTCTTTCAAGCGCAGTGAAAGTCCTGTGTGTGTTATTACTGATATACTGAAATGGAAATACTGGAACAAACCGCTTTTGCTATTCTGGTGAATATTCTGCTGTGCTGGTAGTGTTGCAGGGTTCTCAGGCTGCCGGTGAAAAGCCACTGATGGAGTCTGTTTTAACTAGGTGGGATACATGGCCTTCCTGTTGCGAGGGGCAGAGCCCACCAGAGCACTCGGCTGAAGGGGGAGGGTGCCTGACCCCTCCCTCGTACTGCCCTGGTACTACAGAAGGATGCTGCAGCTTCCAACCCAGCTAGGCACAGGTATGAAAAGAAAGCATATACATGCATACAGTCTGCATCGCTCTTTCCACCCCTCCACCCCCCCATTTACTTACTAAAATCTTTAAAAAAATGTGTTTCACAGTTTTCTCTCTTCATTGCAATAGGTCAATGTAGTACATACAGAATTAAGATTAAAAAAAAGTCTGAAATTAAGACTTTCAAATGGGAAATCATTTAAGCAAAGATTATATTGCAGTAGCAGATATGAAGTTTTTAATATGATTCTGTCTAGGACAAAGGGCTGCCTGCAGTAGGTACATCTCCTTTTTTTTCTCCAAAATTCAACAGAAGAGGCGTGTTCCAACCACAGGTTAGAATAGCAGTGCTATTCTTGCAATGTGGATTTTAATTTGAGCAGCGTGGCTTCAGCCCCAGGCTCCCTGTCAGCTGCTATTCCAACTTAGCTCCCAGGTTACCTTGCTGCTTTAGCCCGAATTAGTCAAATTGGTTGAGGCAGCCCAAAATGAGAACATAACTTTTTTGTGGAATAGATGTCCTCATTCTGAACCAACTAAAAGTCACTGAATACCACCAAGACATTGTCAGTTTTATTTTAGTCTCTAAATCCAACTTGGACAATTGTACCCTTTGGAGACTTTTTCTCTTGTTCTTGTATTTCATAGGCAGATGCCAAAGGAAAACGGAAACTCCCACTAGCCACTTCAAAAGGGTGCTAGTAAGAAAATCTACTAACTGCTCTTCTTATCTCACTCCTTTGGAATCAGGTGTGTTCCTGGGAATTACTGTGCTGTGTGTACGGCAGAAGTCCAATCACAGGAACTGGAAGATTGTAACAGGTAATGCTATACCAGAGACAGAAAGGCAAAAATTGGGGTTAAGTTAGAATTCAGCATAATAATATCTATTGTTATGCATGTCACTTAGCTCTCATTTTAAGTCAGAAACCACACAAATAGCAGTTTTTATGTTGGTTTAGAGGATTGCATTCCAGAGAGGAGCGATTAAAATGTGAATTCAGCCAGCCTACGGTGGTTGCCGAATGGAGTAATTCCCCCTGCCCCTGCTTTCATCTGCGTGTTCCCATGCCCCTCCTTGTTTGGACAGGAGCAATTATGCAATTGCATGAAGATGCAGATCAGGGATTAGATCTGATCTGGCTGAGAAGTTTTTGGTGGGGGAACATGGGTTAAGTCTTTCTTCTCAGCCAGATCTGAGTTGCTGCAGCTCACGTCATCACTGGATGAATGATGGTGCTGACACAGAGCAGGGACTCAAGTCTACAGCTTGGGTTTAGAAGAAGAGAGACTTTCTTTTGGTAGGTGGTCGACTTTGGATTGGCTTAAGCTTCTACGCTCAAGGGTAGAAGAGGCAAAAACATTCTTAATTTATGGTACATGCTTTTGGCACATACTTTACATAGGGTCGCTTGAGAAGACACGGAAAAGAAGTAACTGCTTCATCCTCTGTTAACTGGAGATCCCCCATTGCTGGGTCTGAGGCCACTGCTGATCCAGAGATCATGGCTGCACAGGGTAGCAACGAATGAAGCCTGATGTGAAAGCCTTAGTCTTTTAGGTGAAATCTAAAAATCTAAAATCTAAAATCTATTCATTAACTAGATTCCTTCTCTAGAGAAAATCAGACTCACAATGTACAGATATGTAGAAACTTCTTACTTTACATTTGTGCTGGTGACGGTGGGATAGGAGAGAAAGAGTGATTTACAGTATGGAAGCAAACATGATGTTAATTTCCATTTTCCTCCCTTTTTAGCTACCATTTCTTTTGGGGTTGGGGAAAGGAAAGAAGTTCTGAAAACATCTTCCAGTCCCTTCAAAAACCCCAACCCACTATCCCACCTGTCATTTACCTAATGAAAAACCACAATGAAATGGCTGTGCTCTGTGCTCCTTGTAGCCTGGTTAAAACAATCATCTGTAGCTAGTTTGATATGACTGTGTCTGTGGGTCCCGCACAGTAAGAGCAGATGTAAGGCCAATGACCTTACAAATTACTGGAAGACAGGTGGCTAGATAGAGAGCTCCTCTCTTTCTTTTTGAGAGAAAAGCTGCAGCATGAGCTTTTATAAGGCATCAGAGAAGTTGGTGTTTGCTGGGGGGGTGGTTTCTGAATGCCACCACTGGAGGAGAAGCTGCAGTTGTGGCTTGTCCTCAGCTACCTGACAGAAATCCGTGGGAAGGCAGCTTTCATTGGTTTCTCATAACAGCTTCTCAATACAGTACCTTTTCTAATTCTTAAGTGGCTTCTTTGATGGGTGGAATAAACGTTACCACAACTGTTGCACAAGCTTACTGTGAAAATCAATACAGATCATGAATTTTGGTTTGACTTAAGTTCCTCAAATGACCCTGCGTTCTGTAATGACCTTAAATAATATTTAGATGCAGGGTTAGGCGTACATCTGAACAATTTTACCTTTTTTCTTTCTTTTTTTTTTTTTCTTTTTTCTGAGTGACCTTTTGACGTGTTTGTCTAAAGGATCAGTCCTTTAACCAAGCAGAAATAATGGTATCCCCTTTTGCTCTCTGTCCCTTATCTTTCAATGTAAATACATTACCCAGAAGAAAGTTACTCCCCAATTGCAGTGGAGAGCAGTGAGCTCCAATGGGCTGGGTGTTTGAAGTCTGTTTTTTAGTATTGCTGATAAATCTGGTGGACTCTGCTATTTTCACCAGAATGTGAATCTGAGACACAAGTTGAACTTGCAGATCCCAGTCTAAGCTGTGCCAGCACGTGCTGCAGCACACCTGGGTTTACAATTCATGGCACTGACGCCCGGTCACAAGTACAGGCTGTGTGCTTTAGATAACAAAGATGATGCCCTAGAAAACTGTGTTTCTTTCCCCCTCCCTATCCATGCGTATGTACATATTTGTGATAATTTATGGGCATGCGTGTTTAATAAAATTTTCTTTTGGCCTTCTCGGGATTGTATATGTATTTTCTTTTTTTTTTTTCCTCTTTCTTCCCTGCCCCACCTAGCAATTCAGGCTCTCAGTGGGGTTTAAAGCACCTGCCTAGGAGTAGGAGTGGGACTGGCCCGCTGGGAGGGAGGTGGGAGGCTGAGGCTGCAGTGGCCTCCAGCTGGGCAGCCTTTGGCATCGGGGTGGGTGGTGCAGGATGCAGGATGCAGGATGTTGGCGCAGGATGTGGGATACTGTCTTCAGAGAAGAAAAGCACCTATGACACTTTCAACTTTTCAGGTTTTACATTTTCGTTTACCGGCTCTCAATTTTCCGTCTAATTTAATGATGATACTGAAGAAATACATTTTGGTAGAAATATCTGTTGGAAAGGTGGACCAATTTGGTGTCTAGGATAAAATTTGTTTCCATGTGCCTCTGCCTTCCTCAGAAAGTCTTACTTCATTTTACAACCAGGAATTTATGATAATTAAAAGCATCTCTGTTAGTAGGTCTAAAAAATGTTACAAACTCATAACGCCACCACTTATTCACCACTATTGCCATTTAATCCCTGCCAGAATTGATCCTTCAAATTTCAGTGAGATAATATTTTTGTCATAAGTATCTGCACATACAGAGAACAGGAATTTTTCCCTGAAGGAGGTAGGAGATATTCTTGCTGATGCTGAAGTGTCAAAAAATGCAGAAACCCCTGTCTTCTTTGGGGAATGGTTCTGTGCCTTGTGGCTCAATGTGTACTGGAGAAGTGGTTGCTTTTCCGTGCTATTTTCAACTCTCCTCTCTTGTGGCTGCAATTGCAGCCTGAAGGAAGTTCCTCAGCTCGGTACTGCTAATCTCTTACCGACAATTCCAAACAATTAAGAAATGCCCTAATTTACAGGGGGGAAAAAAACCTGTTGCTCTGAGAATAATTAATTGCTGCTATGAAAAAAAATATTTGTTAATAAGGCTATCTTCACGTATTAATTACCTAATTTTAGACTATTTATCTTTTCTGGGATATGACATATTTATAAATGTAATTGAAACACATAGCGCACAATATCAGAAGTCATTGGTATGCTGGTTAGAAGCCAGCATGGAAAAAGTAGGCTTGTACATGAGCAAAAATACCTCTTAATTTGTTTTTCCTCTTGGTTATGAAATGTTCATCACTGGATCCAGAATATTCTCAGGAGTGTATTGTGCAAAATTGTTGGTGATTCTTCAACTCAATTTGTAGTCTACTGGGGCTGGAAAAGATTTCTAATGAGAGAGAAATTTAGTTCCATTCAAAGAGAAACATTGAAAAGGGCTGTTCAAAGTTTTGGTAGCTGAAATGCTATTCCTGTAGGCATTTCTGTTAATAAAATATACTCATGTTGCATTCCTTTCATTTCCAGGGTAGCCTGGAACTCTCCTCTCAGAGATGCTGCTCTGCCAAACGCTTCTCTAGTCCTTACCACGGATCTGATTCTTCCTGTTGATTATCCTGCTCGGAGCTTTAATAGCAAGGCATATAGCCCAGTTGTGACCATCTAGAAGCTCTGCCGTTCCTTTTGAATTGGAAACCATCAGTGTCACTTGAACTATTTCAGCTGAATTCAGTGGTATTGAAGCAGATTCTAAATATCCAGCAAAGCATCTACCCCAAAGTTGTCTTTGCTGAGATATGTTGATATGGGCTGAATGCTTACTAAAGCATTAAGCAATGACACAAATAACCAGCAGGGAATAAGGGCAGACGCACAGGCAATTAGGATCAGTCTTATAAATTTATTAATGTAATTTGCAGATTATACCAATTTGTGAGAAATACTAGTGAGAAAAAAAAAATATGTTAAAATACAAATGGTTCCCAGAGAGAATTGCTAATAATAAAGGTCTCGGGGGAAAATATACAGACAGAAAATAGATCAAGGATTTTACTTATAAAATAAGTACATAGACAAAGAGGGAAACAGTTCAGGTTGTAAAAGCTCAGATGAAGGGAAAGCCCAAGATGCTGCCTTGAAAAGAACTGGAGGTAACAGAGAGATCTAGAGGTGACACTGAACAGCAAACAAGACATGACTTTACCTCTCATTTAGATATTATGTGGTATGGCAATAAAAGAGATGAGAACTACCTTTAGGCTATCTGAAGATATGAGGGAGAAGTGAGAGTCCCTCTGCCTGTGTGACAAGACAGGAACTATTTCATTAAGATCTGAGCATCTTGTTACCAAAAATATGTTACCAGAATGTGATCGGAAGAGAAAGAGAGAAAAAACCAGAAAAAATAGCGAACAAAGGGAATTGAGCATACCAAGCTTGACTGAATCATAATTAAATGAGTTTCATAATAATCTGTCTTGGAAAGGGTTAAGTGCTGAGGAGGAATGTGATGAGAAGTAATGACATGAAATTAAAGAAAGAAAAATTAGATGTAGTATTATGAATAATTTGAACTGAACAGACTGAGCAATTGTGGGTAAAAGAGAGAATTTGGCCAAAGACACCAGGGAAAACCCTCATTTTTACACATTTTTAATGTCCACAGAACAGACGGAGTCAGGCTTTTAATGTCTCACTTAAAAGATGCATGCAGATGGTGTTTTTTCATGCATTTGAAAAATGAATTTCTACATTTTGATTATGTTGTCATTAGCAGTAGCCTTACTCGGTAATTAGGAAGCTGGTTCCTAGCATGTGTGAGAGAGAGATATATAGAGAAAGGAGGATGTTATCTCTTTGTTTCCACAGGGATATAATTAAATGCAACCAACAACATCATCAAAGCAGTAGAAGAAATTCAAACAATAACTATACTAACTGGAAATGGCTTATTGTTCAGTGAAAAACAGCTGATCTTCATCAGAAAAGGTCACATTATTTGCCAGTGCTCACTCTGGACAAGAAAGAAAAGGAAATTCCATGAGAAAAGGGTTTTCCCCTGTAGTAAACGTAGAGTCTTTCCTAGGTAAGTGACTTTGAATTAGTATCAATCAAGAAATAAAGTTGTATGTAACGGAGTAGTCCAAGAGAGTTTTTCTTTCATTCCTAGGTAACTTTTTAAAACAGGGGAGAAAAAGCCAAATATCATGAAACCTGCTGCGTGGCATCTGAGGAAAAAGCAAGAGTGACAATATCTCCTTGCTGGAAAGCAGCCGCTGCTTCAGGAACGGCGTGTTCAAGCGCCAGTGAGGAAGGAGGCCTGCCTGCTGCCCGCTCTTGACACTGAGCAACCTTTTCAGTTCTCAGAAAAGAAACAGACCAAAGCCAAACCAACCCCGAACTCCTAGGCACTCTTGGAAAGTGAAACAATGAGTTCCTCCCGATGACACATTTGTTCCAAGCCACAGGCTGTGCATACGTCATTTTTGTTATTGTCATCCTCAGCTTTAGGTTTACACGTTTTACGGTAGGTGAGTGTGTTTATCTTTTACATCATATGTTAAATATGCAGTTATACTGCTAAACATTTCAAATGTACCAAAACATGTGCAGGGCTTTATCCACCAAGGTCCATTCATGCAGGGGAGCTCCCGGTTTGGGAGACTGGAGTGCCACGCTCCTGCTCGTACCTCTGTAGAGCTATAATTCTTAGTGCCTGGAGGATGCGTCTCCAGGCAAGATACCAAGCATGCCTGCAGAGAATGCTGCTATAAACAAGAAATCATCAAAGCATGCAAGTCTCTGTCTTTGCTACTTTTTCCTGAATTACTGTGGTCCTTTCCGTACATCCTCATTGCTTTCTAGTTATCTTCCCTTCAATATATTGAAAGAGCCGCTGACAAGGATCTCTGTACTTCCTGCCCTAACCTTTTTGCCTCTCAATTCACCAAATCCCTTTTGTAGTTTTTCAATCTTTTTCATCAAATTCAGAAACCTGCCTTCACATTGTCTAGGCTACCTGTAATATGATCCATACATCTCTCTCTTAATTTACCTGAAAATTCTATTTCTTTCTGACTTTCCGTTTTCATCCCCGTCCTTTCACCCCACTCCTCCCTGCATCTGTTTTTTCCAGTTTTAGTTTCAGACTTTCTTTCTCATCAAAACCCATTTTTTTGTACTGATCAGTGGGACACCATCTATTCCCCTTAAAGTCTACCCTTTAATTGATCCCTTGTGTAGTTAACTGAGAGTTTTCTATACTTCTCCAGTTACAGCCATTTGTATTGTGGGCTCCTTACAAACCCCATTCTCTGGGGAAAGAACTGGCTTTTCCTCTGTTTCTGGGTTTAATACTGATTTGGCTACAATTTACTTAGGGGAGGAGGTCTTTGGCAGGCTGAAGTTTGGCCACAGGGAGAAAAAAGGATTGGACTGTGCTGAAATATAAACAGAATGGTGGAATTTCCCAGCATTTTTCATGGGCTAGTGGTTGGACCAAGAGCTAAATGTTTGAAGTAAATCTAATAACGTTGTCCACTCACCAAGACTGTGTGCATCAGCCAGATGCACATTGGTTCCTCTTTTGAAAAGCCTCAAGTAATTGTGCTGGAGAAGAGCTTTGGTTTGGTTTGAACTTTTAACGCTGTGGGGTTGGGAGGCAGAAGTCATCTTCTATAAAATTGGCTGATTGCTTTCCTTCGCTGAGGAAATCAATGGTATTTTAAAAGTAAACTGCGCTGAACATAGGTGTTGCTGCATGAATCTCTTTTTTTCACTCGAGTTGCCACAGCAACATAGAATTTCCTTTCTCCCACATTAGCTTCCCTAAAATGTGCTTCACAAATTGTCTTCGAAAAAAAAAGCCTCGTGTCATGCTGACAAATTGTGCTGTTTGCGCTCTTTGTATTTGGTCTTCTGTGGAGTTAGGATTATTAGAGCAAAGCTACCTGATGCGCAGGGAATGCAGCTTTTACAAATTCAGCCTTAAGTAAAAGGATGGAAATGAAAAGCCGAAGCTGAATTAGTTACTGTCTTTATACAAGCTGGGGGCCCAGCAAAACCTCTGAACAGTCTGGTGGTGCTCCTTAGGGTTTGGTGTAACCGCGGGTTAGACAGCCTGCCTGTTCCCAGCATTCAGAAGACAAGCAATGGCCTACTGGATATATTATTACGGGATATGCAGTGGCTTTAAGAAGGGTTTCTTTCACGCTTTTCTCTCACACCTTTGCAAGAATGGTAGCAGTTCCGGCAGGCTTTGAATTAAGTATCAAGTGTATATACGTTATTCTATGAGAGAAAAAATATTTTAAATTACCCAGGTGAAAATGAATTTGTCTTAGCCATCCTTTGTTGAAGGAGTTATTAGACTTAGAGTAATTATTAAAATAAGTCTAATTTGTAAGGTTTCAGAGTAGATTCATAAGAGAAATAGTCCCAATTTGTTGAAAAAAAAAAAAAATCCATGTCTGTCAATGGTGTCACGTTTACCAACATTGCTCTTTCTGGTGCCCCTTGTCACGGGGGGAATTTCGAGAGGTGAGAGTAATTCTTCACCTTGCCAGCTGACATGTGCAGATTCAGCAGTGATGGCTGCCCTCCACAGCGCTAGGGCTTAACTGCAATCACGTATGCCCAGGTACTTCAAAAGGGCAATGTTTTTTCAGTATTTTAATGGAAGCATGAACTGCGCTGACTGTTGGGCCTCAGTGACTTTTCTGCACACCCCTTTTTCGAGGAAGTGTTTTGGTAAGGAGGTTCTTCATCTTTTATGAGGTTAGGAGGGAATGCCAGTGTGAGTATACGGAAAGGGAACCAAAGCGACCAAGGGAAAGGTTTGTGAAAGCAGCCATCTTCATCTGTGACAAGCTTGTAACAGCTTGTGGTAATGTCTGTTTTTGAACACAGAAGTTGTAGATAAAGCCTAGCTTAGCCTTGAAAAAGGTACATCTGCTGACTTGGAACAATAGCAAAACCCACAAAAGATACCTAATCACCTATATAGAAAACTTGGTAAATAAAATTGACCTTCCCCACTACCGCTGTCATTTCTGCTTACCTTCTTACCATGCTGTACATGAGTATCTGTTAGCAGTAGGAAGGACAGGAGAGGAAAGGTTGATTTTATTCTTTCTGGTGATAAATAGAACACTTAATAGATGACAAATTGGGGAATATTGAATATCTAGAGACCTAATCAAACAAGAATCAAGTCAGCTCCCAGTAAGCATGGGATAAAATGCCAGCTGGTGTGTGGCCTTTCTGTTCCAGCTGGTATTTTATCCTTTGTAATGGATTGTGACCAGTTTTAATGCAGCTAATACTTGCACTTAAATAAATTTCTTAACTCCCAACAATGCCAGACCATGGGTTTTAGTGTAATAAATGCTATTCCTTGTGGATAAGTACTATAACGTTGAGTCAAAATGGAGTTGATAAGCATTTAGCTGTCCTAAAGAACTAAAGAGAGAATTACAGCGCCGGTCTTGCATCTGAATTTCTGTGGGAACTTTATGCCTGTGCCATAATAAGTTAATTTTGATGGCATCCAGCATGGAAGCAAGATTCTATAGATGGGATAGAAAAAAATCTATTAACAACTATTTCCTATCTTTTTTTCTCAAGGGAAATGAATTTCAAGAGACTTACGATTTTCATACAGTCTTACTGTGTCATTTTGGCTTAGGTAAGTTATAGAAAAATAGGTGTAATGTTGGATAATATGTCTTTTGCAGTAAACCCCCCCTAAGTGCATGCACGCACACTTGCATATATGCATACCCAGTCTTTCAGTATCACACTTGCCTAACAATGCTTTTCTCTCATGATTTTATTGTGATTTATGAAAATGAATGTGTTACATGTGTAACATCTGTAAAGGAATAAAACCTACCATTTATTGTGAAAGCAGATAAACAGTCTTATAGAAATAAAAGCCGATATTGTGCCAGTTTCAAGCACAATAGAAATGAAGAAAGCTTTCCTTTAAAATCTGTTGGAAAAAGCCAGAGTCAGCCCTTAGCAAGACATTTTCCTTGTTCCTTTCATCGCTGACTGACTTATAGTTAGCTTCTCTAAGAAGCATTAGGTTTTTGATGAAATCTTTCCAGCTTTTCTTTTTTACACCACAGTAAATTATTTCAGAACAGCTTCTTTGTATGTAACTGTACACTTATCTGCTCTGTTCTAAAAATACTGTAAATCTGAGGTACTGATTTTACATTCCCTGAAACCATCTCTAAGCCACACAGAACCTCACAGAAGTTAATAGGTTTGACCTAGAATTTCAGGAGCCAAGAGTGGAAAATGAATATCATTAGAAAGTCTTGAAAAACACATATCTCATTTCAGAACAATGAAAACATTTTTATTGTTTTGGAGCTGGCTAGGAAGGGAAAGAATTATGAATATATTCTAGTGATTTTTGGGACGTTTTGCATTTTTCAACATTTAAAACTGTTTTAGTCTTTTAATAAGAAATAAATTCCCAAATGCACTTACCAAAAAACCTTACATGTGACCATTCAAATAGATCCCTTACTAACAACCCTCTGTCTTCCGCCTGAAGGTGGGCTCTCTTATTGCTTATTTCTTAAATGCTAATAATGTGATTGGCGATGCTCACCACAAACGGGTTGCAAGGTGAAATCCTGGCCCCTTTTAAGTCAATATCAGAGAATCCCACTGACATATTGAGGTGGTATAAACAGAAAAGCTAATATAAATGGCAAGGCTAGTTCTTATAGAAGACCAAATCAAAGAAGTGTTTTTACATCTAATGAAAATACACAATGAGGATCACCTGGTGCTTTGACAAACAATTTGTTATTTTTCATAGGCTGTGTTTGGGGTCACTGGATCCAATTCTTCTGGCCAGCACCACAAAAGACACACTTTTCAGAGATGCCCTCTTCAAAGAGGTGAAATTAAATAAATTGAACTCAAAGAGAGAATGCTAGATAAAACACGAATGCCGCTACTAAAACATGGTCTCAAAATAGCAATATTTTTTATATTCTAGGAAAATAATTTCTGAGTTTCCTTCATGTGTGATGTCCATAGGGCAAATACATTAACTTCTGACAGTGCAGCATGTGGGACTGTTGCAGGCATTTCGAGCGTACAGCTTAACATGCCAAAGTGACTCTTGGCAGCATCTTGGAGGGGAAGCTAAAAAAAGAAATGCGGTAGGTTGTCTAAGTAGTCCCTGGCTTGTTATAGTATTCTTTAAAACCATATTAAAGTGATGCAATGATATGCTATTGGACATAATTTCTTGTTGTCTGATGTCATCTTAAAATTTCTCAGGGGAAAAAAAGGCTGAGTGAGATGGTGAGACAGAGACGGAGCACCATGTGTTTTGACAACGCGACATCCATTATACATGAGTCAAATAGCAGCCGCTCAGCTGCAATCATGGTAGGCATGACTGCTTCTCTTATAAACTCCTATTTCATTTATTCATTTCATCTTTCATTCCGAGACCTTGAGCCTCCACACATTTCTCTGCAAGTAAAACTATGCACCTGAATAGTTATGGTGACTTCAGTAGGGATTAGTCACATGAAGTTTAAGCATGAGAACGGAGTGTTTACAGGACAGAGGCCAAAATCTGTAGATAGCTGAGCTGGGAAAATTGGCAATAGTATAGCAATGTAAACATCCAAATGCAGAAGCAGAAATGCAGACTACAGCATTCCTTTCTATATCCCTTTGGCAACTCCTGACTTCCTTTGCTTTTTTCATGCAGCAAACTGAATGCTGGATGAAAGTTTTGGTCCTGATTCATGGATAGGGGAAAAAATACTCCCATTGCTTGCAATGACACTTTGATGAGTTCTGGTCTTTTTTTCTCTAGATAAATTGTGTATCTATTGGAAAATATGCTTTTTCTATGGAAGCAAGTTTGGCTAGTACATTTATTGGAAGACTGAAGGCTAGCCTGTTGTTTTGTGTTCCTCTTCTCTCTCACTGCCAGTCAAAAAGTACTTTAAAAAACATATCACACTGTACAGCTCACCTGACAACCAGCTGATCAGACTGGATGCTATGTGCCACTGCGTTCACTTTCACTTCCCCATGTTTATTCGCATTAACAAGTAATAATTATATTAGCAAGATTGTTCTTGCCCTAAGTTATGGGATAGTTGTTCATTAGAGAGATGGAATATTTCTTCATGTTTTTAATTACATGTTGAAGCCTCCAACCCTGTTAAGCAAACTACAGATGCTCAGTGAGCAGGGTTTGGAAGGCTGGAATTTTCTCCATTGCACTACAGTTCTGGGTTTTTTTTTTCCCATATTGCAAGAGTGGGAACCTCTGAAAGCACCAGAGTTTTACATTGTTTCAGTCAGCTTAATTGCTGGAACACGCATTTGGTTTCAGATCAATTGCTATAAGGAGTAAATGTCACAAGGAAATTGATATACATGACAATTTATTTCCTTAGACATCTGTAAAATACTACACGCTTTGCAGATTGAGATGTAACATTTGGCTCACATTAGGAGTGGAAAGCCAAGGTGTAACAAGCATTGGTTCAGTTGTTCAATAATAATTTTTTCCATGCAATGAATCCTCCTTATCTTTCATTAACTGCCAGTCAGGCCCTCCAGCTGCCATGTGCCAAAATATATTCTTGGTTATTAGCATTAAGGCTACTGTTAAAACTAAGACTGAGCCATGAAGGAAAATGCCCTTTCCCAGAAAAAGATATTTTTGCTTCTTCCTGCTGGAAAAACTATTTGAGAAAGTGTACTCACGTTTCAAAGATATGTGAAGTGCTATGAGAATGATCACCCTAAAGCTCAATAGCCACAAGGCTGCTACGCACACCGTAGAGCAGTAAGAACTGCCTGTGCTCACCCTACAGAAGCAGCTGAGAGTTTGGCACATTATGTGTCTCTGAATCTGTTCAGTACTCCAGTAGAGGTGCTTATTTAACATAATTTGATAGGACTTAGTGCTAAAGAAAGGTTTGTTTTCCAATGAGGTTCAAGTGGTTTTAACTTTTGCAAACTGCTTCCGTTATTGGTGAAGTAAGATTCTGGATTCAAAGAAAAAGAAGCAGATCATGTAAGAAGACATGTCTGTCTTCCTTGCCTCCTGTCTGCTGCAGACATTTCTCTCTTCTCTGTATCAGACACACACATTAGCATCAGCATATAGGAAGCTAGACATATAGCAGTGGTCTGGAGCTCCTGAGATGTTTGACCTGCAGTGTCCCTTGGAGGGGAAATGCCAGAAGCATGAAGCGATAAGGCCATAAGAGATGTGTGGATGGTTCCTAATATCTGCTGAAGTGCCTTCATTTCCCACTCTTTGTCCTGCTCTGAAAACAAGCTGTGCAAGGCTGCTGAAGCTAGGTCAGAGCTTCTTCTGTCTGAAAGGCAGGGAGAGTTAAGCCTAAACCCTATGGAAGAGTCCAGGTTCAAAGTGCAGCAAAGGAAACCTCACTATAAGTAACGCCTAGGGCAACCGTGCAGGATGAAAGTAAGGTTGAGTTCTCTTCTGGTCAGTTCTGGTTCCCCAAGGTGAAAAAAATTAAAATTGGCATTCCTGTGACTCTGCGGGAGGAAACACCGATAAATTTATTGGAACACAAATTTCTATTTCAGTGTTGTATTGTATTAATCAACTCAATTTTTTTGAAACACATAAAGAGGGAAGCAATTACTCTGGGTGTCAAAAATAAGTTAGTGGTGATACTCGTAGGTGTTTTTGTTAAGAATTTCTCTGACAGTTCTGTTATCTGTTGTGAATGCTGAGTTATGAAGAGGAAGAGCAGAGAGGGAGAAACTTACATTTGGGTGTCCCTTATAAATCTTAAATACGTTCTTCGTACTGATTTTCCTGTTTAACAAACTGCCTCACTCATCAGAGCTCTGTGGTGAAAGTAGGAAGGGAAAATCATTAAACACACACAAGAGAGGATCAGAATCAATGACAGCACACATGAAGAAAATGATTGCTGGCTGCTTGTATGCCTGAAGTTTTTAGCTTCCTTTGACTTACGGAAATTTGGACCAAATTCCCACTGTTTGAATGTTGCACGCTATTTCATGCGGCTTCTGCACCCCCTCTGCTTCCTTCACATTACGCCTTTGGAAACTGGGAAGGATGGGGAGACACAACATTTTAGAAAGGCTTGGAAAGTTTTAAAATCTGCCTTTATAGGCTTGCTCTGAATGAGTTATTTCCACAACGTGGCTCTTTGAGGAGTGCAGAGCATTAATAGCACTGCCTTGTGCATTAGTAGTCATTTTAAATACCAAGACCAAAGTTCAGCTCCTCAAAGTCTTTACCAGGCAGCTGATTACACTATTAAAATGCTCAATGGGAAGCAGGGACCTGCATTTTCTTCTGCACTGTAGATGTAATTGATTGAGAATGTTGTTATGCCAAGATTACCAAAATGCTTTTAGTTTGGAATATGAGTTTTAGTAGGTAAATAAGTAGGAAATAATTCAAAATTACTGGTTTGTGAAATGTGAGTCTTCAGTAGAGGTAAGTGATGGATTCATGCTGCTAGATATTAAATATCTGCAATACGGATCATAGAATCACAGAATGGTTTGGGTTGGAAGGGACCTTAAAGATCATCTAGTTCCAACGCCCCCTGCCATGGGCAGGGACACCTCCCACTAGACCAGGCTGCTCAAAGCCTCATCCAGCCTGGCCTTGAACACTTCCAGGGATGGGGCATCCACAACTTCCCCTGGGCAACCTGTTCCAGTGCCTCACCTTAAAACTGTTACCCCTTGTCCTATCATTACACTCCCTCATAAAGAGTCCCTCCCCATCCTTTCTGTAGGCCCCCTTTAGGTACTGGAAGGCTGCGGTCTCCCCGGAGCCTTCTCTTCNTCTGGGCTGCAAGTGCGCATTGCAGGCTCATGTTGTGCTTCTCGTCCACCAGCACTCCCAAGTCCTTCTCCTCAGGGCTGCTCTCAAGCCATTCTCAACCCAACCTGTATTTGTGCCTGGGATTGCCAGGACCCAGGTGCAGGACCTTGCACTTGGCCTGGTTGAACTTCATGAGGTTTGCACGGGCCCACCTCTCAAGCCTGTCAAGGTCCCTCTGGATGGCATCCCTTCCCTCCAGCGTGTCAACTGCGCCACACAGCTTGATGTCCTCTGAAAACTCACTGAGGGTGCACTGAATCCCACTGTCCATGTCTCGAACAAAGATGTTAAACAGCACTGGTCCCAGTACTGACCCCTGAGGAACGCCACTTGTCATCTGAAATAATCTGCCTTGTATACCTTTCAAGTCAGCTGAGAGAAAGGGGCTTTCTTCGGGCTCGGCATCTATACTGTCATGAGGTAAGTCAAACGGTCAAAATATCTGCTTCTCTCCATTGATTATTGAAACAGCTTAGGTTAACCAGTTCAGTTAATGCTATAGAAATCCTTTTTTGCTAAATGAATACCACCTGAGGTATCAATAATAAACGTGGCTTTACATTTCTAAAGCAAAAAGTGACAAATTCATGACAAAAGATTGACTAATAACACAAGACTCAATTCTATTCAGCAAGCACGAACCAACAATCTGAACTACACATTTAAGTAGGAGGAAATATTGCAACCAAGGATAAATTAAGCAGCTTTAATAATTTTAAGTGGATTCACTAAAGGGAAAAGGCAAAGTTGTTTCTGAATGAAATAGTTAAGTATTTTTAAAAATGGAAAATAAATCTTGGAAAAAGATTCCAAATGACATGTGTATTTTTGCCATGATTCAGGAGAAAAAGGTTTGTGTTGTATGACAATGTTTGTTTAATGTAAAAAAAGAACTTTCTAGATGAACTCACAAGGGTGAAGCGGTAAATCTACCTTCAAGCTGTGTTAAAAAGCAAGGGCATTTCCCAAAAGTCAAATATTTTTAACTACAAGGAGGAAACTTGGAGATTTCAAAGCAAAAAACAGTAAGAAAAACTCCAAGAAATCTTTGTAGAGCCTACTTTAACTTCACCAAACAAGTCAAAGCAGAAGAGGTGACTCACTTCCTCATTTTCCCTTTGCATCTCATATTTTTTTGAGAGTCTTGCCATGTCTGCGCAGGTGATTGCGCTGTCGACACCCACTGCTGTTGTTCACGAGGACGGTGACTGTACAGCGCGGCTCAGTCACTGCTGGGCATGAAACAGACCTTGGCGTTGGGAGGCTGCTGGCATGATAGGCGCTCAGGGACATCCATCCCAGTGAATCCCCACTGCGTGTAGCACGGCACCAGATATATCTTGTCTTGTTTTGACACTTATGCCAAAGGAGAATACTTAGGTGTCCCTAAATCACCCCTCGTGGGGGAATTCACATGCACTCAACAGACGATGAAGTGGGAAGCAGCCGCTGCCTTTATATATAGGCAGACATTAAGGCATGCTTTCTGGAGTGCTTTGTGCCAGCGACTCGCTTGATACGCGTCTGTCTTAAGAATTTATAGAGGGCTGCAATTATAGGATTATTGAGTGCTTCACAACCTTTGATTGTCATAAAACCCATCTAGCAGATGACAAAAGGAGGAATGGTGGGATAAGGGTCTTGCATGCGATCACAGCTGGTGTGGTGAGCAAAGCAATTGAACCTGCTGGTCCTGAGCACCAGGCGCCATTGTAGCCTTCTCCCTGGAACCCAGCCTCTTGGCCTTTCAGAGCTTTCATAATACAACACAGAATAATATGGACAATAATAAATGTTTGGAGTTGTACTATTATTAAAAAAAGTAATGCTTGTAAACACTGCCAGGTGATAAGAGAAGACTGTCCTTTCTCTCTCGGCAAGGAAAGGGATGGGTTTGAAATGCAGCATTCTTGCACACAGCCACAGTCACATGCACGCGCAGTTCCTGTGCAAAAGGGGAAAAGATTTTCTGTCAGTCCTCCTCACCATTCTGCTCCGTGGGAGATACAAAGGCTCACTTGCGTATCTCTTCAATCTGCACATCTTTAGGGAAAGGGTATGCTCTTCGGTACAGAATAAAAATAAAAGGTATTCCAAGAGAATCTTATAATTAATAATGATGATAAATCAATACCAATAAATCCATGACAATGCAGTCAGATTAACAGAATATAAATCACAGTGTAGCAAATGAAATGACTATCATATGGATTATTCAGTGATTAGTTGTGAAAAACACAGATTTTTGAAGTGTCGCTTGTCTTGTGGGTTAGTTGTGAACAGGAAAAAATGGTTAGATTTGTCAGATATGTTCAACATGACTCCACCATTCAGCCACCTGCAGATGTAAGGTGATGTAATTGCAATGGAAATACAAAGCTGCAGTTTAATTCAGGGAGTCATAAACTGGAGTGTTTGGGAAAGCAACAGTGAATTTGCAAAGGAACAGACAGTGTCAGCTTATAGATTCATTACCTGGGTTGAATATATGCAGTAACATATGCATTAATTACCCTTGTCTTATTAAGAAGTTTGGCCAAAAGTGAATCCACACCGTAAAGGCTGAACTTCATTCAGGTTAACAGCAATTCAAACAATATTGAACATATTTTCCCCAACATACAGTAAGGCAAAAGGGTAGAGAAAGCTTCAGTTTATATAGTGGGAATATGCAGCTATGCTTAACTGACTTCACTTATTATGTTGACGGTCTTGGTGAAAGTGAGGAATCTTAATAAATGGGGTTTGCGTAGATCTTAAGGGCCTAATTCTGCAGCCATTTAGGGTATTTCATATTCATAGAATTCAATAGGGTTGTGTCAGGGTAATTGAAAGAAGGCATGGCCTTAGGTATTTAAACTGCGATGCAAAGTATATTCAGTGAGAACTAAGGATAATTTTTTCTCCCGAATTCCCAAAGCAATGAAGTTTTCTATTCTAGAAGCCAGTCTCAGTTCTCAGGATGTGCTGCTGAACTTTAACATGTTGGAAAGTATATGTTAAATATTTCAAGTACTTCAAAATCTGTGTATTTAAACTTAGTATTTTTCATGACTGCCATTTGGCAGGGCATCATCGTCAGAAATCCATGTTTATGGCTGAGACAGCAGATGACTTAGAAGGTGTGTAGGTTGCCTGCTAATGTGGAAAGTACAAAGCATGGAAGGAATTCCACACAGGAGGTAACAATCATCACCAGAAAGAAAAAAATAAAAAAAAAGTCTAAAACACTGAGTAGGTTCATCTTGAAACGTAAGAAAGATCCTGCAATGCACCCTTAAGAAAGGCAGCCCAGATGCTTCTGCCCCTCTCACTTCACCACCCCTGGCCATAAGGTTGAAACGGTGGGTATATACACATACACACACACTGGTATATACACATATGAACACACACAGCCACATGTGCACACAGAATTTTGAACATTGCTTAAATGTCACGTTTAATTTTACTGCGAAGAAGTAAAGGCAGCGGACAGGATGCTTTCCAGTGTAACAGATACAATCCAGAGGAAGGAAAAGCACTGTGTCTGTAAGGTACTGTTTGCCTTTCTGGTCCCAGGCTGCATTAGGTCTGGAGAAATGCTTGGCATGACGTCCCAGCTAAGACACAGCAGCGGCCACGGCTGCCACGTGGATGACAGCCCCGACTGGAGCATCACAGTACCAGCTGCTGCCCTGTGGCCAATACTTTTTTTTTTCCTGAGCCTACACACTATGTATTTACTCTGGGGTGTTTTAAGAACAGCCTGACAACTGCCTCGATGCTGCCTGTGATAGGGAGCTAAGGCAACTCTCACAGGGAATTAAGTTCCTTGGCACTTTTGCTGCACCTTTGCCCGTTTATGGGGTATAATGAAAAAAAATTATGCTGCATGACAACCCTATAAGCTTAAGAAGACTGCCCTGCAGCCATTCAGGTTAGAAATCAGTCCTCAGCTTTCACGGAAGTTGGATGTTTGTGAAGTTAATATGACACGTGGTCACCTCAAAGCTACAAGCTGGTTGTGCAACACTCCAAGAGCAGGAATCCCACATTTTCATGCTTGCGTATCCCTAAATCCCTTGTCTAGCACAGTCAAAGTGCTTAAAATGTTTCATTAAAAAAAAAAAGGGAAGATGAACTGTAGTAAAAAGCAGCAAAACACTGCATGCTGCTGTATTAACAGTGGTGGGTACTTTTCTTTGGTCATCCTGTTCTGTTAGGGTTTTCTTCCACATGTACGTGCTTCATAGCAGGCTGTAACTACAGTAAGACTGTAACAGAATTATCACGTGAATCGTCTTCCATTTTTGTCCAGCTAGAAACTCTGCCAAAATATTATATGGCCAAGAATGGGCTAGACTAGAAACGGTAATCCCGTCTAACCCGATTTCCAGGAGAAAATGGCTAGTCGAGTTAAGTGTATGAAGAATGCTTCTGAGACCACACCAGCAAATCCTCAAGTCTTGCATGGTGAGAAGCTAGTGAGTATGGCAGGCAAATTAACAAAGTAGTATCACCACTCTGTACAATGACATCTATTCAGGCTGTGAGATTAGTGTGATGCAGTTTCTAATCTCGTCTACCAAAATACAGAACATATTTAAATATGAAACTTCTCTCCATATGGTTCTGAAATAAGTGAATAAATTGTTGTACAAGGACAGGCTGAAATTGGTCTGTTTCACTAGTGGCTTTTATTTTTTTCTTTTAATTTGAATTTAAAAGGAGAAGACAATAATAAAAAAGAGGGTTTCAGAGAACTGGTGTCCTTTCGTTTGGGAACTGTATCTTAGATTAATGCCAAGGTCAGATCATATTTGAGTAATCATCTGAAAAATGGTCTTTGCAGTTATAGGAGGAGGGATAAATAGTGGCATAAACTTAAGAATAGCAAGTTTTATAAAGTACAGTAGTTGGAAATATTAATTGGCTTTGTGTATCACTTTTAAGAGCTCATTTGAGCAGCATGTCTGCTGAAGTGCATACCAGCAACACATTCTTCAATACTACTTGAACATCGTACCATCTGATACAAAATCATTACAAATTAATGAAGGAGCTGGACAAAAACTCTGAAGAGAATACTATCAGTTATATTACTTTGTAATTATACAAATTTATGGAAGGAGCTACAAGGACTTGCCAACAATAATTAACTCTCCTACCATTGCAGAATCAGTACACCTGTTAGCCCTATTTGTCTGTGTAAAACCAGACAAAAGGAATAAATAACCCTATCCATCATTTTCATAGGCTGAGAAGAAAGCAAAAAAAGCATTGTTTTTTGGGTTTTTTGTTTGTTTTTTTTTTTCTCCAACACTCATTGGTTTGATTTTTTTTGGGCCAAAAAATTTTAACAAAGGTGAACCAACCCCACTAATGGTAGCACCATCCAACTCTGCAGCTGAAGACAGCGTGGGCACTCTAACAACACACGGTTACGCTCCACTTTACAATTTCAGTCCTCCTCTGAATGGCACCATTCCTTCTAATCTTATGCTCTGCACTTGTTATGATCCCTTAATATAGCTTATACTCACAGGAGCCCTTTACAGTTTGCCCAAGGTCAGTCAACAAGTCAATTGAAGAGGTGGAAAAATCTGTGCTTTTGATTTCCTTTCCCCTTCTTCTACCAACTATTGGACTATCATAAAACACAGACCATTCCAGGCTTTTTGCGGGGGAAGGGGAACATGACAGCTTCCTTTTCAGACAGCATAAAATACTTTAAAGAATTGGTTTCTCTAGCAACAGGAACAGGAGAAAAAAAGAAGCTATCATAAGTTTTTTTCCCACCTACTCATTTTTTTAATGTGGTAAAGCAGATGGCTTGGATAATGCAGGTACTACAGATTCTGATTTATTGACTGTAGACAGAAATATAAATACAGAAGCGTATGCACTCTGCCGTACTCAGTAACACGGTAAGACTTAATGACTTCAGAGTTCATACTTCTTTTAAGTTCTATGCATCTGTATCGACAAACACCATTATTTATTGCTAGGGAAACACTGATGGCAGAGCTCACTGCGGGTGGAAACCAAACGCTAGCCAGCGAAATACTTCCCGTATCCTCTGCCTTTCCTGACAGTGGTGCTGGCTCCATGAAGTCCCAGTTTACATCTTTGACAGTCACACAATTTATTGACCTGGCCAAATACTTTCTGTTAAGGTGTTGTAAATTGGTCAGTACTGCAGATATATAATGTCAGAGGACTCAACCTTTTGCCTTTGCCAAGAAAATTAAAAATGGCTTAGTGATCTCTACTTAGTGATGATAGGAAGGAGATTATTCTTTTTAAGACTGTACTTGGCCCGTGGCTAAACCAGGGAAGGACTCTCTATAGTTCTTCCACTGTCCCAATGCTGAGTGTTACGTGGACAGAAACCAAAAAGGTCCTCTTTAATAAAGTGCTGAGGACCACATGCCCCTTTGCGGATGAAGTTGCTGATGCTGGTATAGACGATAGTCTTGTCTGCGCTACAGTAACAGTCAGTGCTTCCAAATTGCAGGAATAGCCTCAGCATTATGTCCTTGTTTTTGACTCGATGCACTTGGCACTTTGGAGACCAAGTGCAGAAGTCAAATCGAAGCCATGATGGTATTAGGATCCGGGCTGTTCTCAGGATTCAGTTTCCATGGTTTATAGTTCATGTGTTTGCAAGCAAATAATGCCAACTCCATTATCGGGCAATTTTGGATAGCAGCAGTGACGCCAGTCTCTCTGCAGCAGACCTACTTGGGAGAACATTAATGGAGAGGAAGAGGACATAAAGGAATATAAAGTCTTTTTTCTGGCTCAGTTTCAGTCAGAGCAGTACCGTTTCCAGGCTTTCAGCTTGGTTGTTGTGAGAGGACTGTGCTGCAGAGGCTGGGCGGCTGCTCATGGCTGGTGACAGCAGGCACTTTCTTAGGGAGCTGTGTGAAGCTCCCACGGATCGGCTGAGTCAGCACTTCAGCATAGCCCATGCCGGGCTGGAGCGTGTGGACACTGTTGCCTGCACCTCATCAGTCAGCAGCTATTTTAGTATGAATAGGTGGGTTATTTGGGCCATTGAGATAGATCTATCTTTCAACCTTTTGCTGTCCTCAGAAGGCTGTGGACGACTCTGCAGGCGTGGAGCTTCCCCCCTTGCCCTTGGCCAGGCCATGCAGCCCACCCCACGCTCATTGGCCCTTCTCAGAAGAGGCTGCTCAATTTACGAACAGAAAGGGAGACTTTTCTGTTTTGTTCCTATGTCCAGTTCACCACCCTGGCAGATTTGCCAGCTTTTATGATGGTCAGTGCTATAGGAACTGTCTAATGAAAAATACTGATTTTGTTCCAGGGTGACCATAATGAACACCAAGGGAACTAAAAAAATCACAGGGTTTCGGAAAAAAAGAAGAATTAAGATATAGAAAAAAATGAACTCTCTGACTAACGTCAGAGCAGCAGTAGAACAACTGCAGTGGGTGCTCTGAGCGGAACGAAGGGCAGATGGTGAAGTTCTGTGGCAAGGGCAGAGGCTGCCGAGCAGAGGCTGCCGAGCAGAGTCTGCCTCAGACCATAACTGCCAAAGAAATGGAAGAGGGCCTCCCAGTGGACTGGAAAACAGTTCTTTTAGGGTCCTGAGAACAGCCAGTAATGAGTAAGGTATTTGTTAAATGTGTGCCAATGAGAATTCATGAAGGATTCTGGGCTGTAGACCCTCCAGAGTCATGCTAGAGGATATGAGAAATGTAGAGGTGAACTTAAGAGAGGACTGGAGAAGGTTCCTTTTCAGTTCCAGAGAAGCACTTCTGCTCAAATATGGCTGCTAGATAACAGATAACTTCTAATGGGACGACAGGAGATAATTTTTCAATGTTTACTGTGACATTATTTGCATTATGTTTTGCGTAGCTTTAATGCATTTTTTAAACAGAAAATATAAAAAATAATTTGATGAAATATTTCATGCAATCATTTAAACATAATGTGTCTCCTCAGGGAGTATAATTTACTTTTTAGTCTTAACATATCTTTTCCTGATGAATTTTAAGGACAGAGACAGTGTTTCAACTGGTATTGTTTCTTAATAAAAATAATGAAGCTTAAAAAATCGTTGAAGTCTTTTTCTGAAGTTCTGAAGTCCTGAAGTCCTTCACTATGTCATGTGTGTCTAGGGAAACTTTTAGAAAATACATTTCCACCCAGTAAAGCCGAGGGGTTTTTTTAGCAAAAGTTCAAGCTCAATGGTGTCATGAACTGCGCATAAGAAAATGTTAGAAGCAAAATTAAGGCTAAAGGAAAGTTAGGATAACAGTGAAATAATTTGAAATTATGATTTCAAACTCCTGTGCTATTATTCTTGCCCTTTAGAGTATTTTATTAAAAATAGATGTAATTTTCTGCCTTAAAGCTTGCAACTATATGATTTTAAAAATTTTAAGTCTAATTATCCTTTAGAGAGCTTGAATAAGACGATAGGAACACAGCTGGAGCAAGACTGCTTGAAGAGGGACTCTCAGAAACCATTTTTGATTCCGATGGAAGGAGCTGTGCCTGCCACACTGGAGACACAGCGGCACAAATAAAAGTTGGGGGGTTTTTTTTGCAGTCCTCCCCCTCTCTTCTCAGTGCCCTGCTCTCTCCGCCGCAATTTCAAAGCTGCCATTCTTAAGCGTACTGAGAACCCATAAAGACGATAAATGTTTTTTTATGTTGCCTCATGTGCTTTTTGACGCCGTGATGCTGTGTCCCTCGGTGCAGTGCAGCAGGATCTTGCTGAGGGTTATTGGTTTGAATGGTGTGATGATATTCCCCGAGTCCCACAAGATGCGCCGGGTTAGTGCTCCCCACTCCCCTCACCTTGCATTGCCGGGCGCATACTGAGCGTGGGTGGCATGGTAGCTCTCTGCTGAAATGCTAGCACCCCCGTGGGGCACTTTTACCTCAAATTCTATTTTCTTTTATCCCAGCAGACGCGCACAAAGTTCACAATTTTAAAGGCTGACAATATCTTATATTTCTGACTTACTGATATGATGTAACCTATTTATTTCCTAATGGCATTCCGCCAGCTTTTGTGTCCATAAAAATGAATTAAAATAGCATGGCATAGCTGAAGTCCCGTGCTTAGTAGTTGAAAAGATAACTGCGTAATATGCCACGTACGTTAAGGTGTAATGCTTTGAAAGGCCATTAATAAAATGACATGAAAGCAGTAGTGTCCAAAACAATGAGGTAGATGGTGGCCATTCAAGCTGTATCTGGCATTCATCATATTTAACATTCTTCCCCCATGGCCTGACACAGACATGTTCCCTTGACAAGGCTTTCTGATGCGAATGTGCGTGCCAAGGCTGAGGGAGTCACGGGGCTGAGTTCAAAGGGAAGGCTCGCATGGTGGGCTGGGGGGCTGCGTCGGTCTCTGGTGGGGGGCTGAGGGTGTTCAAACACGCACACAGAAACGGATCTGGGACAGAGTCCCTCACTGCAGTCAGTATTTTTGCTCTGTGGGAGCCGGCATGAAGCTCAGAAATGGCAGCTCCTCAGACGCATTGATGTGCACTTAAAAAATAAACAACGCTGAGTGATTGCTACAACATAGAGTACCATTTTTTTTTTTTTTAAATAAACACTGAGTCTCCGATAGACAGAGTACAGGTGAACAGTTCACCATTTTGTGCACTCTGCAAACTGCTAGTGCTGGTATCTACAGAGCTGGGTGCCCGTGCTGCCTAGAGACTGGGTATCCAAGGCTGTGGCTGGTCTTCCCGTCTATCCTGGGTCTGCCTCGGTTCTTCTGCTGCTTACAGGTTTTACTTCTTCATCCCTGTTGGCAGAGGTCCCGATTTCCTGAACTCCCGCCAGCTTTGGGGACTGAAGCTATGTCTGCTTCTCCTTACTACTGTGGGACTGAATTCTGGTCGATGCCTTCTAATATTGACATATGATATAATGATTTCTTGTGATTTCTTGTGATCTGAAACTTATTTTTTCTGCATTGGCATTATAAACTGGATTTGTGGTTTCGATGTCAAGCAGCTATTCCAGCATTGATGGCTTTCAAAAATGTCTTTGTGATAACGGTGTACCCTCAGGAATCCCTGAACCTTCGTTTCTTCTCCTTGGGCAGAGAGACCCTTGTCGTGCAGAAGACATCAGTAACGCTGGCTGCAGTTTGCAGATGCTGAGTGCAGGAGCGGGTGACTATGCAGGGAGCGACAGCAGCTCTTTGCTGGCACTTCGACTGGGACGAGTCCTTGGGATGGCACAGCAGCGGTGAAGCAGCAGGTCAGGACAGCCAGGCAGGGGGTCTTCCCTTGCGTGTAAGGCAGACAGAACACGACGATGCCAATACATCCCGTGTACAGTGGAGAAATGGTATCTTCCCACCATCTGTGGGGAATTATCTAAAACCGCACTAGAAACGGTGTAAACCTGACATCCTGAGACTTAGAAAAATATTTGCTTAGTCTCTGAATTTCATTACTCGTGCATGCAGATTATTTCAGGACAAGAAATAGTCTGGGCCTGATTTTTAATACATAAGAAAAAAACAACCAATCACAGACTACACACATAAATATATATATTTATATACACACACACACTAAAGAGAGCAGTAATTTATTTTCTGTTGAGGAAATTGACTTAAACTTTCAAACATAAAGCCAAAAAATAGTATATGCTAAGTGATTAAAAGAAGGACAAAACCCACCTACTGCACAATGGGAGGAAAATTCTACAGTGTAATATTTTCCTCTTATTCACTTTCCTTGCAAAGAAATCTGTTTAAATGTATGTGAAAATGTCATGTCAGACACTCTAAGAAAACAAACATAAAACTCCTTGTATATAGATAATTTCCCAAGAGAGAGAAATGAACTTATCTTGCAAGTATCACATGTGAATCCAATACACCTGTATGAATTAAAGGGGTTTATCAAGATAATAGTAGTTTACAGTTTCGAGAATAATTCTGGCTAATTGTGTTTTGAAGAGCTTTTTAAAAGTCAAAGAAAGGAGCAATCCACTTTAAGACATCTTCTATTTGAAAACAAATTGTTTTTATAAAATGTAACTTATATTAGCTGCAACTACGTGTGTCATTGGCCTTTATTTTTTTTTGAAGTATATATTTAATCTTTTCTCTTCCCCGCTGCAGCATGAAATACCCACAAACACAGCCTGAGGAACTGACTGACTAATTATTTAGTGAAAGCAGTAAAGTGGAAAGTGGCGTATGGATAGAATATTGTCAAATGAACAGGGTGAGCAGCTTTAAAGATGGGACTCTCTTTACTGAAGTTATATTACATTTGGTTTTCTTTATGAACTGCACAAAGTACAATATGTTCAGACAGAATGTCACTCTAAAGCAGACAATAGCCTTTTAATAATTCAGTCTCTATCAGAAGAACTCAAGATCAAACCTGACCCTATTTCTCATACTAGAGATGTATTTCATGGACTCCATGTGCTCGTTAGCCAATCACCCCTTTCTGCTTTCCGAAAAGAGGGCATTTTAGGAAAAGGACGGGAGGAGAGTACATAACAGGCAATGTTAGAAATATATTGTTTATTACACTTGACACATATTTTTTAGCTTGATTTCCCAATGAAATAAGGCTTGTGGAATTGTGGCTGTAACTTTGCAAGCCATTAGATAAATTCAGTTGCATCTGAAATAGGAACAAGAGGCTCCTACTAAACTTATATATATATTAAAAAATATGCAGTGGAGTAGAGGAAAAGGAACAAATTTCAATGAGGAAAGGCATCAGTTTGGGTTCAAGAATAGCGCTTTCTGTCCAGTGAGCCAGCTGCCTAACAAGGTGCTGGTACCAGCTGGCCAGTCGGGATGTACGGATCATGGTACGAGATGTGGTGTGGGCTGCCTTCCATTCAGCCAGGGAAAAAGAGACAGGGAGAGGGATGGGGTGGCGCAGTTAAGAGGGTACTGGAGGAAGATGTGGGATGCAGAGCAGCACACACTTGTATTAGACCTGCCATTCATAACACAATTTGCTTTTACTGCAAATTGTGCTTTAAGATGATGCTGTTATATCTCCAGCGGTGTTTATTCCACTGTGAGCTTATTCGGTGAGATTCATTGCACTACCCATCTCAAGTTTAGTCTTCTAATCAAGTTATCTGGATCCTTTTATTTCAGTGAAGATGGATAGGGACTGTATTTCCATGGGGTCGTTCATGATGTCTATCCAAGGGTGAAATGAATTGCCTTCTGAAGAAGCCGTTCTCCATACTGATGACAGAGGACATCTAAATGACTGCTTTAGGCTTGACGCTTTTGGACAGCTGACTTTAGCTGACATAAGTGCGATATGAAACATTCTAGCTACTGATGAGCATCTTCTGTTCTCACTCAATATGGCTGGAAACAGAAGCTCCCTGCACTTGCAAGAAGGCAACAAAAGGACCTTGAGCTTCTGCAATATTTCCTTAGAGAAGCAAAAAGACTCCTAGCTTTCTACTGAACAGTTACAGAGAAACATAATGGTGACAGATCATCACGTTTGATTTCTGTGCTGGCTATACTGCCAGAAATTCCAGTGTGGGAGAGTAGTTAAATTAGGAGATTATATGATTGGCTGGAAATTAAACAGTCAGTCTTGTAAATGGAAGGAGGATTTTCTCCGCATATTTTCCTGTTTTCTATAAGAGGGTCTGAACAGTGAGATGATAAACTGTGCTGTTAATACAAAAGCATTAGCCCAATCACAAAATACTAGGCCAGTCAAAGGTAAAGGTAGTTCAGAGAGTAAGAGAAGGATAACAGCATGCAATGGATGAAGTGCATGCATACTCTACTGATCAGTGAAATGACAGATGAAATTTAATGTCTGTAAGTATAGAAGAAAAGTGTGTAGATAATCTTTAAAGAAACTCAGAAACAGGCTCTGTCCATACCTGTATGGGGAGAGTCCTAGAAGGACTTCTGGGCTTGGGAAAGGGCAACTTCAAGGGGAATATGACAGAGCAGGAAGAGGGTTAGTAAGCAACAATTCACTTTTTCTCATTAAAGAAGAGTCATAGAATCATAGAATC
>VWZL01005906.1:183066-217618 GCA_013396915.1 Stercorarius parasiticus | reverse complement strand
CCCTCTCCAGCCCCCCCTTTCCCTCTCCCCCCCCCCTTCCATGCCCTTCTGGCAGAAAATTAAAAGGCTATTTGTTAAAGGGTGAAAGCCCTCAGGTGCAGCCCCCGGCTGGACAATTTGTCTCCATGAAAAGGATGCTATTATGAGAGCGGCTGGATCCAGGAGGAGGGGGAGAATTTGCCAGGAAGAGAAGGGAGAGGTGGGGAGGGGGGAAGGAGGCATCTCCCAGGGACAATGAGGTTGGGCTGGGGGGGACGGGAGATTGTCGGGGCTTGCCGGCTGGGCTGCTGTTCAACGGGGAGCGCGGAGGGGAGGGAGAACCATGTGCTGGAGGGAGGGAAGCCAATCCTCTTGTTATGAGGCCTGCTGCAGAGCAGAAGTGCCGTCCTGCCAAATCCTCTCCGGTGGCTCTGCAAGTCACCTACTTCAAAGGGAACAGACGCTCTGGCCGGCTGGGTGCCCTGCTGAGCAGTGGCGCCCCGACAGCCTGCCTGTCCTCGGGCAGAGGGACAGAGCCCCACCACTGCCTGATGCCCCTGGCTGATGTTGGGCTGTGCTCGGGCAGCCCTGTGTGGCTCCAGGGCTGGCCATCCTCTCCTCCAGGGAGGAGGAGGAGAGGAGAAATGCACTGATGTACCTCTTCTTGTCTATTGAATCCATCAGCCAAGTGTCTGCCTGCACAGCCACCCCATGGTACCCTTCCCTGCCTGCCATCCCTCTGTCCATCCCTGTCTGTATCTGTTTGCCGTTCCCCCACCCAGGTCTTCATCCTTCTATTTATCATCTTTCTGTCATTGTTTGTCCACCCACTCATCCACTTGTCTCTCTGATTTTAGGGTTTCAGACAAACAGCAGACTGTGGGATCCCTGAGGATCTGCAGTGCTGAACTGGACGAAGGTCCCCAAAGGAGTTCGTGGAGCCTCCATCCCTTTCCCTCTCCAAAATACTGCGAAAATTCTTCAAGAATTAGGATCAGTCAACAAAAAGCCACTGCCATGAGGAACTACTGCAGGAGTCAGATCTTATCCAGGTTTGAGGTTGGCTCTGAACTGGAAGAGGCTGAGCATCACTGATCTCCCCTGGGAGGGACCAGGGCAGGACTGAGACCTTTTGTTCACCACTGATCTCTTGTAGCAGCTAGCAACCTCGTGCAGCTCATCGAGGTGACAGCAGTGGAAATGTGCCTGGGCAAAGGGTCCTGCAGAAGCTGGGGAGATGTGTTGGTTGTGCTGCTGTGCCCAGCAGGATCTGGCCACCCCAAGGGTAAGGCTGGTTGCACGTGTTTTGTTTCCAGGAAGGTTCTCCCCTTTGCTCTTCTATTCTGTTGCCCACACAAAAGAGGAAAAACAAGGAAGAAAATAGTCACTTTACCTGGCAGCAAGCAGAAAGACCTCATGAAGGGCAAGAAACAGTTGAGTCAGGGATAAAAGTGGCTCTGCTGGAGCAGCATTTCCATGTGGGATGCTGCTTTGCAAGGGCTGGATGGGAAGTTGATGTTGCAGCTGGTGAGATGATGACCTTCCACCACATCGTGAGGTTGGTCTGGAAACAAGCAGCAGGCTTTGGTGAGTTTAGTCCCACTGCACACGAGGTGGAACCCTGAAGGGAAAATCTGGGGAGGGTGAGTGGGTGGGAGAGGTCAGAGCCCTGAGGTTTGCAAATGCTGTGCTGGGCAGAAGGGGTTGCCCAGAGAAGCTGTGGCTGCCCCATCCCTGGAGGTCTTCAAGGCCAGGCTGGAAGGGGTTTGGAGCAATCTGGTCTGGTGGGACGTGTCCCTGCCCAGGGCAGGGGGGTTGGAACTGGATGATCTTCAAGGTCCCTTCCAACCCAAACCATTCTATGTAAAAATAAGAGTGCAAACAGTTAATAATAAAAGCAGCTTCCCCAGACTATGATTGCCCTGGACAAGGCTCTGGGATCTTTTGCCCAACTTCTTCTAGAAACTCTTTTCTCGTAAGGAGGGAGAAAAAAAGACAGCTGGTGACTTGTGAAAGAGTAGATGCTATGTCCCAGTGCTGAGTTTTCCCTCTCACTTCTTGCTTCCCTGGCTCCCCAAATAAGACTCCAGCCTAGGGTGGATGAGTGCTTGTAGGAAGGCGCTGTGCCCAGTTCAGGCATCCCACCTCTGTCTCTCCGTGTTGGCAAAGTAGGATTACACTAAGTGACGGCTCATGCTCAGACCTGCTTGACCCTAAGGTGCAGCCAGGGCTCCAAAAGCAGCTCTGAATTATTTGCATTATTCCCATCAGAGCTGGTCCTGACTTAGAAATCCCCATTTTTTTAAAAAAAAAAGAGAATCCTTTTTCTAGTCTTAATTCAGGACAGAGTCAAAATATGCAGCTCTTCACAGGGGAAAGGAATTCTCCTTTCAGGCAAGGACTAAAATGGGCTGGAGCCACCTTGGCCACAAGCAGGAAGATCAGGGATTGCTCTGCTTTGACGTTTCATTTTGGTTTTGCCTTTAAAGCCCATTGACTGCATCCATGATTCTGGATATACGTGGATGGACGCAGTAAGGTATGTCGGGTCCTGTGGGACATGCCAGCCTTACAAGGAAGCTGGTTTCACCTCTTTACAAGCATCAGGGGCTTTGGTGGGGAGAGTCGCCCTGTCCAGCCTGAGCTCCAGCTGCTGGGGGCATGATGTGGAGGCATTTTCCTGTCTTGGGCAGGAGGGGAAGGGATAAAGCAGCAGTGCAACAGAGACTATGAAGGGTGGGCAGCCCTTTCACTGCTCTGGGGTCTCAGACCCCTCTCTGACCTAGGCAGTCCTGAAGCATAAGCACAAATACCTCTCTGAAATGAGATATGGGGTCAGGCAGGGGGCTGATCTGGGGTGTACAGCCCCATAGCACCATCAATTTTGTTTAGTTTGAATGTGAATCTAGCCAAAGCCTGCAAAAATGGGTGGAGGGAGGAGAGGAAAGGGTGTTCCCATTCTCCAGAGAGAGATGCTGCTTTCCTCCTGTGGGCATTCATGTTTTGATACCAAAGGTGGTGTGTGTGTGCTCTCCCAGCAACTCGCTCCTAAACCCAGCTAAAATAGATTACAGCATAAGATTTAATGATTCAGCACTCCTGTTGCCACTGATTTACTGACTGATGCTCAACTTTTTTATCAGCTGAAGAACTGCTTGGCCATCAGGAGCTGCAGGCGGCTGCAAAGGGAATTAAATAATAATATATTTGGGATGTAAAAATGGGTGGATCGAAGACAGCAGCACCACCTTCCAGACAGTGAAGGAAAGGTCAGGATAGGAGCTCAAATATGAAGGAGGGAGACCCCCACATTTTGTCCCCAAGCCCACCCAGCACAGGCTGCCTGGGGGAGGGGGAGTCCCTGGCACTCTGCACCCTTGGGTGGGATGGGGGGAGTCCCAGCCATGCACCCAAACTCCCATCAGCATCTGTTTTCCCCATCTACCTCCAGGTTTTTGCCTCCTAAACTCAGACAGGGTTGACCAGGGTGTGAAAGCTGGACCTCTAATCCAGTCCCAAACCCACATTACCCAGTTAGGCACATTTTTTTGGCCAAAAGTCAAAGAAACAGTCAAAGAAAAACTCATGATGCTGAAGTAGCATTAGAAATAGGTGAACAGTGTCCCTTCTCCTTACCGTGACCCCTCTAACTTCTCTTAGCTCTGGGTTTCTTCTCCTGTCCCATTCCTACCAGCGCTGTCCCCTCAGCTCTGCTGCCCTGGATTCGAAGAGAGATGTTTGCACAGCCCAGAGCATCAAGTTTCTTCCAAAGGGTGGAGAACTTTGGCAAGCTGGAGCTGGGAGGGACCCCCAGGGCAGCCCAACCACCTTGGTGGTCCATGTGGCCATGACACCAGCCCCATGCACAGGCAAGGAGGAGGTAAGGACCTGCTCCATGGGCTCTGCAGTGGAAATCCCCATCCGCGGGTGATAGGATTGATGGAGAAAAGCAGGCTGAGGGAGAGATGATTCAGATCGGCAGGAGATGCTGCTGGGGATGGGTGGCTTTGCCAAATGGGGTGATGCAGGTGTGGGAGACGGCAGGCTGCTCCAGCGAGACAGCAGGCAGGGGAAGATCTGCAGAGAGGTTTTGAATTGTCTGAGAACACACCATGGATGAAATCATGGGTGGGTGCTGGTGGCTGTCCTGGGCGTCCTGCAGCCACCCGGTGTGTGCCCTGGCATGGCTGGCCAGGGTCTACTCTGAGCTGGCCCAGAGGAGTGCTGTTTGAACAAGCCTGGGTGTAAAAACCAAGGGGGAGGGGGCAGAGGAAAGAAAAGGGGGGGAAAAAAATGGCCCAAGTCCAAAGACAAGAGGTCTCTGGAGATGGCACAGAGCTGTTCTGCAATGGTGTCTGAAAACCACGAGGAACGTGAAGCGGAAACCAATGAACCACAGTGAGCATGCTGGAAATGAGGCCTAATTGATGGACAAAAACAGGAGCAGATGGGCAACCCTGCCCACCACCCCTTTCCAGGGTTCTAATTTGCCACCGGAGCCAGGAGAATGGCCATCCCTGAATAACCGAGTGTCGCTGCTGTGGACGGGGGGGTCGCCTTGTCCTGGCATGCAGCTGGAGGAGACCCTGGTGGTGTCTGTGCAGAGGGGGAGCCGGCAGCATCCCACATCCACTGCCCCTGTGGGGTGGTCAGGTATGTCCCCTCTCCCTCCGCCTGGCACGGCCATCCCCTGTGCTGGGTGCAGTGGGACCCTAACATACGGCAAAGCCTGTTGGGATGGGGATGCTCCAGTGTTTTATTCTCGGGGCCGAATTCAGCAGCTCGACTCTGGGACAGGCAGGTGGGGCGTTACCAGGGCTCAGCGAGTTACTGCACCTCCGTGAGTGAGATTTGGGCTTTGCTGAGAGCTTTGAGATTTGGATTTTTTTCTCATCTGCCATAAAACACGGGAGTCAGGAAGACTGTTTAAACAAGTCTGTCTTGCTTCACAGTCAGAGCTGGCCAAGACTCTATGTATTATATGATGAAACCCTATGTATTATGACTCTGTGTATTATGAGACCTCATGTACTACATTAAGACAGGTGGCAAGTAGGTAAAACAGAGCAATCCCAACCCAAGGTCCAGGCGATGCAGCTCTAGCACCTCTTTGGGGATGCTGAGAATCTGCATGAGATGCTTTTCCTTTGACCCCTGGAAGGCGGTGCAGACCCACCTACAAAGAAACCTTATGTCCATCCAGCTCAGCCTTGCTCCACAGAGGAAAAGCAGTGATCTCCCTATGGCAGATCACCACAAGGCTTGCCAATGCTTGCGGAGATGGGGAACAAGGGATGCCAGTGGCTCTGACCCCCAGTGTAGCCCCAACCACTCCCATACATGAGGTTGTTCTCAGAGCCAGCACCAACCCCTGCCTCTTCCTGCTATGGCCGTGGGGAAGCTTAATAAGTTAATGCTGATTAAGTGCTTTCAGATAATCAGATAAAGGTGTCATAAAAGTGCTTTACAGTGATGCTGATGTGTTTTATGGTGAGGAGAAACTGATGATCCCAAATAAAAATCCAAATTAAACCGGGGGACAAAGTACAAATGTGTCTTCAGATCTGGGGTGAGCTTCACGTTAAGGGCAAAAAAACCATTCAGGCATTTGGAAAGTTCCCATCTCCTCAAACAGTGCCTCATTTTGACCTCTCCCCTCCTTTCCAAGAGCCTTTCTGCTCGAGACCAAGATTAATTACCTCCCTCACAGCCCTTTGGGCTTCCCCCATCTGATAACGTGTGAATAAGGCTGACAGGACCTGCTAAGGGTCTCACAGCTTTCTCCTCTCCCTGTCTTGCCTCTCAGAGCAATTGAGCTCCAGCAGCACGTCCACAGGGTCATCACATCCCTGCACCTCCTCGCTGGTCCCCAGACTCCTGCCTTGGTCAAGATTTGACTTGTCACTCAACTTTTGGCATTCACAGAGGAGGAAATCATAGAAATGGTGCTCCTGCCTGCTCTCCATGCTGGGAAAAGAGAGAAATTGGCCCCAAAGCCTGAATGTGCTCGCACCAACTGCACCGGCAGTGGGTGCAGAGCACACCAGCGAGACCCTAACTAAACCAGGTAACAGCATTTTCCCTACTTCAAAAGCTGGCTTTGTCCAGGCTGTCAGAGGCACCAAAGTTGAGGGACACATGTTAAGATCTACAGCAATTAAAAGGGGCACCAGCCTTAATGTGCTCAGCTGAAAGCCCAGGTCCCCAGGTTGTATGCGGGAAATTGGCTGGTAATTTAGCGGCTGGTGCCAGCTGTCTGCATCTGTCCAGCCTTGCGATAGCCTTTTCTTTCTTGCTCTTTTCCAACCGCTTCCGCTGGCAAGCGTACAGCCCGGGGAGAAGGCAGAGACTTCTTGGACAACCTGCTCGTTTGACACGCTGGCTTGGGTTTATGGCCATGGCCAGGGTGGCACAGACGGGGCTGTCACCCCCGTACCTCTCCCTCTGCTCTCTTGGAAGCAATGGGACCTGGCACGAGTGATTCCCAGATCCCAGCTCATTTTGGGTGGCTTACTGGGGAGATGATTTTAATTTTGCTCTTACTCAACTGACGAAACCAGTTCTCTCCCCACACCAACAAGGGTTTTTTCTTTTTCTCTTGAGCCAGCTGAAATGTTTCATTAAAAACAAAATACCTCATACTATTTTTTTAACATATTTTTCCCTCCTCCATCAAAGCAAATGAAAGATCCAAATTTGTTTCACTTCAGTTAAAAACATCACGATGAAATGATCCAACTTTTCCAGTGTGATATCTCTGTTAGAAACACAGTTATTTGGGCAAGCTGGTTTGCCAAATTTGACAGGAATTTGTAGCTTTGAGCTGAATTTCCAGTCACCCTGAGGCAGCATTTTGAACAACGATGGATTTGCCTAACGATTTTTTTCCAGGCTGGAGTCTACTGGATCTTCAACCCAAAGGATGGGACGATGTCCCAGAGGGATTAGCTTTCATCCTACAAACATGGTGCTACAGAGGAAGCCAAAGGAGAAGCTAAGACTTCAGTCAGGCTTGCCTTGGAGAAGGTGAAGGTAGGTGATCCACAGAGGGCTCTCCCAAGCTTATCTCCCTGTGAGCTGATGATAAAATCATTTCCCCATGAGATCAGTTGACTCCATATGGCCAAGCCCAGCATGATCCTCTATGATGGTCCAGCAGGTCCAAGTTCCTAGCAGGGTAGGGGTCAGCAAACTTGCCCCAACGAGGGGGTTTAGCAGCTCTGGTAAGGCTTGCTCTGCCTCCAGGCTGCAACTTGGTGGAGGTCTCAAAGGGGGACTTCAGGCCTGAGATGGAGAGAAGGGATGCAGGCGGTGGAACAGCTCTTCTCCATCAGCCCCCGGCTTTGCCTGGTGCTTGCATAGCTCTGCTGCCTAAGTCCCATCTCTGCTTTGGTGCTAATGCAAATCCACCTGGAACAAGGCACGAGGCAGGATTTGGGATCCCAGCACTAGCAGCACCTTGTCACATCGCCGGTTCTCCCTTGGGAACATCAACGCAAGAGGCAGGAGATTTGGGCTGACTCTTTGCTGCCTTTGTTGGCAGAAAGCGAGGAACTTAGCACAGAGAAACAGCGCTGGGAAGTCACCTGCTTTAAAATGCTGTTGAGGTGCTCCAGAGTGCTGGCAGGAGCATGGACAAAAGAGAAGAGATTATTTTCCTCCCCACTCTCCCAGCCCCAGCTCTAGCCGCTATGCCCTTCAAATGTCCTTGACCCCTTGGCAGAGGAGGTCAGTCCCTCATCTGTACCGCTCACGACAAGCACCAAGTGACGGCTCCCCATGCATCACCCCAGCAGTCACGCTGAAGCTTGCGTGTCATTTCAATTCGTCTTTCTCCGAGTGCTCCCTGTCACTGGCAGCGCTGCAGGAGACGCGGGGGGAGAAGGGGAGGCAGAGTCAGACAGAGCCATGGAGAGGCAAGCAGAGAAAGAGCGACTGCCGAAGGGAAGGGAGAGAGAGACAGTGTGAGGGAGGTAGAGCCATCCACTCTTTTTACTGAGGTTTTCTTCTTCCCTTCCCTGGAAAATCCCACCAGCCATGTCCCAGTGGCAGCCGGTGGCCAGGGAGGGATGGAGGTGCCCATCCCTCATCCTGAAGCAGGGAGAAGCAGGGCAGCAAGCAGGGAGAGCATCTCAGGAACAGGTTTTGAGGTGTCTCCAAACACCATAAAGCTCAGGATTTCTTTTACTTTGAGGCAGCAGCACAGGAAGAGTGATGGTGCCTTTAGGGGTGCAGCCCACCAGCACTGGCCCTGCTCAGTAGGTCCAGGAGCTGCAGCACAGACAGGAAACCCAACTTCCCATCTTCTTATGTTGATTTGAATCAGAGTCACAGCTTGATTTCTGCCTCCTGGCATCCAACTACGGCAAATGGGGTGAGAGTGCCGCAGATCCTGGTGAACCCATGGTGGCATCAGACCTACCATGACTTCTGGGCTGCCTGTTTGTCACCCAGGGAGGAACAGCCATCTCCTGCTTCTCAACTCTTCTTTGGGAGCAGATGGAAGGACACGGGGCTGAGCTGTGAGATCCATATCCCTTGGATAGGGACCACTTCTGCAACAAATAGGCTCGCTGGGTGCCAGCTTTGGTCTTCTCCGAGGGAACTTGGCTGCTCTGCCGCCGGGGCCGGGCTGCCTTTGTGCCGTGTTTCATCTCCCACCCGCCTGGGCTGCCTATGTGGGCTGGTGGAGGGGGGGAAGCGCTTCTCGGGGTCATGTTTGTTATGTTTCCAGGAAGCCCCTCCAGAAAAACATCCTTGAAACACAGAGGTTTCCCTTCTGCCAGCATACAAATGAACCCCAAACAGAGCCCACTTCAAAGCGTCCAGCTAATGAGCCGGTCTCTCCCGCCTCCCCACCCGGGTTTCAGGAGGGCCCTAATGATGCTGCGGTATTACAAAGGCTCCAGCTTTGCTTTTTGAGCCTGCTNAGGGACGTACATGCCAGCACAGGCGGCCACGGATGGGATGCTCCCCAGTACCCATGCCGGGCAGTGTGGCATGGAGGGGCTGAGCATGAAATGGGGCACCCTTTGGCACCCTTCACAGCTCCACCCATGCAGGGGGTCCGAGGTGGTGGTGGTGGGGTGTGCAGGGCTGGGGGTCTTGCTATTTTATGTTTGTTTGTTTTTGTTTTTTTTTTTTTTTTTTTCCAGAGGCAAGGCTGGGGGTGGTTGGGGTAGGGAAGCAGATTGGATGGAGGGAGCACTGCTGGGACTGTCCCCTTGCATGGCAGCGGGCTTTTGTTCTCCTGAGCTGGACTTCTCAACTTTGCTGGGAGCTGCTGTGGTGGAGTCAGGGCTTTGGCACCAGCCCTGCCTCCTCATCCCCCCAGGCTGGGATTCCCCATCCCTCCCTCTTCCTCCTCTCTTCCCCTGGGCTTCAAATCACAGTTCAACCTAACCCCCCCCTTCTCTCCCCCAGATTCCTGGGGATTTTGGCTGTGCTGGAACCAGCTTCGCTCCTGGGGTGGCTGCACCTCCCTCTTGGCAGCTCCCAGCCCTTGCGGTGGGTGCCCCGGGGTGGGCTCGGGAAGCTCATACCCCCTGCCAGAGCTGGGCCTGTAAATGCCATCCTGAATCCCCAGCGCGAATTATCCAGCAAAAGCCGGTCGCAGGTGTGGGGGATCAGCTAAGAGAAAACAAGAACTGCAGCAATTGCTTGCTGTGCAAAGCCAAAACGAAGCCAGAAATTCTCTTTGGATTTGTTCAAAAGTTTTCTTCTGTTTCTGACTGGTGAAAAATAGCGTTTTTCTGATTTTGCTCACAAAAAAAAAAGGATGTTTTCCTACTTTCATTTTATCCACAGTATTATTTTTGTCTGGCCGAGAAAGCATTTTCTGCTACAGAAATACGAAACAAAACTAAAAATAACTCCTTCCCGCTCATGAGCCATAAATATTCACTGTGCTCTGCAGTTCCCTCTCTCAGGTGGAAGGTTTTCCCATTCAGCGTTCAGAGAGGACATTTTCCTTGGGACCAAGCTTCTGCGTGCACCCAGCATTGGAGAAAGGCTTTTGGTTCAATCTCTTGATCTCTGAGGATTCCTACACCCAAGTCAAGCCATTTTTCAGGGGAACACCCAGCTCCCTGGTGCAAAGGCGACCCATTATTTTAGGGCTGCCATACCTCTAGCTACTCTTATTAGGGCAAAAGGAAAATCCTATTTATGAGAACCTTCATGGTTTCACATCCTCCACGCTGGAGCCTTTCAGGTACTTCTGTAAGAGAGAATTGCATGGAAAATTTTGGATCAAGAGTTTTCTCTGGACCTTCTTTCCAAGAGTCTTGTGTCTCAAGAGCCTTCCTTGCAAACCTGCTCATGCATGCAGCTGCAACAGAAACGGTGGCACGAACTGATTGGTGTTGAGAGCTTCACCTCCAAATTTTCCAGGAGGTCTCAACATTTCCTTTATCCAAAGGATGCTCCGAAACCCAGGGTGTAAATCCGTGCATGGTGCTCAGCCTCAGGCAGCCCCCAGAGCCCTTGGAGGGCTCGGTGTGGAGCAGCAGCACATGCCGAGAGGAGGAAACTCCTTCCCCCGCGCTGCCAGTATCCCCCATCTCCCCAGTATAAATAAATAATCTGCAATCTCAACATATTTCCACCCCCGAGGGCCAGAGCGGTGATGAATATGCCCGGCCAGGCTATTGTTCCACAGCTGGATAATAACAAATCTTCGATTTCTGGCTGGCCGTTAATACCTTTGCCGAGGCTTGGCCGTATTTAGCCGGGCTGTGGACGTCCCTCCGGCAGCCCCCTGTGGTGGGGGCGGTCCCTGCGGGCGCGGGGGCAATGAATGGGAGCCATCAGCCCCTTAGCGAAGTTGTCAATACCACTGATCAGCTCTGGCATTGATTTCCACCTCTTCCCTCCTTCTCCCTGCCCTCCAACCCTCTGCCGGTGCACTCCCCTCCATATTTTTCTCTCTTGATCAGGGAATAAATAAGTCTGAGCAGGCAGCTCTAAGTGCCCAGAGGTGCCCGGGCTCCTGCTGTGCATTGGTTTGGGTGATTCCTGTGGTTCTCGCAGCGTGCCATCAGTTCCGACTCTAGCTAAGGGTTGGCCAAAACCATCACCTCTCCTACTGACAGCGGCTGAGAGCCGAGCATCACCCAGCCCCACACCCCGCATCTCCCTCGGGCAGGCACCGCAGTACAAGCAGGGGTCCTGGCATGGGACCAGCAGTGCTGCACTGGGCTGGACTGGGACAGTGAAGGCTTTCTTCTGGCTCCATCCTGGAGCTCAGCCTCTGGTCCCTGGGATGGGTTTAACTTGAAGTGGAGCCCCAGAGCGTGCCCAGGCTTGGAGGGCTGTTGGAAAGCCAGTTTGGTGGCCTTGTAAGCTGCTGTCTGCATTGGGTGCTGGAAAACAAGGACCAGGTGTTGGAGGCAAACCCATATCTCCCATCGTACCCCATCCCTGGGGAGAAAACAGAGGGGAAGTGGGGAGCCATCCTCCTTGCGGGTCACAGCATCCTTCCTTGCCCACACCGGATCCGGGACGGATATTCAGCAGCTACGAAGAAGAAAAAACAAACAAACACCCAGACCCCCCTCCTCATCCCCAACTGCCAACGGAGGCACAAAACCCTGCAGCAAAGGGCCCTCAAGTGAGTAATCTCTCCTTCATATGTGTCCCAGCATCCTTCCGCCATGCGCCGTCCTGGTAGCCACCACTTGAATTAGCACCAAAGGATTATGGGAGCCAGAGTCATTAATCTAGGTGACAAACAGGACTCTGAAGGAATATTTGCACCCCGAAATTGAAAAGATTAGGCCATATTTGTCAAGGATTGGTAGGCTTTATCGCCTCCAGAGCAGATGCTGTTAAATATTCATGAGCTGCATAAGTGGGAGAAGACCTCGCTAGGCCTGATGACTTTCAGAGAGAGGAGGGAAAGGAGGGGGATGAGGGCGGGGGGGACACGGTGGCATCGACACGCAGTAGTGGCACGGGTGAGGAAGGGGGACGCAGGGTTGTTCTGCGGCGTGGGGATGTCGCTAGCACCCAGGGTGAGGTGGTTGGGAAGGGGTGAGGAGTGATGGGATCCCATCTATCCCTCCAGATGTGGGGCGTTGGGAGCAGCTTATCCACGCCATGAGCCTCCAGCCCCCACACAGGCAGGTTTTGCCTTTCCTCCTCTGACATGGGGAGCGAAGCTGGGCAGGTGGGTAAAAGGCAGCTGCAAGATCAGGTAGGGGGGTCACTATTGTCCCCCAGTCAGCCATGCCACCAGCCTGGAGGTGGGTGACAAAGGGTCTCCCAAAGGACCAGGCTATGAGTGAGCTGGGCTTGGTGCTGCAGGACTTGTGGGCCACCAGGCTGCGACACTGGATGTCCCCATACATGTCCCCCAAGAGAGAAACAGGTTGTGAGCTGGAGATGGAGAGATTTGTGGAGGATGGGGAGGAAGGACTTCAACAGCAGTGGGAAGATGGAGAGGTGGGGAGAGGAGCTGGATGGGGAAAGTGGTGGAAGAACGGGGAGGGGGTGGAGGAAAGCATCCTGGGGAAGGGAAACATGAGAAAAAGCAAGATGATGAAGAGAAGATGGAGGGATGGTCAAAATGAGACAAAAAATAAAGGAGGAGGAAAGAGGGCAAATAGGAAAAAATAGAATAAATAGAAAAAAACGTACACAGGCATGACCTTCTCCTTCACCTCCTAATCCCTAATTTCCCTGAAGTTTAAAAATGACCTTCCTGAGAGCTGGTGAATCCTATTGCAGATACCAGACCAGCTTACCCTGACGGGTGACAGAGGGCTGGGGTTGGCAGTTGTCCCCTTGGAAGGACCTCGGCTGCAGAGCAGGTCAGAAGTTCCCACAGCATACCCCTGAACTCCAGCTCGCTGGGATCAAACGCTCCCACATTAACTGGTGTTTCCCAAAATGCAAAATAGCCTCCCGGGGAAAAAAAAAAAGTGGACTTTCAGGATTTCCTGAAGAAGCTGGAGATATGGGACCTGCTGACAGGATCTTTCGCCTGGCTTTTGGCAAGGAGGTAGGGCAGGGACCCCAGAGCCATGCGGGAGGGCTGGGGGCTGAGATCTCTCCAACCTCCCCAAGTTTCTCTCTCTGTATCTTTCACGGACACACGGTTGGGTTGGATCCAATTTGAACCAAAACTCCAAATCTCCAAAAACCAGGGAGAATTTCAGCAAACCAGAAAGCTTGATTTTCAGCCAGCTGTTTCCCCTCATGTCAGTCAACTGATAAAGGGAAAAGCCAGGGCTGGAATTAGGAAAAGCATCGAGTAAGCTGCAAAACCAGCAGAAAAAGACTCCATTGCCAGGCTGGTGGGGCGACAGACGCTTAATTTAGTGCAGTCCAGGGATTTTTTTTTTTAATGTTAGTGGAAAATCCTGATTCATCAAAACCCCGATTCTTTGAAAGAACAGGTCAGTCCCACCAGCGTCTTCACTCAATTTAAAGAAAGCCCAAACCAATAAAAATGAACCAGATGAAATTTTGTACCCAACCTTTTCTGAAAGGGAAAATTGTTTGCTGATGGGTGACCATGGATTTAAATTGTTTGCTGCTCAGGGGGTGATGGGTGAGCGTGGACTGGGGACATCCGAGCCCTCCTGCACCTGGGTGCTGAGCACCCACCCCAACCCCTTTGCTGTGCAAAGCACCGTTTCCCAGGAGGCTGAGAACAGGCAGGGAAGAAAAAAAAATGAGAGCGCTTGAAGATGCTGCCTAATCCACTCCTCCAAATCCTCGTTTCCATCTCAACCTTCAAGAGATCTTCTTCAAGTTCTGGCTTCAATCTGTGAGCAGGAGCGGGGCTGCCCGGCTCTCCTCCCTCCCACTCTTCCCCACACTCCCCAGGCCCCCGCCAGCCTTTGCACAATTTAATGTCTTACAGCTCTGTCCCTATTTGACAAACAGGTGATTTTGCTAATGAGGAATAAATGAGATTCACAGGATGAGAGAAAGGGAACAGCAGCTGTCGTGAGCGCAGGATGTGCTGGCTTTATTAAAATAATATATGGCCACATGCTTAGTATTAGGACTTGCAGTTTGAGAACTCCCATCTCATCCCTCCCAGCTCCCCCCCGCCTTAGCTCCCCCCCTCCTACCTCTCTGTCCTCAGCCCTGTCCCTGGAACATTTTGCAATCAGGGAATTACTGGCTGGAGAGCTTGGTCCATCCCAGGCCATGCATATGAAATACAGCATCCCGCATGGCAGCCCTGCTGCAGCTTTGGCTGGGGCGTGCGTGCGTGCGTGTGTGTGTGTGTGTGTGCACACGCATGTGTGTGCGTACACGTGTGTGTGCGCACCTGTGTGTCAGCATGTGCTAATGGAAAGGGAAAGGCAGGGGGAAGGAAGGGGAAAAGAAGGGGAAAGGGAAGGGTAAGGAAGGGGAAGGGGAAAGGGAAAAGGAAGGGGAGGGGAGCGAAAGGAAGGAAAGGGAAAGGGAAAGGGAGGGCAAAGGGGAAGGGGAAAGGAAGGGAAAGGGAAGGGAAAGGAAAGGGAAGGGAAGAGGAAGGATTTTGGTTCTCCAAAGGGGACTGTGATGAATGCTGGCAGCTACTCCTGGAAAAGCAGGTGGTGCACAGACCGTGACGGGCAGAAGAAGGTGTAAAGGCTCATTCAGGCGTGAGGATGCGGCTGGTGGCCCCATACGGGTGGGAGGATGACTCTGGAAGCAGGTGGAGACCTGTTGGACAGGAGGGAGATGCTCTGGGCTAACTAGTGTAGGGCACGGGGCAAGACTGCGGCGTTCCCAGGGTGGGGGACCCTGGACAGGGCAGGATCAGGCCCATGTTGTGGAGCGGCAAGCGGGGTGGTCAGCAGGCTAAATAATTTTGGAGGAAAGCTGCAAGGGGGGATTAGATTAATGCAAAGATAAAGCTAGCAGCAATACCTAGAAAGGGAGTTCATCCAGAAGTTCATCCCCTGTGTCACTGAAAACCAGCAGGAGCAGGCTCAGGATGTGCATGGGTGTCATGTGTACATGTGGGCACCCTGTGGGCACTGCTGCCAGCTTGCTGGAGGCTTCAGCAGCATCGCCCAGCAGCCCCTCACATCAGTGTCTGGACCATGAACTCTCCTCTACCACGATGTGCATCAAACCCTGGATCTGGACATGCTTCCCAGCAGCTCTTCCCCATCTCCAGCCCTAAAAACACCCAGACCCCAGCTGGGTTTCAGGGGCTTGAGTAGATCCGAGCCCCCTTGTCTGTTTGCTCAGGTGCCCTCCTCTCCTGCCTGCAGCAGCCCAGGGAGCAGGCAGGGAGTGCCGGCAGCGGGTAAACAAGTGCTCAGTGAATAATTTACTCAATGAGCGACAGAAGAATTGCCGTTTAACAATTTGCTGGGCAAATATTATTTGACCATTTCTAGAGCTGCTTGAAGAGTACAAATATAACCTCCCTCTACATGGGGAATAATTCATTCGACAAAAGCAGACTGCAACTCATCAGATAAATTATTGACAGGGGATAATGCAGCCCCATTTAGCGGTGTCACAGCAGTCACCAAAGTCCTCTTGCCATGGAGGCACAGGTGTAAGCTTTGGTCCTTGTTGTCCTGCCTGGCCCAGGTGGCCACAGAGTCTCCAGAAGGGTCTGGATGGGATGGTGGCCGCATTGCTGCTATGGCAGCCCGACTGCTCGGAGGGGAGGTGGGCCCCATCTCTCCAGGATGGTGGGTAATCCCTGTGTCACCATGTCTCTAGAGGATTAAGCCCCCATATGAATAATTCTGGGAGCCCAGGGAATGAGAGGAAGCGTCTCAACTTCTGCACGGGGGGACACAAGGAGTGGAGGAGGGGACGGGCTCCAGCAGGGAGGTGGGAAGAATCCCCCCCTCCTTGGCTCAGGTTTTGGAACAAAAAGCTAGAGTTACATGAAAACCATCCCCTGCTGAGGCCCTGGGGCTGGCGCTCCTTCGTCTATTGAGGCGGGCTCTGGCATGCATGGCTCCAGGTGTTCCCACAGCGCAGATACGGGGCCCAAATCCTCTCCCCGGCATCCTCGCCCAGGGCACCTGAAACTCAGCAAGGTACCGGTCAGCTCTGCATGGTGTGAAAGAGACCGGGGAGGGGAATCTCCCTCTCCCACATGCCCAGCTGCTCTGGAGGAGCCCCCTCCAGGCTTGGTGTTGTGTGTCATTTTCAAGAGAAGGAGCCGAGGGCCCTGGGATGCAAAGTGCTGCTCGGGAAGTGCAATTCCTGGGGGGTTTCCTCCCCTCCAGCTCCCTGGGCCCTGCCTGAGAGCCAGCACCTCTGCTTGGAAAGCCCAAACCTGCTGGTTTCACCCCACTCCCCCACCAGCAAGGACACCACAGTCTGTCAGTGCATCATCCCAAGCAGGACGGCTGGCAGGGGAAGAAGACCACCAAGGGGGTCCTCGGCACAAATCTGCACTCTCTCACTCCTCCAGGTTGGACAAGGTGCGTCACAGGGTATGCTCAGCCTCATCCCACCGTTGTCCCCAGCTGCTGTGTGACATGGGAGTCCTGGGACTGGGCAGCCTTGATATCCAGCAGTTGTGGTGGCAGCAGAGGTCATGCAGTGCTTTGCATCAGCAAATCTCTGCAGCCCTGGGAGTTTATCTGCTCTCCTTGGCCCCAACCATGCCATGGCTCTCCAACTGGTTACCCATGAGTTGTCCCTCCCTCGGGGCTGGCTGTGGTCAGGGCTGTGGGCTGAAGCCACTGAGAAGCTCTGCTTTGGACCACTCCGTGCCTCAGTTTCCCCAGGGGTTTCCCAGTGCGATGTTACTTCTGGTTAACTGCTCTGCACATCCTGGCTGCCAGGAACGGGAACAGAATGGGAAATGATTCAGTGACCCAGAAGAAACTTCTTGCTCTTCTCTGGGGATCAAGAAGTCAAAATTGTCAGGTATCATAGAAACAATTACACAAAATAGAACAACAATTGTAAGGGGGATTTTTTCAAAGCTAACTATTTTAAAAATTACTTTAAAGATCAGAACTTGAGGAAACTTGGTGGCAGTGGCTAAAAGTTTGAACTCTCGTGGAAGTGACATTAAAAGTGAGCCTTTTGATTGAAAATCAGCAGCACCGGTGGGGTCACCGCACCTCTCCCTGCTGGCACCGCGCAGACCCCACTCCATTCCATTACCATTCCACTGAGTGATTAAACGTAGTATTATCTTATTTATTTTGGCTTGCCTCCTTGCCAGTCCCCTGCTGTAAATTAAATGATTGCCGAGCTAGATTAGCAGAAAGCATATGTGGAAATTACCTTTTAATTTCTTAATTACATTGTGCTCACCTGCAGCTCAACCTGCCAGTGTAAGGAAAGTGTGAAGTTAATTTCCATTGATATATTATCTGCATTCTTATAAATTAGGATCCTATTAAAGCGGAAGCATATCAAGAATTCATTGTTCTTAATCAGACTGTGGGACATGGATGGGATCTGCTTTCAGGCTCCAGAGATGCCTTAGAGAAACTGGACTGGTTGCAGGTCTGTGGGAAATGAATGCCTAAACCTGGGCTGCTCAAAGAGATGTCACCCCAGTGTAAGTGAGTTTTTCTGCATTTTGTATGTCAGCAAGGGTGCAGGAGTAAGAGCCCAAAGCCCAGTATTTTCTCAACTCCAGCTTGTTGTTTCTTAGGGATGTTTCACCAGCAAGCTCTCATCAATCTGCTTTAGTCACAGGACTTTGGTCAAGGCTAGAAAAGGCTCTGGGGTGGTTAGGTGGCACCTTCCAAACCCTGGTGCAAATGAATCAGAAATTCTGATTTCTCCCAACGTTTCCCTTCCTATCAGGCTGCTTATCAAGGTAAGAAGGAAGAAGCCTAACCCTGACCTTTTCAAATGACATCCAAGTCTCTTGGTCCCTCACACCAACCAGTGAAGCTCAGAAGCACCAGCAGGAGCCTGTAGTGCCCAGGTACGCAGGGAGCACCCGTCTGTGGGCGCGTGCTGCAAGGTGTTAAGGGTAGAGCTAGTGAAGCTCTTCAAGCCGTGCCTCACCTTTATGCATCTGGGGTCTGCTTGGATGCTCAGCTTGTACCGGTCCTGAGAAGCTCTGAGAGTCACTTTTTGGTGACCTGTGGTTCTGCACTTCCAGTCTGCTTTCTGTTTCCTGACACAGCAGACTTGTTTTGTTCTCTCTTCTGGAGACTTGACTTTTCTTTCTCCTTCGATCACATTCCGTAGTTCCCTACTATGTTCCATACCAATGTTTTTCATGCTCTCTGTGCAGCCTGTATCAGAGGAAGGGGAGATACCAAACTCTTTTCCTGTGATAAACCCATTCTGACTGTGAAGTAGCTTGGTGCAGGGATCTGTTCATACATTGCTTGTAGAAAGGCAGATGTTGAAAATATTTTGTATTTACTTTGTGTCCTAACCTAAGCAAAGCCCAGGTGGCAGAGTGACCTGGCAAGGTAACTGAGCCAGTTGACAGGTTTCAACCTGCTGCTGGAGGATAACACGGCAAATCCCACAGTTTTATTTACAAGATAAGTTCCTCTGAATAGGATCAAACACAGGAGCAAGCTGAGCAATTCATTCAAAGGAATGAATGTTGGGGTCAATCCTTTTATTTCATCTTTATTTTGTGTTACAAGCAGAGTTATTCTGGGATCTGTCCTGAGACCTCTCCTGTTTCATATGTTCATCCTGTGCAATATGTGACCTGGAGGATGAGGTGGGGTGCTCCTCACCAAGTTTCTGGATGATGGTAAACTGGGGGGTTCGTCCTGCTGTAGGGCAGGGCAGCCTTTCAGAGGGATCTGGATGGGCTAGAGAAATTGTCTAGCAGGAAATGTGGAATTTAAGAAGGACAAATGCAAAACCCTACCCCTGGGGTGGACTAAGATGTCAATAAATAAAAAAGATGATGTGGATAAATAGGCACAAATTCAGCAGAGGGATGTCAAGATATTCAGGGGGCTGGAGGGAGGAGAGGCTGAGGAAATTGGGGGAGTTCAGGCTCTTTGTTGAGGTGCACAACAGGAGAGGAGGTGGGTATAAACTGAGGCAGGGGAGGATCTAGTGGGATATAAGGAAATAAAATTCACTGTGAGAGTAAGGGAGCAGTAGAACAGGGGCCAAAGGAAATCATGGGATCCCCATCCTTGGAAGTTCAAGAACTGGCTGGCAACATCCCTGAAAAACCGTGTCTGAATTCAGCGATAGTCCTGCTTTGAACAGGAGGCTGGGTTGGAGACCTCATGATGTCCCATCCCACTTGAAATATCCTACAATCCAGCATGGTTGGTGAGCTGCAAGGGGCTGAAACTGCCTCTTGTGGTCTGCCCAGCATGTCAAACATAGATCTGTATTTCTGCTTTAAACCCTGCCAGCCACACCTGAAAATCATCAGGAGGTGGCACAGTTCAGTTGCAAAACCAATAAATTTACTTCAGATTGAAAATGTCCAGTAAAATTCAAAGCTAAGACAGAAGATGCCTGATTTTTTTTTCCTCTGCACGGTGCCTTACCTCACTTGACCACACTGCATTAATTTAAAACTCCTCATTCCCCACCCAGAGGTCACATCACCTATTAATCATGCTGAAGAGCCCCTCAATTATCTGAAACCACGATTACCCCAACCCATTCCACGTCCCCCGTGACATTTGGATAACTGAGGTTGTTCTGTATTATTATTATTTTTCAATTGTGGTAATTATTGTACATTAAACCATTAGCATTCATTACTCCTACAGTGTGTAATTAGAACAATGGTGGATGGATTGCTACTGACTCTAATGAAGTTTTTATAATTGTAATTTATGGTCGTCAAATTACCTTTCTTAAAAATGAAGCCTAATATTAGCCTCTTAAGCTATGGGGAGGGGTGGTAATTACTTCTAATTGATGGTTCTTGTTTGGTCTCCGTACAGAGCAATGCCGATCCAGCCACGCTCCAGGCCTCCACCTAACCAAGAATGGGAGAAGCATCCTTGCAAAGCAACCGTTCGTTGTGCCCTTTCTGGTGACGGGGATACAGGGCGAAACACTACGAGGAAACACTGCAGGATCCCTGCTTGGCTGTAGAGAAGGAGGCAGCAGAAGCCCAGGCCAGCAGGCAGGAGAGCGGGCAGCTGCCCGTTGGGTTTGGGAAGGGCGTTATAGGCGGGGAGCGGAGCGCGGCCCGGGCGCTGGCCATGGTGCTGAACGGCCCCTCCGCGCCCCTCCGCCGAGGAGCCCGCGGGTGAAGGTGGGCGCTGGGGGGCGGTTCCAGCCGTTAGCTCAGCCTGCCGTCCCGGCTGAAGGGGAGAGGCGTAATCCCGCCCTTTAATTATTATTTTTGTTGTGGTTATGAGTTAAAAATAAGCTGTGCCTTTGCTTCCCAGCGGGGATCTGTGTTTTGCTTTAATTGCCTCTGTTTGAATCAATTTAGGCTCAATTATGCTCCTTCTTAGGTGTAATTGAGATGTTTGTGCCTATCTGTCTGAGGTAGATGCAATCATCCCCCGAAGCACTGCAGAACAGAGAGGCAGAGGGCGGCAACTTGATCACCTTCCTAATGGCTGGCCCTAGGTGAGCTCAGGAGCAGGATTCCCTCAATCAACTCCTCTCTTCCTGACTGGGGCACACAAGGGCTAAACCTGAGCAGGGGGCCCCTAGGCAAGTTAGGAAGCTACAGGTGTTGGCACCTGTTTGGATTACAAAGCTCTGCCGTCAGGTCGTGCTAACCTGCCCTGAGAGGTGCCAGGCCCTGGAGGAGACCAATAGAAGAGCCCTCACCACCAGAAGCCTTGAAACTTTAAGCTCCAAACCATACAAACATTATGAGGAATTGTTTTTTAAGCAGCTGATATGGACAGTGCTTCCCATAGGGATGGGATGGGCAATGGTGTCATACCTCCAAGCTGGAATGCCCATCTCCCATCAGATGTTCTTGAGGTGTAGGTACAGGTCTCCTGCTTGGCTGCAGTAGGAAAGTTTTGTTGTAACATGAGGAACAGGTGAACTTTGTCTGCCTGAGAAAACTCCATTCGCTCTTTTAAAATGATTTTCTTTTTCTTAGAACGATGAAGAGAAATAAAGAGAGAGTTGAGTAGTTTGTTTTTTTTTTGGGGGGGTGGGGAAAGGAGCATTGTGTGTTTGCCTGCAAGAGCATATTTCACTGTCATTTTCCTGCATTGCTGGCATCTAAGGCAAGGCTCATGAGAAAGCAATAGGCTGATTCTGAGACTTCTGCTTTGGTTACTTGTATCCATGGTCACAATTAGAGAACTGGTCAACGGATGGATTTTTCAGAGGTTTGAAAAAATAAATTAAAACATTTATCAGTTTTTGACTGACCTGCAGGAAGTTCACATTTTCTCCCTTGAACGTAGCACAAACCCAACACTTACCTCTTGGTCTTTTAATAATGCACTAGGTGTTTCTCGTCCCCAGCTCTAGCAAAAATGGAAATATATGGAGTGGAAGAGGACTGCTGAAAAGTCTCACTGGTGAGTAGTGGTTCTTTTATAACAGATGGTTGAGGCTTTTCTAACAGCCCTAGTTTCCACTTAAAAAAGAAAAAAAAGCTTACAAGCTCATGTAGAAGTTTTAAAACCAAGGACTATATTTGCAGGGCTCAGTGCGTAGTTCTTGGCTATGAAACATCACAAGTGCCTTCCTCGTCCAGAGAAGAGTGCTGGTGATGGGAGGCTGGGTTGGCCTTTCCCTCCTTCCTCCCACAAGAATTGTTCTCCCATCTTCCGAAGCACATGAAGAAGCAGCGAGGACTGATTAACCTCCTATGAGCAGCAGCACTGAGAAGAGTCCAAACGCTCAGGTTTCCTCAGGCTGTGAGCCTAAGGACGGTTTGGACCATTCAGCTCCACACAGTGTCCAACACAGGGTGGGCCTGGCTCTATCTGGGGGCTCCATCACATCACACCCAGATACCTCTTGCAACATCTTTGTAGCATCATGCTGCTGCCCTCTGGCTTCAGTGGGCAAGTCCTACTGGGCCACCAGTAATGAGGACTACCTGGTCCAGGTCTCCACTTGGCCAGAATTTCATAAAATCATAGAACGATATGGGTTGGAAGGGACCTTTAAAGGCCATCTAGTCAGACCCCCCTGCAATGAGCAGGGACATCTTCAACTAGATCAGGTGGTTCAGAGCCCCGTCCAACCTGACCTTGACTCTTTCCAGGGATGAGGCATCTGCCACCTCTCTGAGCAACCCGGTCCAGTGTTTTACCACCCTTATTGTAAAAAAATTTCTTCATTCTCTCTAGTCTATATCTACCCTTTCTTAGTTTAAAGCCATTACCCTTTGTCCTGTCACTACAGGTTTGTCCCCATCTTTCCTACAAGCCCCCTTTAGGTACTGAAAGGCAGCAATAAGGTCTGGCCAGAGCCTTCTCCTCTCCAGGCTGAACACCCCCAACTCTCTCAGCCTGTCCTCACAGCAGAGGGGCTCCAGCCCTCCCAGCATCCCTGTGGCCTCCTCTGGACCCGCTTCCAACAGGTCCATGTCTTATTTCTTATGGGGGGTGGTGGCCCCTATTCATACCATCAGCAGCCACCGAGGTCTCCTCACCATGCTGGCTGAAGACCCTTCCTTCAACCAGTTGGCCTGGAATCATCCAGGTTGGTTGTCCATGGAGCACCCACCCCATCCCCAATATAGGGCACGGCCGAAAGCCCCCCCTCCCCACGCTACCCAACCCCTACACAACGGCTGTTGCCTTTGAGCTGCTGGCACAGGCCTGGGCGCAGCACTGATTAGATCGCTGTCACCAGGGAACAGGAAGGTTAATTGCCATTCTCTTTGTGTGCTGCTCAGAGAGGAGACCAATTTCAGCTCAGTAGCAACAAAGTGTTGCCTGCTTGCTTTGGATGGGGGCAGGGGGAAAGCAAACCAAAGTGGAAGGCAGGGAGGGAGGGGAGCGGGGGGGTGTTGGACAAGCGGGCAGGATTGTGCATGGACTTTGAGCATAGCTGTGTCTTGTCTGGTCTAGCAAAAGAGAAGTGCTTAACAAGTATTAAGAGACACAAATAATTCTCCTTTTCTCCTCTCGCCCATTCTTTTCTCTCTTTCTCTTTGCTTGTAAATCCTGCTTATCGCATCTGAATAGCAGAATGGTTTCACACCGGACCTTTAATCTGGCCCAGAGCAGCCCCCAGAGGGGCAAAGTGGCTGAGGATTACCTTTTATTTTATTTGATTTTTTTTAGCTTTCTTCCACTCCTCCCCTCCCTCGTGGTTTTTTTTTTTTTTTTCCTTTCCCTTTGCTCTGCATTTGTTCTTGGAAGGAGTGAGGAGCAAAGGCTTAAGGGGGGGAAGGGGAAAAAAAGAAGCGTGTAGGGGGTGTTACAAACTTAAGGGGATCTGGATCTATTCAGAGCGACTTGTCCATAGCCTTGCTGCTTTTGTTCGCCTGCCATTCTTTAGCTGATTTCTTCACTCTAGTAAAAGCGCTTTAATTCCCTTGTAGACACCGAGAATCCCTCCTTCTCCTGCTCTCCCCTCCTTCTCCTCCTGCAGCCCTGCACACCCTCTTTCACTTTCTCAGACTCTTTATCCAGTGTCCTCCTAACCACCAACAAAGCCCAGAAATCGCCAAGTTTTCTTTCAGAAGAGTGAAAGAGAGAGAGGAGGAGCAGGAGGAGGCAGAGGAGATGGGGAGCAGTGTGTATGAGCGCACACACGTGCATCTTTACGTGTGTCGCACCTGCCCCATGCTGGAGGCTTTTTTTCAGCTCTCCCTGACTTTTCTGATGTGGTTTTCGATCCCAGGAAGCTTTATTCATGGTCTGTTCAGCTCCAGGCATAAGACATATGGCAAAGCCCTTCAGGAGAGAAGGGCTGAGGAGTCAGCCAGCGTTGGAGGATGCAGAAGGAGCTCATACCCACACCCTGGCCAAGGGCTGACGGAGCTGGTGCTAGCAAGTGTCACCAGGGGACAAGCCAGGAGATCAGCGTGGGCTGGAGACCCCACCACAGACCTGGGGTGGGTGTAACTGGGCCGGTGCAAAGGTTAGCAGAGCAGCATCCCCACCAGCTGCAGGACACTGAGGGAGAGGTCAGTCTGCTCCCATGCTTAGCGAGATTTGCCCACAGGGGGAACATCTCAGAGCACCAGGCTGTGAATCACCCTCTGCAGACACTCAGGGGAGGTGCTGGCAGCTCGGTGGTGGGAAACACCTGCCCGTACTCTCCGTTGCCAGCTCTCTGGGATAAAACTAGCTCCTTTGCCCATGATTTTGACTCTGAAGCTCAGGCAGCTGTTCAGCTGCATGGCCTTGTGCAGGACCATGGGGTGGCTGACCAGGAGATTCTTGGCTCCAAGAGATGATGCCAACACCTGATGTGTTGAGGACAGTCTCTCTCACTGCATTTCAGGAAGGAAAATGTCATCACCGAACACCCAGAATTTCCAAAAGCAATGGGGATTTCAGAGGCTGCCCTTGTTCTACCCAAAGGTTCAACTGTGGGGAATCAAAAACAGCAAAGAGGAATCTGCTGGTGTTCAATGGTTCACCCCATAGGCATGAAATGAGTTTATCTATGTGATGTCTTTAGGTTTGATCTTCAAGAACGCACAACTGATTGTGGTAACTGGTTATCAGCCCACATTAACTAATAAGAGAAGTTACCATGCTGAGCTCTCCACAGAAAGAACAATCTCCATTCCTGGCCAAGGCAAGCTGGCGTACAGCTCTGGTGAGGGTTTGTGGATGCTCCTGCTGCCAGTTGTAGTCCAGGCCCAGCTGGCACTCGTGAAGATAGGAAGCCCAGCAAAGGGGAAGGGTTTGGCACTGGCCACCAGTGAGGGTGAGTTGCTGTCTGTCTCACCACAGGGACAAAGGGGTTCTGTGCTGGTTTCCAGGGACAGTGAATATATGGCATGTGCAACCCACTGCCAGGCCCCCGGTTGGTTTCTCTCTGAGTTGTACTTGTGTCTGACGAAAACCAACATTGTAAACTGGCACTAGATCTGCAAACAGCAAGCCGGTCAACAAGAAAAACATTTGGACCAAATCTAGTGTTGGTGTAGTAGTTCTAGTTCTCTGAGCTACAGCGCAGCCCATGCTGGGATGTCCGTGTTCACTTTTCAGTCACTGGTCCCCGCTTCCAGCTCTGCCTGGGGAACCGGGACCGCAGGATGGAGCCAACACAGGGCATCAGGAAAGCCTGGAGAAGGCACAGGGAGAGGAAGAACAGCAGATTGACCTGTAAAGATGTTTGTTAGGCTATCACAACATGTGTCTGCTCTGCCCTAGTCCTAGGGGTTATTATGGCGGTACCAGGAAGGGAGATGTGCCTTTATGTCCGATTGTGAACTGCAGCTGATGAAGCGTAGGGAGGTATTTCCCAGTGGTGGTTCTGATGCAGAAGGTGGTAAATTCCATCCTCTCCTCCTGTCCCACCTTTTGACTTCAGTGTAAATCAGAGCCTTGGTCTTGCCTGTGGTGCTAAATACCTTGCACTGAATCAAAGCCATCTTCATGGTGAGAAGATCCTTGGTGTTGTTTTAGCCCTTACCACCGCCATGGTATTTTGAGCCAAACAGACTGCATGTAGCAAGCGTGTGAGCTAAAAACACATGTGTGCCTGTTGTCACAGCTCAGCTGAAGAGCTCTTCAGACTGCAGAGATGGCTCCAATGTTGAAGAGAGCTCAGGTCATCTCAGCTAATTAGCCCAGCTCGAAAACTCAAATTTCTGTCAGACCCAGGAACTTGCATAGATAGACCTGAGAGAGATCACCGCAGTCTGTGAGGTTGGGATCCTGCTAGCACCAACACAAGAGACCAGAGGCATCTGCAGAACATGGGTTCCACACGTTCATCTCACCATGGGCTACAAAACACTCATTAAACACCACCTGTAAACCAATATCTGCATTCAGAGACCAAAACACTTAAATGTGGTGCACTACAAGAAAAGAGCAGGGGACAAGACCAGGTACCTAAAATGAGAGTATCTCGTGGGGGTCACATCTTTATTGCAGTTGATACCTGGTGGAAGAAAACTAAAGCCAATTCACAGGGAGGGAACGGGGCTGCAGAGATAAGCCTTGTCAGGGCCCAGAGGGCACTGATTGCCCTTAATTGCCCTGACCAGCCTCAGCTGGGGCCCTACCCATCTCTGCCTATGGCTCAGGAGCTCTATTTAAGGGCAGCCTTGTGCTTTGCCCCCTCCCTGGGCTATACTGTAGATGTGTCTGTCTCTGCTTCTGCCTCCTGGATGGACCTTGGACCTAAACTGTGAGTAGCATGTCTCCTGTCCCTCATGAGCACCCCTGGGTAGACCTTGGAGCTTGTCTTGTCTGGGGCTGTTGTAGGATGCTGTTATGAGCACCCTGCACTGGGGTCACCCTTTGCTCAGGGAGCAGCTGGCTCTTGCTGCTCCCTGACAAGCCTCTTCCCACACCATGAGCAGCCGTGAGATGTAGAGATTTCCCCCTTGCTGCACACTTTTTGTTTGCTCAACCTGAGTATGGGCGGCTGTTATTGATGCTGAGTGGGACAGTCGGCACATTGTTGGGCACTTCACAGGCTGGCCCTGCTGGGTTTTGGTGGGAGAGCCCAGGAATATTTTCCACATCTACCCAGAGCTGGGACGGTTCAGTGTGCCTGGGCATGTGCTTCTTTGCAGAGCAAATTATGGGATCAGGACCTGCTTTTACAACAGGGCTTGTTCCCACGTTGGCCAGGATTAGCTCCCCCCCTTCCCCTCCCAAGCAGTGGGGAACTGGAGAAGCTGAGGCATTTCCTGCAATGACTAATTAGATCCAGCTCCTAACAACAACATGCACCAGAGAAAAGCAAAGCATTAGTCAGGACAAGGTAATGAGACTGTTCCCCTCCCCAGCAATTTCTCCCACTAATCCCAGACAAAGCTCCAAAGCTGGACCAAACTGCCAGGCGGTGTAAATCAGCACTGCTCCGCTTCCTTTGGTGAAGCTTTGCTGATTTATAGCAGCTGAAGATTTCTCACCACCAATAACTTACATCTCGAGAAAGAACTAATTTTGTGCGTGTTCATTTCCGATCCTTCTCTGCTTGGGTGCCGTAGTGGATATACCAGGGCATGGCTTTTTCTTGGAGACACGTTAAAGCTGCCACCACCACCAGGAAAGGCAGTGCCACCGCTGACAGAGGTAGGCATGAAGAGTGTTGCTGCTTTTACAGACGGCTGCATTTCTCCTGCAGCCACTGTGGTGGCATTGGAGTAAACCACAGGCCAAGCGCACAAGTAGTTTAATAATGAATGATGCAGGCATTGCCGGTGAGGAGTAATTCAGGCAGCAGTGTGTGTAACCCAGCTGCTGTCTAAGCACCTGGCCTTCAAAGGGTGAATGAGCATTAAGATTGTTCCATAAAAGCCCATCCAGCAGTTGCAGGCAGGGGAATGTTTTATGAATGGTGGTGGCAACCCGAACCTAGTATTTTTGCAGCAGTTGGCCAGTAGTGGAAGATGATTTGCGGTGTGGTTCACTGAGGTGTTGGCCAAAGGCTGGCGCAGGCGGGAGTCTGGTGGGGAGACCTGAGGAATGTGGGACGAGGTTTAGGAATACCCAGGAGCAGAGGGATGTGGATCATCAACAGGTAATTGTGAGGAATTTCAGGGTGGGAAGACAACCCGGTATTTCAGCCAGGGTTTCCAGAGGAGATGTATCTGGGCTTGCTTAGAAGTCAGAAAGGGATGGGCACCACAACTCCCATCTTCTCTTCTCTTCTTTGAGCCAAAGCCATCCGATGTCACAGGTAGCAGGTCAAAAGGCTGGCAGAGATGTGCTGCAGGTCCCTCTGGAGCACCCAGTGCTGCTGCTCACAGCCCATCAGCGTGTAGGTTTGGTTCCATGCACGTAAGCAAGGCGATGATCCCCAAACAGGGATGGTCAAAGATCACACTAGGGGTGCAGGCAGTCAAGACAGGATGAAATGGTGGACATCTCAAGAGAAAGTGGTTTTAGCAGCTGCCTATAAGTTGAGTGCTTTTCCATAGTGCTACCCAAGTCCCTGCAGTGTCTTGTGTTTTTCAATGCCCTTGGTGTCTTCACCCAGAGTGCAGCCCTTGTTTGGTATGGAAAATACAGCCCAAAGAAGTAATGCTGAGCATGAGCAGGTTTTTTAGACAGAATCCGCTCCTTTCCACAAGCTACCGCTATTCTCTTGGCTGCTCTGGGGCAGGAGCATTGGTGAAAGAAAACACTTCTCCCATGTTTTCTACCTCCCATGAGAATTTCACCCCTCCTCTGCTTAGGAGGCATCATCCAGCCCCTTTGGAGCACAAGCTGGGGAAGGCACAGGGAGGAACAGGGGAGGGAGAGGAGGAGCTGGAGATATTTGCTAGCAAATAAAGGACTGTGTGCTTAAACACTCTTCCTCTGCCTATCCCCACCCGGCAGCGTTTGCTCAGCAAACACCGCTAATACACCAGCTTTCCAACATTTGATTCAGTCTGCAAAAGCAAACCTCGTATCCCACGTCCCCAGTGGCCTCCTCTCCCCTTCCTTCCCCTAAGACGTGCTGCTCAGCACCAGCCCCCTGTTCTTCCCTTCCACCCCCGAAATCTGGGAGTTGGTTAAAATCAGGCTGAGGTGCGCATGGTGGGCAGGGGATGCAGCAGCATCCCATACAGCAAAGCTCTCCTGCTGTGCTGCCAGCCCTCATAAAGGGGGCTGAGACCCCACCTGGAGTACTGTGTCCAGCTTTGGAGTTCTCAGCACAAGAAGGACGCAGAGCTGTTGGAGCGGGGCGACAGGCGGCCACGAAGATGCTGGGAGGGCTGGGGCCCCTCTGCTGTGAGGACAGGTTGAGCGAGCTGGGGGGGGGGGTTCAGCCTGGAGAAGAGAAGGCTCTGGGGAGACCTTAGAGCCCCTTCCAGTCCCTAAAGGGGCTCTAGGAAAGCTGGGGAGGGACTCTGGATCAGGGAGGGGAGCCATAGGACAAGGGGGAATGGTTTTAAACTCAGAGAGGGCAGATTTACATTAGAATAACAGGAAGAAATTGTTTGCTGTGAGAGTGGTGAGCCCCTGTCCCAGGTTGCCCAGAGGAGCTGTGGCTGCCCCATCCCTGGAGGTGTTGAAGGCCAGGTTGGACGGGGCTTTGAGCAACCTGGTCTGGTGGGAGATGTCCCTGCCCAGGGCAAGGGGTGGCACTGGGTGGTTTTTAAGGTCCTTTCCAACCCAAACCATTCTATGATTCTGTAAGCATGTGGGAAAACAAGCCTGGACAGTGTTTTCCTGGGGTGCCACCCATGCCCCTGGGGGTAGTGCTGTGTCTTGCTGTGTTTCTCTTGATCACACCTGAACGGTGCACAGACCTTTTCCTTATGCTCTGCTTCTGATTTAACTTAGTGCAGGGAAATGCTGCTTTGGAGGCAGGATCCAATCCAAGGGAGGCTGGGCTGGCTTGCTTTGGGTCTGCTTTGTGTTGTGGCTTTTGTCATAGCTGTTGTGAGAGCTGCAGTCCTTGGCCACACTCTGCTGGCCTTCGTCCTGGCCGGACCTCATGCTATGAGCATCCAGGCGTCCATCACCCATGCTTGATCAGCAAGCACACGGGTGCTGAAGGCCACAGCAGGTCCCTGAAAAGCAGGCGGGCTCGGGAAAGCAATTCTCTCTGCTCGCCTATCTGCATGGGAAGCATCCCCCTGTCACTTAAAACCAGCCCCGGAGCTCAGGCTGTGACATATGCTCCCTTCTCGCCTCCTCTCCCGCCTGCCTTTCATCACAGGTCCTCGCAGGAGGCCCATTAAACACTTAGCTGACCTTGGACCTCTGCCCGCGCCAGCTGCCCGTGAGTGCGGGCAGGAGCGTGCTTCCACTGCACTGTGCCCACCATAGCCATCACTGGTGATTTACTGCGCTGTGGAGGCAGTGCCGAGCGTGGGGAGCCGGCACTGCTTGGATGGGGGAGGGAGGGAGAGCCAGGGTGGCACGGCGATGCCACGGGGCAGTGGCAAGCTGCTCCGTGTGTCTGCTGGCCAAGCCGCCCCTCTTCATGCCCCTCCGGGTTCAACCCTGTGTCTTAATTTTCCAGCTGACTACACTCGTTTCTAGCAGGAGAGAGAGGGGAGATGCAGATTAAAACGGTCACAGCCCCTGGCGCTATGTCTGTGGCTGAAGGGTGGATAACAACTGTGGTGGGCTGTTTTTCCCCCTCCTTGTGCTGTCCTGATGGGACCAACCCTACCGTGGAGGCACTGCTGTTGAAGGGGTGGCATGTCTCAGCTGCAGGCTTTTGAGTGAGGTGCGTGGACACAGCTGGGCTGGTTTTTGCATCAGGAACCAGAGTGGTGTCCCTCAGACCATCCCATACACACTGCTGTCCAGGACAGCATCCCTTGGGTATGGCATTAAGCCCTTGACATGTTAGTTCTGAATTTTTACACCATGAATCTGAGCCACCACCCCACGATACCCTGCTTAGCCTTTCAGATTACCTGGCCTTATCTCTGAAAAATAAATTTTCCGTGACAACTTATAAAAAATCTTACATGATCTTTCCAGAGCCTGATGACCCCCTCTTGCCCCATCTCTGGGGTCCTTTCCAATGCTGGACCAACAAACCCAGAGCAGGTCCTGTCCCCAAGCTACCTCTAGCATTTCCCAGGGCTATCCTGGGATGTTCTTTTTATCTCGAGTTTGCCATGTGAAATGCTGAGGTTTAGGCTCTTCCTTGGGAGAAGAAGCAAACAAGAGCTGCCACTGTCAGAGTCTTTGCAGGCAGCTGGAAGAGAAGAAGCCTTATGAGAGAAGGTAGGGGTAGAAATTCCCAAAAGGTGCTTCAGCTGCACCACCAGCAGAACAAGGCAATGGCAAGCTGCAGAACTGCATCCCTCTCTTCTCCCAGTTAAATTTGGGGACAGCCTTAGGGAAAAGGGTATTAAAGCATTCCTAGCTGTGCCACCCCATTCATCACTTCCCCAGAGTCAGAAAGACAAATCTTCACCACCCATGCTTCTCTTGGGTCATATTTGATAGTAATTTGAGGTTTTTCTGGGAGCCTGGTAGGATATACAGTGAGCTACCAAAAGGAGGAGACGTTGCTGCTCTGTGCCCCAGGGGAAATTAGTGTGTATGTGGGAAAGGATGGAAAATGCAAATCTCTCTGCCAGGTGCAGGGTGGCTGCTCAGGGAACCTCTTCAAGGCATGAGAACGTTTTCCCTACAGACAAGCTGTAGGCACCTGTTAAAATGAGAGCAACCTCCCCACAGTGAACCTATTTTCCTACCTGTAGCGGTGAGCAAACGCTCATCTGAAGCTTGGGCATCCCCTGTAATGAGCTTGCACCTTTTGACTCAGCCCAGCAGAGTAGAAATGCCCCAAGGAGACTTTCACCCTGAGGGGAGAAGTCCCCGAGGCTCCAGCTTGTGTCACCCATTAGACCTCACCTTCCACTCCTGCCTGGAGGTCAGGAATATGTGTAGGGGAGGGTGAATTTGCAGCTGTGGTGGCTGCGGGCTGGGATTTCTTTGCACCCAGAAAATAGCCGGGCTGTGATTTCCCCCTTCCCCCACCCCACCCCTGAAATAACCTTTGATTTTTGAATGCATTTATGAGCCAGGCAGTTCAAAGGCAGCTTGGCTGCAGCAGGCAGGCTTGCACCACTCCTACGGTATCTCTGTTGGACACAGCAGAACTTGGGGACATGAAACTGAGGATCTAAAACTTGATGTGCCTTTGAAAAATCTTCACTTGGAGACTTTGCTTGACATAGTGAGGAACAAAAAAGGATTTGGAGTTGCACAGGGGCATGGAAGGAGCAAGATATGAAGGAGAAATGTTGCTTCTGATGCTGTCAGTGCTATCTTGGTGCCTTGACTCTGAAATAAATGCCCCAACAGGCGCTTGGCTGAGGCCTGCTGGCTTATTTCTCTGCTTAGCCACGAAACCCCATCACTCGTGGCTTGGCTTGGCAAAGAACCACCCTTCAAGGCTCTGGGGTTTGTCTTCATTCCTACTGATGAATTTCTTATTGTGGAAAGCTCTCCAGAACCAGATCTGTGTCAGCCATAAGGTGGAGTGGTGGGACAGGCAGGTAAAACCTCGTGTGGGACACCTGCTGCGATGTCACAACCACTGTTGCAGGGACAGAGAGCTCCACTCTTGCTGGTGCTGGAGATGCATCACTGAAGCCATCCAGAGCCTGAGCATCTCCTGGGGAAGGCAGGAGGAGGATGGAGCCTGTGCGTGAGCAGAGAGGAGCTGGGCTGGTGCTGTGGTACCCACTGTCAGGACCATCCTAGAGTAGGCTGAGATGGGGTTTTGAGCTACCAGGTCTAGTGGGAGGTGTCCTTGCCCATAGCAGGGGGGTTGGAACTAGATGATCTTTAAGGTCCCTTCTAACCCAAACCATTCTATGATTCTATGAGATGACTTTTTTTGCACTGGCTCCCATATATAGGTTCTGAGCACATTGTATGTTGGTCATCTCGTTGGCCAGGAGAGGTCAGGCAAAGTAGTCTCCTGGCCCCAGCCATGGCTCTGAAGTATACTGCCCTGCAGAAGGAGTCCTGCTTCATCTCCCTGCTTTGTATTATTATTCCCCCCCTCTTTAAATTCATCTCCCTCTGCCATCCGGGGCTGTCCCTGCTGGAAAATTACTCTCACAAAAGCTCCCTCAGCAGTAATTACCTAAATGGGGGGAAGGGAGGGGAGATCCATTTAGAATCCACTTCATTGCGGGATTAGCTAATTAATTAACGGTTTCACTGACAACTCGAAGGGGAAGAGTGTGTTAAATAGGAAGGCTTCGGAGCTTGATTTATGTGATCTGACACCCACGGTCTCTCCGCCAACTTGCCATCCTGCCTTCCCCTGGCTGTGGGGTCCTGCTCGCCGCCTCTCCGGGGATGCTGTGGGCTGCCAGAAGGCTGGGGCACGTGTGCCTGCGTGTGGGGAGACAATGCGGAGGTGGATGGGAGCAGGGGGTTATTAGCTGGCAGATGAAGCTGGGCTTGGAGGGGGCTGTGGCCACCGAGCTGGCAAGGGCCACCCATCTGCCTGTCTCTGGCACAAAGAGCTGGGGAGGAGGATGGCCCTGCCCTGCACCCCCTCTCCATCCCACCCTCTGTCGCTGGGGGAAGGAGGTTGTGGAAAGTTGGATCTGAGCTGCCTCCACCTCTAAACTCTGCCCATGGTGATTGCAGTGGGTCCGTGGGTGGTTGGGTGGGGATGGGGTGCAGAATATGTGGCCCCTGACTATGAATGAAGACGTTGAGGGGTCTGGTGGCCCCAGTCAGTGGATTTCTCCCCTCCTCTGCCACAGGCTCCCTGCACAGCCCTGGGCATGTCTCTCAGCCCCCCAGTGTCTCCTATCCCTGCTCATCACCCGGTGTGCTCCCTTGGCTCAGCACCTGCAGACCTGGAAGGACTTTGAGAAGCACTCTAGGTGCCAAACCTGATTGCACTTCCTCAAACTCGCTCCTCATAGAGTTGGCACCAGTGCCAACCCTGACACAGCCTTCCATCGGGGACAGATCTTCATGGTCTGGTGGCTGGGGAAGGCCCCAAACTGCACCAGGGACGGAGTTGGCCATGATGGCCAGTCAGAAGTGAGGACCAGCACAGTTCCATCCACACATGGCCATGCCCAGCCCAATGGGGAGAAGAAGTGTGGGGGATACTGGTTGCTCGGGAGAAAGCTGGCAGTGCTGCCTGGCCCAGGATACGCCATGCCACAGCTGGAATGAGTTTGTTGGGTCTCAGATGGGAGTAGCAGCACTGACCTGGAGTGGGGTCTCAGCAGCAGGAGGGCGGTGACCTCAAACCTCCCCCCCCACCCCCAATCCCTTGCTTTGACCAGGCTCTGCCCACCTTCCCCTCTGTTTTTTTTGTGGAGTTGAGGGTTCCTGGAGCAGATTGGGGTTCAGGGCTTGCTCTGCCCACCACCCAAATTGAGCCCCCACTGCCTGGTGCCTCTCACCCACGCTGGCATCTTGGGGGACATCCAGCTGTGTATTTGGATGGGGAAAAAAATAAAACTCGAGAGTTTCCAGCTGGATTTGTTAATTTGAGCCAAAGGTTAAAACGTGTATTGAAAAAACGTGCTTTTTTTTCAGGTTAATTTGCATTTGTTTGTTTGTTTGCATTCTGCAAAGGCTGTAATTCCCCTTGGAGGGAACAAAACTGCCAAGTTTCACACCTTTGCTGGGGAGGTGAAAATTTCTCATGTTGGTAGCAAACCCAGGGATGGGTTTGGGGAGAGAGAGGAGGGGGGAGAGTGGTGGGGCTGGCTTTCCTTCCACTTTCATCTGCTTCTGCCAGGATGAAGGGGAAATATTGATTAACAGTTACACTGGAGCTGCCCACCCTTCCTGCAAAACTGGAGGGTGCCAGAGGGATGCAGTAGGGGATGAGGTGGGACATCCAGAGTGATGGGCATGGGGATCTTGGTGGGCTCATCCCGACCTTTCTGCCCCACTGCGGTGAATGGCTGGAGGGATGCTCCTGCCTGGCCCTGGCCCTGCCCCTTCCCCCCCCCAAAACCTCTCGCCATTGACTTTGGCGATTGTTTCAGGCACTTGAATGCCGGAGGCAGGGAGTGGGTTAAATCTAAATAAACATTAAACGTCAAATAAATAAATAAAGGCAGTTCTGGGGTGGGGTGCACCCATGTCTGGCAGGCCTGTGCTCCCCCCTGTGTGTGTCGTGTGTCTCCCCCTGCCCCTGC
>VWZL01005906.1:167848-183056 GCA_013396915.1 Stercorarius parasiticus | reverse complement strand
TTGATTGCTTTTTTTGATGGCTTCTAAATAGAGGCGCCCGATCGCATCTGGGAGGAAAATGAAACAGATTTCATTTTTCACACGCGGCACAATGGCCGCGCTGACAAAAGAGGAAGGAGGCCCATTGTCCCACTCTGCATCTTCACATCCTACCTCTGTCCCCCAAATTAACCCCTTTCACCTCTGCCTTTGTGGCGACACCACTTCGGAGCTGCTGAACAAAGGCATCAGAAAGCCCTCACCGTGTACTGGCGGGGGGGATGGCGGGCGACAGTAGGGGGGCAGCGGGCTGAGGCACGTTGGTGTCCCTCATCTCGCTCCCCTTGGGCTGGTTGTGGCCGTCGCTGTCTCCTTCCCATCAGTTTCTTGCCAAGCTGGACCTTCTCCATCAGGTCATACCTGCATCCCTGCCTGCAAGGGTCCAGGAGGGGACGTTTCTTGCCCCCACACCTCCTCTTCCACCAGGATGTGGGGTTTGCAGGGTGATACCCAGGGAACAGCTTCACCGAAGGAGCTGGAGGAGCGGGATGCCTTCAGCAGCATCATGGCCTCGGCTCTGCCATGGTTGTATGGCACCCAGCTCCCTGCGAGGGTCCCGCAGCACCCCTCTGCTCCCTGGGGCTGAGACCTGCTAGACCAACACCCAGAGCTTTGGTGACCCCGTTAACCACATAGTTCTTTTGCACATTAAGTGTTCATCAGGCTTTTTTTGTGTCTTCCATAACTTTTCATTACCCACTCTGCCACGATTTGGTTTATCGCGCTTAGATCCTAGCGACGCAAAAACACAAAGCTAAGGGGGGAAAAAGCAGCACAGGGCTTTTGAGCAGAACTCAGGAGCTTTTGGGGTTTGCTCAGGCTGGTTTTGATCTGAGCCTCGTGCCTTCGTGGAGAGCACAGGAGGGCTGGCACGGCCGGTGAAGCCAGGTCAGAGTTGTTTGCCACCACAGGGCCACAGCACGGCTCGGACAGCAGCGTTTTAAGTCCCTGGGAAAGTGATTTCAGAGATTTCAGTATTTCTTGGAGCTGGGGGAAATCTCGGGTTTTCTCTCCCCGGCCTGTTGGTTTATCTCCTCCAGGTCTCATTTCGGGGAGGATGCCGTATTTTGTTTCGCCTGATTGTTTTTAGTCCCGCGCTCACATCTATCTGACAAGCCATTCTGTTCAAAGATGACACCGCTGCGATGAAGTCTGTGATAATTTCCTCCATCCCTGCAATCAATGCCCTCTTGCGCAAAGGCTGCCTTCAGCTGCAATGGTATTTTTAGATGAAAAAAAAAAAAATCACACCCAGAGATTTCTTTTTCCCTTTCCCAGCTCAGTCTTTGCAATAGGCCCCCGGTTGCTGCCATCAGCTGCTCGTCGTGGGGCCCCAAAGCTCTTTGCTGCTTCCTTGGGCATCCCCAGCTGGGGTGTCCACTGGCATTTGAGTAGGATAAGGGAGAAGGATCAGGCCAGGCAGATATTTTGGGGAGTGGATTTTGCTCGCAGTGGGATTTCCTTTCCCCAAACAGAAGGTCACCATGTGCATTGCAGAGCGGACAAGGACCTGGCCAACCGATGTCCCCAGTGGCACCCAGGTCCCTCTCCCTCTCTGCGGCTGCTCCCTGCAGTTCCTGACTGCAGCATCCCTTTAAATAGCAGGGGACTGCACTCCCACCCAGGGCCTGCAGAAGGTTAGATAAGAGAATACAAACCACAATGCTTGCCCTTTTTTTTTTTTTTTATCTTTCCTTTTTTATTATCTTCTTATGGCTTTAGAATTATCTTCACAGACACTACATGAATTTAGTCAGGGCAGGTAAGGTCACATGCAGACACAGTGGCTCATATTTATGTATATTCACTGGGCAAAGGAGATAAATGGGAAAACAGGCGCAGAGGGGGACGGGGAGGCAGGGCAGGCGGCGGGGGGAGGACGGGATGCATCGACCCCAGGGTAGGATGAGGAGGGGCAGCACGTGGGTATGGACATTGGGGTCATGACTAACGTGGGGTTGAGCAGGGTACCATGGCGTGTGACGGCACCAGGAGGAGGAAGGACAGCACCTGGGCAATGGTAAGGTCATTTCTCACGCTGTGGTGTTAAAGCCTGCGAGGGGAGGGTGGGCAGGATTTCCTGCAAGGCTGGTGGAAAATCACCCTGGAAAGTCTTGGGGTTTTGGTCAACCCCTATCTTCTGCATGTTTGTGACCACAGGAGTCAAGCCAGCAACATCATGGGTGGGCTTATAAAGCAGGTCTCAGGTAGTTCAGGCTGTGATAGCTCCCTTATGACACCAAAAAGTTAGGTGAGATGATTCGTACTCCTGGTCCTTGGCACAGAAGGCAGTTCTGTGATGGGTGATGTGTCTGGGCTCTGGTTTCCAGGTCAGATGACATGATGGAGAGGATGGAGATGACCATGCCATGGTGAGGTGGGTACCTGCGACCTCACGCTGGCTGTGGCTGGAAAGTGGGTCGTGGCAGAAGGGTGTGAGTGGTGGTGAGATCCAGCGCTTGGTCAAGGTCTCACGGAGTGAGAACTGATGGTGTGAGTGCTGGTCCATCTAAATTGTGGTAGATGCAGGGGAATGGAAGCCTGAGATGGCATTTTACAGGTGATGAGATCTAGCTGGGCACCCTCCCCAGAGATGTGGGGATGGTATACAAGGGCCTGCTGCAGCTTGGGAACCAACTGGGATGGAGCGAGCAGAAAGCCAACTGGAATTTCCTTCCTCCTGAACTGCACCTTGCACTTCCCAGGAGCATGGGGCAGCACCTTCTCCCTGCTGCCCTACACAGGGCAGGCTGGGGGGCAGTTGCGTTTGTGCGGCCTTGGAGGTGACAGAGCTCCTGCAGCAATGGGTCCCCTTCCTTGGGAAGCCCCATTGCTGTCAGGCATGCAGGAGAGCGCAACCTCCATCCCAAGCAATTGCAACCTTGTGTGTGGCAGAAGGGACCTCACGCGCATGGGCAGGGTGACAGAGAGGAGCTGGGAGGCTGGTTTAACTTTAGCCCCAGTCATGGACATTTGTGGAGCTGCTGAGATGACCAAAACACTGACCTGAGCTCAAAGCAACCTGGTACCCAAGCAGCTGCTGCTTGCTGATACCTTTTCAAGAGAAGAAAAGCAGATTGAGAGACCTAAAAGGCTGCTGAAATCAGGGTCAGCTTGTCCAACCCCGGGAGGCACCTATCCATGTGAGCCTTTTAATCATGGGCTGTGGGCTCCCCCAGCCCCGGCATCCACAGCATCCCAAGGGCTGAGCATCCTCTGTCTCCTGCAGGCAAAAATTCCCATGGGTTCCAAGCTGCGAGCCCATAAATCAGGAGGCGCTGGGCCAACTGTCAAAGAAATGCGGCCATAAAGGTGATTTTGCAAAGTTTTCTTCCTCTTGTAGAGCTGGGAGGGAGGGGAGGAACAGGGCAGGGACGGGGGCAGGGGGCCGGGGCTGGGCATCAAACTGTTAATGGCAGACGCCTTCCTGGGAAGGCAGGTACCCAAGCAGAGTGTGATGCTATTTCAAGGAAAATATATAATGCACCTAAAGAAATCGTACAGAAATTGCAAACAAAGCATGCACAGGAGGATATAAAATACCGAGTACAAGGGCACCCACCGATTATAACTTGATTTAAACCCACTTAATTCACTAAATAATAAATGCAGATTTACCAGAGGTGTCAGGACTAAAAGCATGCCTAACAATGCGTTTATTTAATAACTGTTTGCTCTCAATGTCAGGGCACTGTGTCTAGAAAATACACGCAGCAAACGAAAGGCTGGGATTTTATTTTTTTTTTCCTTTTTCCCAAGGCCTAGTATATCTAGGGAAAAAAAAAAAATAACCAAGAAAGAGAAGTCAGAAATTGTAATGATCCAGCCAGGATGAAACCTGGCTTCCCCTTACCCAGGGAAATAGGAAACCCCGGTGGGAAATGGAAAGCAGAACAAAAGATGATTTGTAATATTGGATCAGATGCATTTTTGCCCAGGAAGACTGCAGGAGCTGGATGCTCCTTGTAGGTGCTGTTGGGACGGTGTGAAGTTAAACGAGTGCTGGGTTGGATGTGTTCATGCCTCATGGTGTTTTGAGGAGTAATTTTTACTGGTCTGGGGATCCACAGACTTTTATTGGCTTTGGACTGGCAAGATTTGGACTGCCACCCACCAGGATCTGGGGAGAACCGGGAGGTTGGTGTTGACCTAGCAGAGTATTTCGCCAACACACCCAAGCTGAAGGAAGGTCTGAGGATCTTTAGGGGGTTCAGCTCCATCCAGGAAAGTCCCACACTACCAGCAATGTCCTGGGCTCTGAGTTTCTAGCCATTAAACAAGAACGTGGATCATTCCACATCTTGCATGATTTTTGAGCTCAGTGCCATGGGGTGTTGAGCCCAGGTGTCTTTGCAGAAAAGTGAGGTCAACATTCCACCACCTGCCAACCTGTAGTTTTGCCTGTAGAAAATAATAAAAAGTTAAGAAGACCTTACTCAGGAAGACCTGTCCTCTGCAAAACTTGCTGAGAGGCATTTGCTGGAGCTTCACATCAATGTGTCTTAGTAAAATCAAAGTAAACAACTCCCTCACTGTGACCATCACCAAGAGAAGCTCATTTGAACCATCACTTTGCCTCTGGTTGGAACTGAGCATCTGTGAATATTTTGAAGTCTTTGAACCTGATCAGGAGGTGAATCAAAATGTTCAGCCCTGCTGATGGCCCCATGTGGGGACGTGCTCAGGAAAGGAGTGATTTCACCCCAAGACCCATCTTTTGGCCTTTCCCCCCTTACCTCCTGCTCCATGCCCAGCACGGTGTAGGAAATTGAGGCTCATTGCCTTCCACATCCTCCTTTTTTGCTCTTTATGTACAAACTCATTCGCTATCCCCACTGCCACCATGCCGGTGAACGTGAGCTTCTCCTTGGCCAGGTCTTGCTCCCCCAGGTCTAGTGTCACATCTCTCTGAGGTTCACACTGGGCAATTCTCAACAGCTCCCCAGGTTCCCCAAGCACTTACTGAGCAAGTTGATGTTGACAAGAGAGTCAGGCTTTGCAAAAATAGACATGTGTTGATTTTAGGAGGTGGTGCCCACTTCTGTGGGCAAAACATGAAGGACCTGGCAGGGCTATGATGGCACTGGCAAGCCTGGGTCAGCGGGTGACCCTGCTTTGCTCATCTGAAGGGGGTTCAGCACTGAAGTAGGCTGTGCCAGGGCAGAACAAGGTATATTAATGAATTTTCCTGTAGACTTTGAAAAGTCTAAGGCTGGTTTGTTGCATGGGATATTCCATGTGTGGGGCGTGCATCCTCAAGGCCACCTTTGACCCTTGCTTTGGGCAAAACAGCATATGCAAAAGCTTTGTTGCCCGTAGCACCTTTCTGCTGAGCGTGGTGTTGATGTAAAACTTCAGGGCTGGATGCAACTCTGTCGTGCAAATGTTGAAGGAGGTGGGTACGGTCCCTTGAGGAGTTGAGAATGAGCCAACCTGGTGGGATGCTTTGCTGGGTGACCCTCTGGCTCTGTCTGTCTCTGTCTCCGGTGATGCTGGAGGGATGCAGCATGAGGTGATAAGCGGGGATGCCTTGCTTTTAAGTGGTTAAACCAGGGAAAATAAATCTCTAAAGTCAGATCTTAACATGGCAGTGCTCCCTTGGCTGCACGTGGGTTTCTCCAAGCCCACCCTTTTCCTTCCCACAGAAATGCTGCTCCCATGGGGCTGGCAGCATTCACATCGCTCCCAGCATGCCTGAGAGCTTTGGCCAAGGAGCACAGAGGCGGGTCCGACACCTCCCTTACCAATGTCCCCTTGGGGTGTCCATCACCCTGGGGAGCTGCCCCTTCTCCGATGAGGACAGCCCCTGCCCTCCACGATGGTATCAGCCCCCTCCAGACGTAGCGGTGGGGTTCAGGGAGGAGAAAGAGAAGCCCACATTTCTTTGTGCTCTTTCTTAGTGATGCATGTCCCTGAAAAGCCAGTTATCTTCCCCAAATCCTGCGCCTGTCAGGGCAGCCATGCACAAAGAGCCCCCATCCCCTTCCAGCGCCGCGTCCAACCCACGGCGGAGGTCTCTGCTGGGCTCCTCTTCCTTATTCCCCCCTCCCCACCTCCCCCACCACTGTCTCCCAGCCTTATCTTCTGTTGTCTTCTTGTGGAAGAAGAGATAAAAGTAATTCTTATGGATGCTTCTCCAGCGAAGGCTTGCCTCCTTCCCCCCTTGCCTCCCCCAGCATCTCCCTGCTCCGTCCAGATAAAGGGTGAGGACCAAGCACATGTCATTTTCTTTGTGCAAAATCAATATTCAGCAAAGTTTATCTGTCCGACATAGCAGGAAGCGCTAATTTCATCCGCGTCAATTACTTTGATGAACGCTCATACTGTTCAGGGTGCGAGAACAAGATAAAAGAATTACTGAAATAAAAAGCATACACCCGCAAACGCGCACAACCCCCCCGCCTGCTTCTCTCCCCCACCCCAAATCGCCCCTCCCAGGGTCATGCAGTGCGGACCAGGGCTGGGGGCGGACTCTGAAGCTGAGGAGCGAGGGGTTGGGATGCCAACAGAGATGCCCGGGCAGCACATGCAGCCTGACTCTATAGGAACAAGCCCAATTTGGGTGAAAAAAGTCGTGGTTTGGGCTGGGTGAGAAGTCAGAGCCCCCCAGCTCTGGGTACATGCACATCACTCAGCAGCAGGTACATCCCGTGGGGGGTTGCGTGTTTGTACCTGGCTTTTTTTGATGTGCAGAGAGGAGATCATGGGCACATCCAAGGTTTTCCAATGTGCTGCTTTCCCCCGGTGATGATCTCAAAAGCAGAGAGCAGCAAGGTGTCTGTGTGCCTTGTCACGGCCGGCTGGAACACAGCGCAGTGACAGAAATGCCAGGGCAAGTCGCGGGGCAGCGAGCGGGTAGGATGGATGGATGGAGGGATGGACGGATAGAGAGGTGGATGGAGAGATGGATGGATGGAAGGATGGCAGCTCAAATCAAGGCTTGGAGACCCACCTGGAGGGAGTGAAAGCTGTCACTGAGATTGCCCAGGATAAAAACTGGCTCTGATGCCGCTGCACATGAGAAATGACCCCCGGGGAATAAGACGAGCCCCTTCTGCCCAGAGCCACCAGCTCCTCTAGCCACTGCTTCAGCCTCTGCGCATGAAATGGTGCGGAACAATTTTATAGTATTGCTACCACAAGAACTGAATAAGCAGATCTCAGGGCCCAAGTCTTTAATTAACCAGCCAGGCTCGTTTTGCCAGCAGGGCTGAACGCACACCCACGCTGTCACGCTGACAGTGTAGCCCAGACCCTGGAGACATCAGCTCTCCCCCTCCTCTGCAAAACCTGCCTATGGTGGCAGCCTGGCCCTGACACTCCTGTCCCCAACCCTGCGGTGGCAGGAGGGGTTGGGCCCCCGTACCTCCCAGGCTCAGGGCTCAGCCCTTGGAGGATGAGGTAGTTGTTTTTTCTTAGTTTCTAGAAACTCATCGCATTAGCGCTGGGCTTGTTTGACCTCCATGGCAAGCTCCCTTCTCCTTCCATCCCAAACTCACGGGGAACGGCTCCCAGCTGAGCAGAGGGCAATCCCCCTCCATCTCCATGTGCTCAGCAGCCCTGGCAGGAACGTGTACAAATGACCCTTTCAAATATCTCCGATGCTGCCCGTCCCAGGCAATTAGTCAGCCTGGTGCTCCCCTCCCAGCCCTGGGGCACGTGGAGGCATGGAGCAGGATGAAGTCTCTTACCGGGGTCCTGAGAGGGATGAAGGTTTTCCTTGGAGATGCCCCAGGTTGTTGTCCCAGAAGACAAAAGCCAGCGCAGCTCTGGGTAAAGCCCCATCCTTGGTTAGAGCTGCCTGATTTTGCCCCATGTTTCTTTTGGGAGGCATCACCCTCCGGGCCAGGAGCAGCCATCCCAGATGGACAGACCTTGCCCCACCAGGCAACCTGGCGGCAAAGCCTCCCCCCCAACAAGGTACCCCACAAACCCGAAGCAAATAAAAGCCAAGATGGTGGGGGGAATCTGCTCCAGAATCACTGAGCTCTGCAAAGCCTTGGTATATATAGTCATGTGAGGCATAAATAGATCCTAGAAAATCCCAAATGCCTGGCGTTGGATGAGGATGGGCACATAAGGGACAGGCTGGACCCAACTGCAAGGGGACAGGGAGATGCTGGTGGTGGGGCATCCCATGGGATGCAGCTGAGACTCACCCCAAGGCTGGGGGGGGGGTACCCAGAGGCACAGGACTGTGTCCCCACTGCCAGGCCCCAGCTCCCAAGGAAGGTGGCATTCTCCAGGGGATTGCTGATGGCCAGCCCCTGCAGCCAGGTGACCCCTCGGGCGTGTTGCAAACGGCGTAGGAAAATGTGGCTTAAGCAAAACTGCTGCTTGCACATGTGCAGGGGGCTGGGAACGTGCACTGGAGCGATTTCCACAGCTCAGCTCAACAGCGGGAATTTGTTAAGTCACGGCAATTTGCCAGCTCGTGGTGGTGTGATCAAGAGGCTGTCCCCATTTCCTAGCCGCCTGCGCCATACCAAGGCTCCCGGAGCATCGCCCTGGCACCTGCAGCACCGGGATTGCCCTTTGCCCACGCCACGGGGGCATTTCTAGCCCAGCTCCATGTAGATCGGTTCCTATCTGAGGAGCACAAGTGTCCCCCCAGCCCGTGTGTCACTCCTGCGGTGGTTCCCCCCACTTGCACCCCATGCCCAGTTTGGCACAGTTCTGCCAGGTACCAACCTCAGGGAGGATGCTCTGTGCTGGGGCAAGTGGGGGATGCCCCCAAATGAGGTTTTTGGGGACCAAACCGAACTGATGGCATCTCAGAAGCAGGGGGACGGTACCTGGGCTGGCAAGGGACAGGGAAGCCCTGGCTCACCTGGCTGGCAGCCGGGCACCCCTCTGCTCGGGGGGGCTGGGGGTGCCTCTCTCTCCACTGGCTACAGGGGGAGCCAAGACATCGAGCTAAGCCGAGATGCGCGTTTTATCCACGGATGAAGGTAGGCGATGGCGTCTGGTGACAATGTGCTCCCACGGGGACCTGCTGACGGGTTTGGGGACAGCTGGGGCAAAGCTGCCAAATCCAGACGACTGTTTTTTTGGGGGGGTGAAGCTGGCAGTGCAGCATCTCAGCACCCCGGGGGATGTCTCCATCGCGGCAGAGGTCTCCATCTCTTCACCCTTGCTGGAGCGGCTAACCCAGCCAGGCACTCGCCCATCCCACCCCAGCCCACCTTCCACCCCTGTGTCCTGCAGCGAGGAGTTCCCCACCACGGCAGGAGGATGTCCCCATCCCTGACTCTTGCTGTGTGGGGATATTCCACATGGGAGCAGGATTGCTGGTGGCAGTGAGGGGTCCCAAAGTCACCTGTGGGGTGGCCTGAGGAAATATAACCCAGATGCGGGGCAGGGTCCTGACCTCCTGTTCCCCCCCCAAACCTCCCTCATCATCCCCCAGCCTGACCAGCAGGTCTCCTTCGTGTTGGTACCGAGTGTCCGTGTGTTTTGTGCAGCAAAAAGAGACCCAAGAGAGATGAACTGAACTAGAAATGAGTTGCGTAAATGACAAAGTCCTTACAATTGACACAATTACTGTAGGATGCTGTTCTCCCCCAAAATCAAACCCACCAGAGGCAAACACACAAGCCGCAGCCTGAAAAAGTGCCCAGTGAGGAATGATTTAATTTTGGAGATAATTTCAAACCATGTAATTATTTGCTTGTTAGGTTTTTGTTGGTTTTTTTTGTTGTTGTTGTTGTTGTCTTTCTTAAATGAAACGTTGTTAACGGCACTTCAAGGGTCTTACCGCGAGGGCCAAATAAAAAAGTCTGTTTAACTAGGAATACTTTGTTAGGGAAGAATAATCCTTCTTTGTTATTATTTGGAAAGAGCAGGCTGGGGCGGTGTGTGTATGTGTGTGTAATTGTGTGTCTGAGAGAGAGAGAGAGACCAAACCCCCCCGCTGAATTATGCAACTCAATATTTCACAGGGAATGTCGGGGCATGAGGCTCCAATTTAAGTGCCCGCGGCAAGTTGGGTTTAGCTTTAATCGGGGCTGTCCGGGCACTGGGAGCGTGGTGCTGGTGTGTCCCCAAAAAGTCTTCGTCACCCTAATGAGGTGAGGAGGGATGGGGCTGTGCTGTCTTGGGATGAAGCCCCGCCGAGGAGGAAGGTGTCGGGCCAGGATTCCTCCCCTGGCCCCCAGCCTGCCCCATCCCCCCCCGGCCCCCCGCTCCCTCCCGGCTCTCTCCTGGAGAACACAAAGCTGAGACTTGGATTATCTTCATTTCCATATGGAGAGCGATGTAAACCCGTTCAATGCATGGTCGGTCATTTTGTTCACAACTTTACAGCAAGCAGGAGCAAAACCCGCTGGGGAAATCGACTATTCAGCTGCTCTCACCTTGTGCGCGCACGCAGGAATCGGGCAACGCGGGAGCCTGGTTCAAATAAAGCTGCCCCCCCCCCGGGCTAGCTCTGGCCACCCTGGGTCTCTTGGTGGTTTCTTTTGGGTCGAACTCCACCCTGGTTAAGCCACCTGGGAGCCGGCGGGGGACAGATGTCAGCGCCGGGGCCGGCGTTTCTCGCTGAGGGGTGGCATCGCTGTCACCGCATCCCGGAATGCTGCTGCCCTCTGTACCCTTTGGCTGCATCCCAGTCCAGCGCAGACCCAGGCTCTCCTCTGTCCCCCCCCCCGCCAAGTAACATCTTGGCAGCTCTGAGCTGCTCCACGCCTGTCCCCAGCGGTGTCCCCTGCCATGTCCCCGCGATGTCCCCACTCCTCCTGACCTGCAGCCCCCTCTGCCGTTCGCCTCTCCCGCCTGGCACCAGCAGCATCCCGCAGGATGCATCCCGCTGGATGCATCCTGCTGGGAGAACATGCTCCCACCCTGCACCGCACCCTTCCAGCAGCCCTGGGTGCTCCTGGATGCTATGTCCCCTCCATCCCTGCTTTTTCCTGGGGGATGGACACATGGTGCTCCCTCCCTGCAGCCAGCATCCCTCTCGCAGAGCCAGCAGCATTGGCACAGCCAGCACAGGGCTGTCCCTTTCTTGGGCCCGCGGTGTGAGGAGGGGAATCAAAAGAGCCCAAATCCAAAGAATTCAACCCAAAACACCACTTCCTTCTCCTTCTTGTCCTCTTTGCGGAAAGGAGTCAGTGGGGACCAGCCAGGGTGGCGATCAGCCCCTGCCCGGCTGTGGGGATGCTGCGGACACAAATGGGGCTCCGCAGGGAGGCTGTGTCCCCCCTACCTCCCAGGCAGACCCCAGCCTGGCTCGGGACATTGTCCCCAGTCCCCACCATGAAGCCCCAAGGGGTTCGGCCACGGAAGGGGTTGGGGTGCCAGACCCCGAGGCCAGCCCCTAAGGACACCGGGAAGGGCGTTTGCTGGGTGGGTGAGGAGCCTTGACATTTCTCTGCCACAAAATTTTATATCAGGCACTAAGGCCTCATTAACGGCTGCAGGATAATTGAGTTTGCTCTGGGGGGCAGGCAGAGACCCCCGCCGCAGCGTGCCCAGCCGTGCCGGGCAGCACAGGGCCATCCCCAGGAGCGCTCTTCTTCCCTCTTGCTGGCCTTGAAACCCCGCTCCCTCCCTGGATTTTCAGTTGTTGACTTAGACACCAAGTTTCACCCCAAATTGGAGCCCAAGCACCTTCCAGGTTGAGCCTGGCTTCTGAAGGGGTGAAGCTGTGGATGGGTGCATGCCCTCTTCCAGCCCCATTTCCCAGGGAGATGATGGGCTCCAAGGCAAGATGCTCCCGCAGGGCTGGTGTACGTTGGGTGTGTGGTGGGGCAGCGGTGTGGCAACACCATACTATCCACCAGAGAAGCCAAACATAGCGGCAGCAGCCTGGTCCCCCCCAAAAATGGGACTCCCCCCACCATCAGCCTCAGTGGCAGATGGAGGGAGGAGGTAGCGGGAGCTGGAGCCCCTGGAAGCATGGCCACAGCTGCTCCCGCACGGCCCAGCAGCGGCGATTGCCCGCCTGCGCTGGGGCTTATTTTTTCTTTCTTTCATTTTTTCCTTCTTCTTTTTTTTTTTTGCATTCCTTTTTTTTCTTATTTTTTTTTTTCTTCTGTTTGTTTTTCTTCATTTTTTTCTTCACCCTTTTTTTCTTTTTATTTCTTTGACTTTCTTCTTCTGCTTTCCTTTTCTTTTACCCCTTTTTTCTTCTTTTTTCTTTTTTATTCTCTTTTTCTCTCTTCTTTTTTCCCTTTTTTCTTATTCTTTTTTCTTTTTTATTCTTTCTTTTTCTTCTTTTTGCCTTCTTTTTCTTTCCTTCTTTTTTTTCTTTTTTCCTTCTTTTTCCCCTTCTTTTTTCCTTCTTTTCTTTTTTCTTCCTTTCTTCCTTCTTTCCTTTTCCTCCCATTTTCTTCTTTTCCCCTTCTTCTTCTTCCTCCTTGTTCCTTCTTCTTTTTTCCCTTCTTTTTCTTTAATTCTTTTCTTTTTTCTTTCTTTCTTCCTCTCTTTTCTCTTGTTTTTTTTTTCTTTTTTCCTCCTTTCTTCTTCTTCTTCTCCCCTTCTTTTTTCCTTCTCTTTTTTCTTCTTTTTCATTCTTTTCTTTCTTTCTCTTTTTTCTTTTTTCCCCTCTCTTTTCCCCTTCTTTTTTCCTTCTTTCCTTTTGATCTTCCTTCCTCCTCTTTTTCCCTTCTTTCCTTTTCCTCCCTTTTCCTTCTTTTCCCCTTCTTTTTTCCTTCTTTCCTTTTGATCTTCCTTCCTCCTCTTTTTCCCTTCTTTCCTTTTCCCCCCTTTTACCTTCCTTTCCCCTTCTCCTTTTTCCTTCTTTTTTTCCTTCTTCTTTTCCTCCTCCTTTTTCCCCCTTTCTTTTTTCCTCCTTCTTTTTTTCCCCCCTCCTTCTCTTTTTTTTTTTCTCCTTTTTTCGCTTTCCCACCCTGTCCCCCTTCCCCGCCGCTGTCCCCCGGTGTCAGCGCAGCACGGGTGACAGGACACGGTGACAGATCTGCCTCGGCCACACTCTACAATAGCTCTCAGACAGTCTATTAGTCAGCAATTGTCTGCCAGGCAGCCTGGCCCGGCCCGTGTGCCGCAGCTGATAATGGCAAAGAACAAAGATGGCAGCTGCTTTGTAGAGGAACAGATTTGTGGCAAATCGAGATAAAATAAAGAGGAAGGAGAAAAGAGTGCAAGGGGAAAAAAAAAACAATCTAAAAAGGGGGAATGGAGGGAAAGAGGGGGGCGCCAGGGAGGGAGGAGGAAGGATGCTGCATGCGAGCCGGCGGGCTGCGGGAGCATCACTGTGCTCTGATCTGATGGGGAGGCGCGGGGAGGGGAAGGAAAAACACCACGGGAGAAATAGAAATGCTGGTGTACATGGAAAAAAAAAAATTATTTTCACACTGTCAGTGTCAGAGGTGGAGATAAGCACAGCCAGGGAGGCTATCGGGTGGCAGGGCTGGGGGATAACGTCTCTGGCTGTGTATCTCTGCCTGTATCTCAGTGTGCCTGTGTGTCCCCACGAGGAGCGGGGCGATGCCCGGGCAGCGAGGACCATGGCAGGGGGCATGCCAGCATCGCTTCCCAATGTCCCCGGACCTGGCAGGGCAGCGGGGGCAGCACTTGACCCCTTTGGGGATGGAGAGCAGGGACTTAGCCTGCTTGAGGGGTCACTGTCCCACAAACTGTCCCTCCTGTGGGTGCCCAGGGATGGCTTTGTGTATGACAATCTACGTGTGGGACTTTGCACACCCATATTTGCATGCGAGCATCTGCCAACCCAACTTGGCTGAGACTCCGGAGCTCCTCGCAGACATTGGCAATGGCTCTGAGCTTCTCCAGGACCGGGCCCCTGCTGCTGTCCCTCTCCAGTTTGGCCCATGGCTGTGGGACAAAGGGAAGCGTGGTGGCCGGTGGAGGTGAGGGACGGTGGCTTGAGGCTGGCCTGGCTCTGCCACTAGCAAGAGGTGTCTGACTCCATTGCCCACACATGCATCCGCGATGCTCAAGGACCGCTGCTTATCATTCTGGGCAAAGGGTGGATCAAAAGCAATTACTAAAAAAAAAAAAAAGGTAAGAAATTAAAAGGTGGATGTTGTAATTAAAAGCCAATTTTTGGCTGAAGCTGGATTTTTTTTTAATTTAGATGAATTGCTTTTTGCCTCAAAAACTTAATCGCATTAACATTAAAGTTAACATTATGGTAAACCTATGTTAAAGCCTAAATTTAGCATAATCTATTCACATTTAAATTAAATATATATATACAATTTTATATACATATGTAAAAAGATAGCTGCACATATTTGCTGTCGAAGTTTTAAAGAAAGTTACATTAACAAACCACAGAAAGTCAGCCGCTAAGTACTTAAACCCCAAATTTCCGGAGTGGTTCTTGCTAATAGCCTCCTATGTGCAAAGACAGTTTTTATTGCATTTCAGTTTTCGCAGGTGGTGCAGCCCAAAGGCTGCTTTGTCCAAGTTGGGATTGTAATAAGAAGGTTGAAGGCAGGAAAACGTGGGTTTGTCTTCCCACTTTCTGTAGGATAAACCCATGGGAGATGTGAAGTGTACGGGGAGCAATGGGTTCACGTGCCTCGCTGCAGTCAACGCCTCCAGTCTTCCAAGAGTCTATTTAAAATGGAAAAATAATGTTTAGGAAAAGAATTTTTTTTCTTGTGAATTCCGCTTATTTAAGATTTTGTTAATATATTTAAAAAAATGTAAAGACCTATTCTTGTACATGTTTAATTGAATTCCTGTTCCCATCTAACTAGTGCTCAATTTGATGGAAAAATGAGTAATCCCCCATGTGATCCCTTCTGCTGTCCCTGTTTGGGGTAGAAATCCTGGGGGTCACCCAGGGTGGCCAGAGCTGGTGTCAGTGGGACCCCAAGGGAGCCATGTCCTGCGTGGGGTGAACCTGGTGGGGCGATGCAGTGGCGGGCACAGCCAGGCTGATCCATCTCAGTGCTGATGGATGCTGAATTTCCCCATCCTGCTGGCTTTCCCAGCATCCCAGCCTGGTGATGAAGGCTCTCTCCATGCCTTAGACACCATCCCCAGAGCCTCTTGAGCTGCTGTTTCGGATGGAGCCCGGTCATTTCCACATTAGCTGGAGGGAATCGCAGGGTCGCCGCTGCTGGGGATGCCAACACTGGGCATGGGCCGGGTGATGCGGAAGTCCGTGGCTAATGGCAGCATCCTTCTTGCCCATCACCTCTGAGCCCCTGGCTAATGTCAGCATCGCTCTTGC
>VWZL01005906.1:132167-151431 GCA_013396915.1 Stercorarius parasiticus | reverse complement strand
CAGGTCCCTGTCACCTACGGCAGAGGGGCAGCAGGATCAGGTAGCTGGGCTCCAACCTATTTTTCTGCAGATCCTGCTGAAGAAATCAGTGTTTGTTCCCACCTCCTTATGCCCCCCCAGCCCCCTAAACACCCCCAGTCTCACACCTCCCCGCACACGGCTGCCTCAGCGGGACCTGACAGCTCTGCTGTGGTGGCAGCGGCAACACGGAGCCATCTCCTGGTTTCCCATGGAGAAATGAAGGTATTTCTTCTCTTGAGCTGTGAGACAATTACATAAATGTTTTTTTCCTGGGGTTTTTGGTGTTTTTTTTTTTTTGCAAGATACCCACTTTCTTCCTCCTCTCCACGCTGTACCACCTCCCGCACCAGCCCACTGCATCCCTAGGTGAATCACCATCACACTCTGATATCGCATGATGCTCTTCAAGCACCAACTAGCCCAAACCTGGGCTTCCACGCCAAATATTCATGAGTGGAGGAGATGGGGCAAAAAACTCCCCCTCATGGCTGGGCCAGCCCAGCCAGGGCTGCAGCTGGGGGAGAAAAGGGAGATGTTCAGGGAGAAAAGGGGGAAAATGGAGAGGAACTGCAGGGAGGACACAGTGCCGGAGGGTCAAAGGAAGCCCCGTCTGATCCAGGAGGCATCAACCGGCCAAGGCTGCTGCTGGCAAGGGGGGTGATGGAAGGGGACCGGTCCCATCTGCTCCCCGTGTCACATTGTCCCTCCTCTCACAGGCATGTGCTCCTGACAGGCTGCAGAGCTATTGGTGCCATTTGCCTCTGCCCTGGAGGCTTTTTGGTGATGGGAGATGCCTCCATTAATACAAGGGAAAGCAGCAAATATCTGGAGATAAAAAAATAATAAAAAATTAAATAAAAAAATCAGGAGGGTTCAGGAGATCGATGCGACAGCTGCTGTCACTTTGCTGCTGGGGGTGCGGAAAGGGTTAACTGCAGGTTTGCTTTGGGAAAGGGGCATCGAGGAGACACTGGGAGCAGAAGAGCTTCAGGAAACCAGTCCTGCGCCCACCCAGCCCAGCTGCGCAGCTGGTGAGAGGAGGGATGCTGCGAAGCCCCTCTGCTCAGTCCTCGACCATCCCAGTGTCCGGCATCGCATCCCTCCCCGCCATCAGTCATCTCTGCACCACCGCTAGCCAGAGCCAGGGCTGCGAGGAGCTGAACAAAGGGGGAAGATGGCTGTTCCTCCTGCCGGAGACATCACGGGTGAGAAGGAGCGAAGACCTGGCAGGAGGTCACGGGCTCTGGCGCTTTGCCAGCCCGAGTGGGGTCGGTCTGGGGAGACGCAGATGCTGCCAGCCACTGGCTCCAGTGGCAACGTCGGCTCCTGGCTCTCCGTGATCAAAGCCTTCCTGGAAGCAGAGCTGGGACCTCGCATCTCCTGCATGGTGGTTTGCGTGCTCTGGGATGGCAGAGCCACTTCCCACCCATGGGACCATGTGTTATAACCAACCAAACCCTCTCCTGCAACACCCCCGTCAGCTTCCAAAGCTGCTTCCTCTGCAGACGCCAGCTCCCCCCTGCAAACCAAGCCTGGGGTTGGTTTGCTAACCCTCTGTGTCCTTTCCCCAGTGCTCGTGCTGGATTTGGCCCTGCTGCATCCAAGTGGCCAGTGTTCCCCAAGGCACAAACTTCCAGAGAACCAGGGCACCAGGAAAGCTGCACCTCCTCACTGCAGTTCCGCCAGTGTAACAGCATCATCCCACTGCCACCTGTCAGACATTGCCACAGATCACATTTTCCTAAGGCCAGATCATCACAACCACCAGCTTCCCTTCCCAAAGTCAAGAGGTTTGTGTTAAAATCCAAACCACCGATCTCTCCGGTTCCCCACACGGTTATTGTCCCCTGGGAAAAGCCCTCTCCGCAGCTGGCACCGGCCTTTATGGACACTTCAAGCATTAGCTGAGCTGCAAAAGCAGTTTTTCCCCCTCTGTGCCCATGTTACAGGCAAGGAAAGAGGGGATAAGCCGGTGCCACAGGGCAGAGGGAGCTGACAAGGGCTGCCTCCCCTGTCCTTGTCCCCAGCCCCAAGCGGCCTTTCCCATGGAGGGATGCACCAGACCTGGGTGGGTGTTTTAAAAAAATCAAACTGAAGACCTAAATGGAAGTAATAAAAAAAAATACTCCCAGGGGTGCTGAAATGGCTCCTGTGACACTCCTGCTAGAACATTAATATTTGCCAAAAAATCATTTGTCTTTAATCAAACACGCAATATATTAGTTTAATGTCCATTCTGTACCTATCTTTGCTACCTTGGCCCACTTCAGCTCAGGAACCTGCTCCTCCATGCTCTGCCAGCGACCAGCACCCTGGGAGGACACAGGGGATCCCAGGGAACCCCGTGCTGCAAGAGAAAAACAACAACAAAAAAAAAGTTCTGCATTTTTGTCAAGGGACTCAAAGCTTGGCAGTGGAACCATCGGAGAAGATGTTTAATTCACTTCTGACCCAGCTCCATCTAAAAGTCACCGTGTCTGTAAGGTAAGTTCCCAGGGAGAGCTGGTGGCTTGCAAGGCCAGTGTCAAGGACCAGAAAGGACACCTTCCGCGAAGGATTTCATGAGTTCCCACAGGTAGATTGCTGCATTTTGGGCTACGGTTCATTTGGGGAAAACACAACTGAGAGCTTCATCTAGTCTTCAGCTACCAAAGGCCCTTCTGACACATTTGCCACATCATCCCTTGGGGACACAGGGTGAAGTCCTTCCCCATCACCATCCAGGATGCCCTACAGCAGGGCATGTCCTGGGCTCCACCAGCACATGGGAGAGCTGGTGAAGAGACACCCACCTTCCCCTGCTGAGGGGTCTCATGTCCTGTAGAGAGAATGAGAAGGGTCTCTGCAGGGAGCTCCCAGCCAGCACATCCTCAGGCAGGCTGAGGAATGGGGGAAGCCCTGGGCATGCGGTTTGTGATATGCCACCATGGCCCAAGATGAGGTCTCCAAGGGAAATGAGGTGGAAGCTAGACTAGAAACCTTGCATTTTGAGTATTTTCACGAAGGAGGCCGACTGCTGCAGGAGGAGCCATCTAAAGCAGCCTGGAGATGCTCTCCCAGGGCAGAGCATGGCACGAGGCCATGTACATGTTGGTCCCTCTCCTGTCTCTTCCCATCTCTCCCACCCAGCAGGCTTCACAGCCCTCTGCGTAGGATGAAGAGCCGCAGATGTGCATGCAAGGAGACACCTTGGCTTGTGTCCCTTGGCTGGGGGCACAGCCCTGCTTCACTCCAGCGAACTACCCTGTGATTCGATTACACAAGGCAGGAGGAGTTCCAGAAGATGAAGGGTGCGAAAGCACATCCCTGTGTCATGGAGCATCCCTGGCCAAGCAGTTTGATTCGGAGAGAAGGCAGAGGAAGGGTGTTTCCAAACGCCATTGAGGTGAATCTCAAGTTTTCAGTGTCAGATTGTTTCTCTGGAAGGACTGATGGGCAACCCTTGTCCTCGTGCAGAGGAGGGAACAGCTCCGTGCAGCACTCCGTGCAGCTGCCCAGGACATGGTGGCAGAGGACTTCAGGGTACAGTGCATTTAGGACTGCCGTGCCACCATGCCAGCTGAGCATTAACAGCTCGGGACACAGGTGAGAGGCAGCAGGGTAAGCATATCAGCGACAAAAGGGACTTTTTCCAAAAGTGGGGAGGTGGCCTAGAGCCTGCAGCTGTAGGAGAGCATCCAGAGGGGCTTTGCAATGGGACCCTGCAGTGGTTTGAATTCTCTGCACCCTTCACCGAGCTGCAAGGCTGCTGAGAAGGGTCATGTCATCTCCTCTCCTGGGGCCCTCGTGCCTGGTCCTGCTGCTGGTGAGGGAGCGCCTGGCTTGTTTAACCAGCGCTGGGCAGCACACGGCCCACTACAGCAGGGGAGCGGGGATACAGGAGGCATTTCTGAGCCTACAGCACACCAGGACAGTCCCCGACAGCAGAGAGGCAGGGTCTGAGCATCCCCTCCCCACCATCATGGAGCCAGACCCTTGAGCACTTAGACCAGAGGTGGGTTGTCCTGCCTGATTTGATGCTCCTGCTCTGGATGGAGGCACTGGCTGCAGAGTGAGCCTCAGGACCCCTGTTTTGCACCCAGTCCTATTAAAACACCCCCGCCTTGAGCATCCCCAGGCCCCACAAGCTTCCCAGGGCTGGCCATCAGCAAAGCCCACTCCAGAGCCCTGCACATCTCCAACCTGGGCGATGGAAGAGGACGGACAGCCAGGCAGCCAGCCAGCCAGGCGCCTGCTGCCAGGCAGAGCTACCCTGTTGCAAACTCAATCAATGCAGCGCTAATTTAAAAAGCAACACATTTATCCAGCCTCCAGTTTCGGCATGCTCAGACCAGCCTGTCAAAGCCCCCGCAAGCGAAGGGGAGGCACTGGGCTCCCGCGCCCCAGAACATTGACTTTTCTGCCAGCCACTTCCACGGTTGGGTTTGGAGACCTCCAGGGGCTCCCACCCAGTGCTCACGGGGTGACACAGAGCTGCGGGACACCTTCCCATGGGGTACGGCGGGCGCGGACCTGCCACCAACAAGCCCGTTCCTGCAACGGGTTCGCACTTCCAGCCTGTGCCAATTAAAGGGGTCTCACTGCCAGCTCCGCAGCTGAGGCCCAGGGCCGGCCCCACGCAGCATCTCCTGCCTATGCGCATCCCAGCATCACCCTCTGGCAAAGCCAGACCAGCCCCTCTCCCTGAGCAGGGGCACAAATCCCAAAGGATGGGCTGGAAGATGAAAATCCAGCCCCAACAGCCCCTCGGTGCCAGCTCTCTGGCCCCTCTGCCAGAGCTCTGCTGCCATCTTTACTGTGAGGGCGGTGAGCCCCTGGCCCAGGTTGTCCAGAGAAGCTGTGGCTGCCCCATCCCTGGAGGTGTTCAAGGCCAGGTTGGACAGGGCTTGGAGCAACCTGGTCTGGTGGGAGGTGTCCCTGCCCAGGGCAGGGGGTTGGAACTAGATGGTCTTTAAGGCCCCTTCCAACCCAAACCGTTCTACGATTCTATGATTCAATGACCCCCCCCCAGGCTTCCTCCCAGAAGATGCTCCAAAGTGGAGCAAAGCACCTATTAATTAAAATAACACTCCTCCCCAGTGAGGAATGGCACTGCTCTGCCCGACTGGTACTCAGGGAAGCAAGAGGGATCTCACTCAGGGAATTTCTAGCTTCCAAACCCCATTTCATTTGCGGAGGCAGAGCTATGAGAGGGGGAGGACTCCAGCTGACCTGGTTTCTTATGGTCCTGGTCTAACCCACCCAGTTACGCCAGCTCTGTAGCTGTACACAAGCACAGGACCAGCAGTTTTGCTGCTGGCAAAGCTCCCAGCTTGCCCATATAGTTTGGGGAACAGCCCAAACACTCCACTGCCCGGATGAGAGCTGTGCTGCTCATTTAAGCAATACCTCACCACCGCTCTGACTATAATATTTACCAATTAAGCCAGCAAACCCAACAGCTCATGCCACAGACCTTGCTGGAGGCCCTGCAGTTGTTCATCAGTGATTTTATAGTCAGGGTGAGGGCCACCAAAACCACCCAGTGGCGTCAAGGAGCATCTTCCAGCCACCTTGTGCATCCCTCACCTCGGCTGCCACCACCAAGGAACCTGCATATCCGAGACCTGATTCACTCTGCAACGTGTCTCTTCCAACCCTGAGGACCTTCAGAGAGGCCACCTGTGATGAAAGACCATCAGAAGATGGAAAGCCTCCACCAGAACTCAGAGCTTGCACGCAAGACCCGGCACTCCCCTCGGTTCAGTTCTTCACCCAAATCAATGGGCAACTGTAGTTCAGTTTAGAGGGTGATCACAACTAAGAACCAAAACTTAGAGTTAGAATATTCATTACGGAGCCACATGCTTAAAGCAGTCAGGAAAGGTTTGTTGAATACATTCAAATAATTAATACATATGAGAACATTGCAATTCCCTATTTGCTGGTCCACAAACAGAAAGAAGCTAAATTCATTAGATTAATATTTGTTGAGACTTATTAGTTTAGCTCTAATTTCAGGATCAGATGGCATTTTTGGGAAGTTGAAAAGCAAGCTCTAAAGATTCATTGAACCTAAACCATGGCATTAAAGAGCAAGCAATTTCACAATTTTCCGAGAAGAAAGTCTGTGCCCAGTTGCTGGTTTGTGTTTAACACCGTTCTCCCACCGAGTGGGAAATCAGGAGCTTTTCTTCCTTACCCAGTCTTAGGTTTTTTTAATATTAAAGGAAATAAAGTGCTCCTCTGAGTGACTCTATGGCAGGATGCTCGGTGGAGGGAGTCAATACTGAATCCCTCCCTGAGGTGAGCTGGTGAAACACCTGGGCCAGGCTCAGGGTGATGGAGCTCCCACGCTCGGCTGATGGGGCATTTCCCAGCTTCTCTCAGTCTACAGCACTTGACCTCGCAACTGTCATTCAAGGAGTCCCCACCCAACGCAACCGAGCCACCTCCTGTGGGTAGATAACGAGAGCAAGGCAGTGCGGGAGCCTTCTCCAGGGAGCCAGCCTTCCCACAGCAGGATTGCCTCCTGGTTTTGATGGTGGCCATCTCCGCACACCACTCATGAGACCTCAGAAGGTGGTCCAGATGCTTCTAAGTCATCTTCTACCTGAACTGGATAAGCAAGACTGGGCTGATCTGAGCGGTGTCCTTGGTGGCCGAGAACCAGAGTGACCCACAACCCCTCCGCACCAGGAGACAGCCGCAAAGCGAAGACCTTGCACCCAAGTTGGGACTTTCCTGCATTTCATTGCCACTACCTGGAGACCTCGTTCAATAAACCCAGTAACTGCAGTTTTGGCATGACAGGAACATAAACCACGCTTGCTGACCCAGCCTCAATGTCAGCTGCTCCATGCGTGAAATCTTCCAAGCTCCTGGACCCAGGCTAAATATTTCATCCCAAGGAAGACTTCTTACAGCAAAGAGGAACTTTGCTGCATCCATCAAGGAGCTGGAAAGAGCAAGAAATGCCTGGTGTACAGATGTCCAGCACGATTCCTGCCCCAAAGAGCTCCTCTGAACAGGGCTGGATGCTGGAGAGCCTACCTGGGCCATGGTCTGCAGGTGGTGGGGAGAACCTGGACCCATCCCTGAAGGAGAGATTCCTGGGAAGGCCACTCCACTTGGAGGCAATAACATGCTTCATTCCCTGCTCCTTAAGGAAACTTTTAGGGAGGATTCTGAAGTGTTATTATCTTAATTACAGCACAGAGTTGCCACTGCCGAAAAAGCCAAGGGCCAGGTTCTCAGCTGGTGGAAGCCACGGGAGGATCTTGGTGCCTTCGCACCAGCTTGGCATACTGTCGCCGCCGAGATGCCAGCTCCCTTCCCAGGGCTGGGACGCAGCATCTTCCTCCCCCGTTGTGTTCACTTTGGCCTCCAGCTCCCGCTTCGCCCGGCTGGAGAGGTTGGCACCCCCCCGGCGGAGGGGAGGGCAGGGGCAATCACACCCCCCAGCCCCCCCCGGGCCACCCCTGGCCCCGGTCCCTGCGCCGCCCCGGGGCCGACGCGCGCCCAGGCAGCTGCTGGGTGGCTGACCCCCACGGGTCCCCGCGCTGACAAAAGGCCTATCTTCTCTCCGCCTAAATGATTTAAATTCTAATCAAACATCATTTATAGCACATCTCGGAGCCGTCTCCCGGGAGCTGGTCCCACGTGAGCCGTTGCCAGGGCAACCGGGGGGTCTCATTTCAGAAATGTCAGATNCGTCCTCTCCTCGCTGCCCCGCTCCCTGGAGGAAATGGCCGGCTCCGTTTCATTCCTCGCACCACCCTCCCACCGCAGGGTCTCCTTTGGGCTCCACCGACTGGGCTGGTGTCGTGTTATTTTTGATGGAGAAGAAGAAGAGCTTGGTTGGTTTGTGCTGACCACGCTGGGGTGGAAGGGAAGATGCTCCCATCATCCTCCCCCCCACATCATCCTCTGCCTTGATATTGTGGTACCAGGCATGCCAGGGTGCCATGGGGCTGTACAGAGCTTCCAAAAAGAAAAAAAAGGGGGGTCAAGGGTGGACACAGAGTTCGGAGCAAGCTCCCATGCCCGTCCAGGTGAGCCCCACACTCCTGAGGTTTTTGCAAGGGACCCTCCCTCCCAGCGGCATCTCCCAGCACATCTAAAGCAAGTTGTTCTGCAGGATCCTGCCCCGCAGGAGGACACTGCAGCTTCTCCTGGCAGGGCTCCACAGCCTGCCCCATGGCAGGGGTGAGCACTGAGGCCCACCCAGGCCTGTGGACACCTTCTGGAGTGTGGCTGTTCCTCTAATCCATGGTGCTCCCCTTGGAGAGGCTCACCTTGATGGTGGCACTTCAAAGCCATCGCCCTGTGCTGTGAGAGCTGCCCACGGGTCTGTCGGAGGAAAACAAGCAGCACACAGAGGAAGAGCACCTTCCCATGGAGAAACTTCTGGCCTAAGATACATTCCAACTCCCCCACCTCTCCATTTAGTCTGGCCTGTGAGGTGTGCTCCTGAGCCAGCTCCAGATCCACAGCCACGTGGCCAAGTTCTCCCAACCAGCCCTGCTTCCAGCAAAGCTATGGAGCCCAGGTCTCTTGTTCACTACCGCCTTGAAAAATGACGCACAAGAGCCACTTGATAATGATCCACAAACCACTCAACCAAGGCAGACCCACCATGCCCCTTGCACAGGACCAAGGGGGAGCAGATTGAAGCAGACAGACATCATCAAATCATCAGTTTTCACTAAGGTCACAGCCCCATTGAGCCAAGCGCTTATCCAACACAGCCAGGTAACGTAACCACCACCAGGAAAGGAGAACCGTCATCATAAAAAGAGCACAGGCACCTGTGCATCCAGCATAAGCTAGATCATAGTCACCACCTACACACATGGCCCTCAGCCTCATGGGCATAAAGACCCCATCTGTGCCCACCTCAGCATCTTCTCCCCATCATGGTCACCACACTGCTTGCTCTTCTTGCTGCTATGATGGCCAGGACATGCTGCTTCTCCCTGGAGGACCAACAAGCCAACTCAATCCCAGGAAGAGCACCTCTCCTCCAGAGGAACCTATATAAGCTTCAGGTTCTGCTCCTTCCCACATCTTCTGAAGGCATTGCCAACTCATTGCAGCCAGATGTGCTGCTTTGGCCCTCCTCCAAGCTGTGTCTAGGTCTACCTCCACCCTTGCAGAGGTCCTTGCCCCCAGCTCCCAAAGGCTGCTGCATCAACACCACACTTGGTTGATGAACCTTCAGTGAGGTCTTTGGTGCATCAACACCATGGTTGGTTGATGAACCTTCAGTGAGGTCTTGCACAACTCTGAGCTGTCAAAACCCACCCGAGCTGGGTCCAGCACAGCCATGGTTGTCACGTGCCAGCAAGGACTGCCCACTGAGTTGCTGGGAATTTGATCCTGGGGGGAAAACAGCCCTGTCTCCACAACCCTGGGAAGAGTTTGGCCAGGAGCCAGCAATGGTCCAATCACTAGGGCAAAACTGGGGTGTCTTTATGATTATTCTGCCACAACTTAGGGGCGCTGGGGGTGGGATAAGCTGTGCCTGGCGGTTGGGTTTCAGGCTGTTTCCTACAGGAGCTGATGTGATAGTACGTGCAGTGCCTGCCCATCTCTCACGCCGTCCCAACAGTCCCAATTCCCCTATTTTTAACCCCATTTCCCTGCATGCCGCTGGAAGGTGACAGCCTGAAGAGCTGGGCCTGTGGTCGTGCTATCCCTGCGGTCCCTGGGTACCAGTGCGAGCCCCCGTGCACCATCCCGCATCCATCCTCCGTCCATCCATCCATCTGCTGGGTGCCTTGGCTGCCTGATAAACCCCTAATGAACCTCCGAACACTGCCTCTTCCCAAAGAATAAACCAGCCCTGGCCCAGGCGGTTAATATTTAACTGAATAAGGGCCATAAATATGGAAAATGGGACTTTTAATTAAATAAGCAGCTTTTAAAAGGGCCCTTGGGCCGAAGAGGCTTTTGTTTAAATATGATTGATTTGACATGTCCTTTCCCTCCCGCTTTCTCCGGCTCTCTCCCTCTCCTGCTCGGTGCAGGGATGGGAAGCAGGCTGGTGTGTGGTGGTCCTGCTGCGGGACCTGTCACCCTGCCTGCACTCGGCCAAGCTGCCTGCTCCCCTGCCTGCTCCCCAAAAAGCTGGCTGTGGCATCAAGACAGAGGTTTGGGAGCACTGGGAGCAGCCAGGTGGGTACCCAGAGAGGACCAGCCCTTCGGCTCATCTGATTTTTAAGATCTAAATCGGAGCAGAAGGTTTTCCCTGGCTGCTGAGATATCCTTACCTGCCCCAGCAGGGGACACTCTGCCTTCCATCCCCCCGGGGTGGGATCTGCACTCTCCCATCCACACAACTAGGTGGGTTTCCCCATGGAGGGCACAGCAGGTGCCTTATAGAGGGGATGGTNCCAAAGGCTGCTGCATCAACACCACACTTGGTTGATGAACCTTCAGTGAGGTCTTTGGTGCATCAACACCATGGTTGGTTGATGAACCTTCAGTGAGGTCTTGCACAACTCTGAGCTGTCAAAACCCACCCGAGCTGGGTCCAGCACAGCCATGGTTGTCACGTGCCAGCAAGGACTGCCCACTGAGTTGCTGGGAATTTGATCCTGGGGGGAAAACAGCCCTGTCTCCACAACCCTGGGAAGAGTTTGGCCAGGAGCCAGCAATGGTCCAATCACTAGGGCAAAACTGGGGTGTCTTTATGATTATTCTGCCACAACTTAGGGGCGCTGGGGGTGGGATAAGCTGTGCCTGGCGGTTGGGTTTCAGGCTGTTTCCTACAGGAGCTGATGTGATAGTATGTGCAGTGCCTGCCCATCTCTCACGCCGTCCCAACAGTCCCAATTCCCCTATTTTTAACCCCATTTCCCTGCATGCCGCTGGAAGGTGACAGCCTGAAGAGCTGGGCCTGTGGTCGTGCTATCCCTGCGGTCCCTGGGTACCAGTGCGAGCCCCCGTGCACCATCCCGCATCCATCCTCCGTCCATCCATCCATCTGCTGGGTGCCTTGGCTGCCTGATAAACCCCTAATGAACCTCCGAACACTGCCTCTTCCCAAAGAATAAACCAGCCCTGGCCCAGGCGGTTAATATTTAACTGAATAAGGGCCATAAATATGGAAAATGGGACTTTTAATTAAATAAGCAGCTTTTAAAAGGGCCCTTGGGCCGAAGAGGCTTTTGTTTAAATATGATTGATTTGACATGTCCTTTCCCTCCCGCTTTCTCCGGCTCTCTCCCTCTCCTGCTCGGTGCAGGGATGGGAAGCAGGCTGGTGTGTGGTGGTCCTGCTGCGGGACCTGTCACCCTGCCTGCACTCGGCCAAGCTGCCTGCTCCCCTGCCTGCTCCCCAAAAAGCTGGCTGTGGCATCAAGACAGAGGTTTGGGAGCACTGGGAGCAGCCAGGTGGGTACCCAGAGAGGACCAGCCCTTCGGCTCATCTGATTTTTAAGATCTAAATCGGAGCAGAAGGTTTTCCCTGGCTGCTGAGATATCCTTACCTGCCCCAGCAGGGGACACTCTGCCTTCCACCCCCCCGGGGTGGGATCTGCACTCTCCCATCCACACAACTAGGTGGGTTTCCCCATGGAGGGCACAGCAGGTGCCTTATAGAGGGGATGGTGGGGAAACTGAGGCAGGGAGAAGGGAACGACCTGCCAGGTTGGCAGCACAGCCAGAGGAAGGGACTTCGCCGAAGTGCTTCGGGGCCGGATTCATCCCCCCAGATTTCAGTGTGCACACAGAGAATTTGGCTGCAAAGGTGCACTAAAACCAGGTCTTAATAGCGTTGCTGTTCTTTGACATTTGGGTTTTACTCGCTGTAGCAAGCGGCACTAATTACTTCTTAGTTACCCAAGTGTCGCGGTGCGACTGGAGCAGGGAGTTTATGGAGTGCCATGGGCTGCCGGTGGGCACTGGGATGTTACCACGCCTGGGAAGACCCTGGGGAGGTGTCAGGGTGCAGGTGGCCCTGCCCGGACCAGCAGCATCATCCACCGTGTCCCCCACGACCACCAGGAGCATCTCCAGGCCACCAAACTTGGCTCTTGAAGAAACAAGAGCTCGGCAAAATAACAGGAGGCTTGAAGATCAGAAATTACTGGGAAAAGATGGGAAGACTGGGAAAAGGACCCAGCAGGATCATCACTACATCACGGTATAAACCAGAGCTGCTCCCGCACCTGCAGGGGAGGATGCAGCATCTGTCCCTGGCTCGACCAGGGCACAGAGAAGCTGGAAAAGGCACCAGGAGCAAAAAGGATGTCCTCAAAACTGAATGGCCTTGGGGTGAGGGAGGATCACAGAGCAGGAAAAGAGACATGCCAGGCTGGTGGCTCGTCCCAGCCTGGGCAAGGGTCGCTCTCAGCTGGTTTCTGTGTATTTTCCACTCATGGTTCTCCTCTATCCATCCCCCGTTGATCCCTTTGCTCAGTGCAGGCACGGCAGGTTTCAGCCGTGAGAGCACACAGTTAATTATCTCCACAAACAACTTGGGGGAAGCAAAGTATTCCCTGGACCTGTTGCTTTGATGGGATTTCATGAGCGAAGATGCAGAGATGGGGGAAAAAAAGAGAGCACTGACTTGGAAAAGAGCAGGTGAGGCTTCACATCACTTCTGGGTATCCTCAGGCATGAAAATGCCCATCCACAAGATGCCCAGAAGGATGGGCTCCTCAGTCTGGAGTTGGACTGTGCTGCTGGTGGGACCTTCTCCCCCAGACACTGCAGTGAAAACCCCTTCGGTTAGTCGGCGAGACCACCAATACATGAGGCAACCACACCTCAGCATCCCCAGTGGTGACGCAGCCCGTGGATGGTGCCCAGGTCCAAAGTCTACTCAATGTTGGGGTCACCAGAGCAGGCAGGACTAGCGTCCATTGGCAGTGGCACAGGGAGAGCTGCTGGCCCTGTGGGTCCCTTCCAGACACCCTGGTGTGACTCGGGGTCCTCTGCGACACACAAAACCTGGTGCAAAAGGAGAGGCTTCTGTTTTCCCTTTGCTTGGAGACAAATTGAAGTCTTAACTTCATGCTTTCAGCAGGTCACACTTCCCCATGGCATCCAGGCTGGGTTGACCGTCTCAGACGTAATCCTCCAGCCAACATCCCTCCTGGAGGACAGCTTTCTCCTGAGCTGCCTTCCACCTACAGTGATGTACCTTAATTCTTCATACACATCATTAAACATCTTGCATTTTCCCTTTAAGGCATGCAAGGCACTGCCAAGACTGGTTAGCGATGAGCACAGGGGCTGCACCCCTCCCTGGGTGCCCTCTCCAAGACACTGCAGGGTCCTCATTTTTCTCCCCCTGAAACCCGGGCACATCTCAGCCCTGGTGAGCAGCTTCTGAAGAGGGAAACAACAGTGAATCCTGATGTTTCCTTGATCCATGGTGCCTAAAATCACCTTCTCCAAGCCCTTCCCCTCTGGGTGCAAGTCCTGCCTTCCTGCTGTGAGGACAAGGGACATTTCCGGATGGAGTTGGGGGATAGATCCCCTTCCTGGGCAGGGGTTTCCTGGCTCTGCCCCTCTCCTAGAGCCAGCCGAGGAGTTCAAGGTTTTCCTTTTAATGCCTGAATGACCTGTGTGAAAAGCAAAGCCCGCACTTTTCCCTGCTAGCACCCGCTTAGATGAGACGGGCGGAATCTACGGCCCACGTTTGGTTGGGTTGGAATGGGGTGTCCTGGATGTCCCTGAGCTACCGAGTCCATCACACACCATCTCCTGCCAGCATGAAACTCGGCGCTTGGTCCTCAGCAGCAGGAGGACATCGCTCCTCCGAGTCCCACTGATCTCCGGGGATGCTGATACTGAGGGGTCCCAAGAAACCCCACGCGAAAACTGCAGCCGAAACCGCAGGCCGGACCAACCGAAGTGCTCATCCCCAGGATTTTTATGGATTCAGGCTCAAATTAAGCTCAGGTGAGAAAAACTGAACTGGACGCACAACCTGGAGAGATGCATCACCCCGGGAGGTCCGATGCCACAAGCGAATCTGACCGTGGGGCTGCTCCTGGGAAGATGAGGCAAAAGGCAGAGTTCACCATGGCAGAGCAGAGATAGAGATTTACTTATTTTTTTTTTAAAGGTATGCAGTTCTCAAAAAGAAAAAAAAAAAAGGCCCTGTGTTTGCAGCCAACACGTGTAATCTGTTGCAGCCCTTGTCAGACAAAACAGTTTTGCCGTAAGACAGCGATTCCCAGAGGGGAAAGGGGAGAAGTGAAAATACTTTATCAGCTGCGTACATATGTAAAGCGGTACCCTGGTTGAAAAGCAAAGCCTCTTTCCCTTTGAAAGCTGGGAAGGGAGAGACGGGAGGCGATTGCCTGAGAGCGGGGACAGAAATGACACGGGCACAAAGCCGAACGCAGCAAACCCCAGGCCTCCCTCCTAAAATATGCTTATCTCCCTATCGGACCAAAATAACTCCCTAGCTGTGGCGAATATGTGTTAAACAAACAAATTCGAACAAAACCTGAGATGCCACTCAGTTTGGAAAACTCTTCAAACATCCGCGTGTTTTTTTTTTTAATGTACAGAAATAACCATTTAATTCAGACACTGAGAGCAGGTTCTGCCAGAGTCCCTGGGGTCGGTGGGGGAATTGTCCGTCTCCCCGAGTTTCTGTGCCACCAGGTTGGGCAGTTTCTGAGATGAAGGGGAATCCCATCCCTGCCCAGATTTAAGAGGAGATCCTTGGGCAGGAGCTGCTGGCAGAGCAAGACTATTTCTCCCGCTCCCAATTCTAGGTCTTAAAGAGCTGGGAATACCGAGACCTGGACATACAGCTCGAATCATCCCTTGGGTTCACGGGACGAGTGGACTCTGCTGGCAACAAGTGTGCTGGCTACTGAGTCCCCAGCCGAGGCTTCTCCCTCTCCGGCCATAGTGAGAGACCTGAGAAGATGGAAAAAAAAATAATTAATGCCACGTAGCAGCTCCCTACCAGCGAGGGGGTCTTGAGGACGCTGCTGCTGGGCTCATGATGGGCAACACACAAAGTGCCCGGCTCCACCCCAAGCATGGCTGGTTCCTCCAGCACGATGAAGAGCCCAGGGAGGGACGCGATGCCGGGGTGATTCCCATGAATACGGATACAGGCAGGCAGGAGGGAGGTAAGAAATGGGATGGGGGGAGGAAGAGGAGCAAAGGAAGGCGAGGAAGAGGAGAAGAAAGGAAAGGAGAGGAGGCGGCGGGGGGAGAGGGAAGGAGCACGCGCGCGTGCCCATCTGGGCGATGCATCACATTGAAATTGTCCCGCATTAAAAATTCACCAGCCAGTGAATTTTCAAGGGATTTGTAGTAATTAGATGACAAAATGCTGGCAAATCTCAGGCTTGCCAAAGATGTTACTCAGGGGTCAAAGACTCGACACTTTTGGCTGGGTAATTTGTAAGTGTCAATCACACTCAGCCATCAGAGAGAAAGGAGAGATCTAAGGGCTGAATCCTAACGAAGTCCGTCGCCCCCACCGCCCCACTCCCGCAGCCGCGCTCACTGCCTGGTGCAGGGGGCTCCTGCAACAGCAGCTGAAACATGGAGTGGGGTGGGTTTTTTTTTTAAATTAAAAAAAAAAATTAAAAACTTCCCAGTTTTCATTTTTCACCCCCAATTTCAGGTGGGAGGAGCACCCGCCCTGGTTTTGCAGCTGCCCAGGGTGATATGCCTGTCCAGTTTATCCTGCTGAAGGCGGGGGTAGGACGGTGAGAGCAGTGTCCCCCCCCTGGGGTGAGCCCTCTGCAGCCCTGCATCGCTTCTTCCGCGCTCTAAGTTGCTCCTGGGACAGTCTGTCCTCCCGTTTCCCAGGGCCTTCTCAGCCCAGGCTGACACACTGGGCTGGGTTCAGCTGCAAAGGAAATTAAACCAGCTCCCGCCTGCTATCTGCCTGTTTCTGCCCCCCCATCAGGTGTCACGGAGCCTTCGGAGATGCTGGCATCATCCCACGGGTTGTCTCTGCCTTCCCCGGCTCTGTCGAAATAACCTGGGTTAATTTGGACACTGTCGGGATGCTCCCAGCCCTGGGCGGTGACGGGGACAGCCGAGGGGGTGGCAGTGCCAGCAGAGCAGATGGAAGGCGGGGGGGTCCCACACACCCACCCTGGAGCTGAAATAACCTGGGTTAATTTGGACACCGGAGGGATGCTCCCAGCCCCGGGCGGTGATGGGGACAGCCAAGGGGGTGGCTGCGCCAGCGGAGCGGATGGAAAGGGGGGGTCCCACACACCCACCCCGGAGCCTGGGGGAGAAAAGAAATTAAAATGTTTTTTTCGGGGCAGGGTGGACCCTGCAAAAGCCAGGTTCGGCCCCACGGTGATGGCTGCCCGCAGACGTGGCGTATGACCGGGATGGAGATCTCTGGTGGCGCTTTGGGTGAAGCTTTATTTCGCATTTTGTGGTGTGATTTCCAGGCCGACGAAGGAGAAAACCTTCGGACCGGCTGGAGGGCAGTACCCGAGCGCTTCCCCAGCCCCACCAGTATCCGGGGGATGGTGGCTGCCAGCACGGGCTATGCTCAAATCCAAAAAGATTTTAGGTCACCAAGCGCAGGAGAGGCAGGAGCACAATTTCCTCTCCATCTCTCGTGGCTTATAAAGCCGTCCTCATTACACCTGCTAAATCCCACCTCCGGTTTTGGGGCCGTAAGCTGTTTAAGCTGTAGGGAAGGGATGGAGGGACACGGCGGGGGGGAGGGGGTGTGTGTGGAATCTGGCCACTCTGTGGTGCTGGGGCATCGAGAGCATCCGTCACACCCCAGAGAAATATACCCTGCGCATCCGGAAACCACTTTCTGATGCGCTTAAATAAGTCAAGTCACAGGGGGGGGGAGGGGGCATGGAACTAACCCAAAAGGTTTTTTTGCTCCATGCCACCCAGCGCTAAATTTTGCGAGCGTCCTCAATCCAGCAGCACGGGGAGGGGGTAGAAGAAGGGCAGGAGGAAAAATCGCCTTTGGCCAGAGTTGCTGCAGTTGATTTGGAAACCATGGCAATTCCTTGCTGTAGGACGGCGGGACCATAATGTCTGGTAACTCAGCCAAGCGGCAGCGTGGTTCTCTCCAGCCATTGCACTGCCCTATATAAGGGAGCTGAGGGGACTGTAAAAGTGGCTGTAGGTTTCTCCTCAATTTAAAAAGTCATTTAGTGGCTGCAAAACACTGCCTGGCAACAGCCGGCCTCGGAGGGGCTTCCTTCCTTCAGCTACTCATCAGCCGCACGCTCAGCTTCTATTCTGCCTATTTAAATAGCTCAAATCACAGACCAGGATCTGCAGAGGTGCTTTGCCGTTTTTTTTTTTTTTCTTCTTTATCTTAACTCTATCGAACATCATCTTAAGATGCTGCTGGAGGAGCATTTGTTGGGAAGCGGCAGCTGATGTGCAGCAGGGAAGGACTCTGCGAGGACCCATCGCTGCTGCTCCATCTGGCATCGGGCATTCGGGAGCCGTTTCCCATGAGCAGAAGGTGCCCATGGGGCAGCAACCACGGTCCCAGCAGCTTTGCTAAGCCCTGGGCTGGGGACATCACACGTGGGGACATGGTGACACCAGCTCCGTACCCTCCCATCCATGTGGATTGCGGGGCAGGAGCACTGGCAGGACGCACGGACCCGGAATGCTAACGCCCATCAGCCCAGCATGGTCCCGGGGTTGGAAGAGAGAGCTGAGCCTAATTACATGGTACTAATTACGGGCTGTGGATCTGTGCTCCTGCAGGTCTTGGCCTGGCTGCCACCAGGACACCATCCCTTCTCCGGGGTCCTCCCCCATCGCCGCTCTCCGTTTTCCCCGCTCTCGCGCTGGCATCGCTTTCCCTATTTTCACCGATTCAGGTCACACCGTGCGCACAGCCGCCCCAGCCAACGTCTGTCGATACTCTCTCTGCCTCTCCTCCTAGCTCCAGTTTGGGGTGAAAGCCTCCCTTATTAGCCAATTTGGATACCCATTTACTGTGAATTACTGAGCCTGATTATTATTCATGAATGGCTAAGTCTGAAATCCTGCCCTGCCATGCGATTTCTCTCCCTCTCCAATGCATATATTTAGGGAAAACAGGAGGCAGCGTGTCTCAGTCACAGGCAGCCGCGCTCCAGGGAAAGTAAAGCTGCCTGTCACTCTCCTATTTGATTTCCTGGCCAGGAAGGTGGCGGTGGAAGGAGGAAGGTGGTGGTGGAAGCTGGAGGGTGGTGGTGGAACAAGGAAGGTGTTGGTGGAAGGAGGAAAGTGTTGGTGGAAGGAGGAAGGTGGTGGTGGAAGGTAGTGGTGGAAGGTGGCGGTGGAAGAAGGAAGGTGGCAGTGGAAGGTGGTGGTGGAAGAAGGAAGGTGGTGGTGGAAGCTGGAAGATGGTGGTGGGAACTGGAAGGTCGTGGTGGAAGGTGGTGATGGAACGAAGAAAGTGGTGGTGGAACGAGAAAGGTGGTGGTGGAAGGAGGAAGGTGGTGGTGGAATCTGGAAGGTGGTGGTGCCAAACACTGGTGACGGTGCAAGCCAGGGTAAGGTCCAGACACACCACAATATTAAGGAGAAGCTCATCCTCCCCAAATCCCGAGCAAATCTCCAGCCACCATCCCACCCCACAGGTGCCCACAGCCCGGGGCAAGCCAGTTTGCTGCTGTACACTTCCATGATGGGATCCAGCGGCCAGGAGCCACCTTAGCTGGGGCTGAGCCTGGCTGATCCATGGCAATTGGTTACCCAGCAGCAACTGGTCTGATCCCTTAGACACGGGCAGAATATTTGAGTGCTGGCTGCAGGGAAGGTGAAGGAGGTTTCCGTGCCCCATGGGGACACGATGGGGCAGCCGCAGCGGCATCTCTTGGCTAATCCTCTGGCAGGGGAGAAGCAAACAGCATTTGCAATTGCAAAGGGCCGGTGGAAGGAGGAAGGGAGAGAATTTAGGAGCTGAAGAAAAGCAAGCCCTGACTGCTGGCTAAAAGAGGAGTTTGCAGCACACCTGCACGCCTGGCAGGGAGCTGGGATGCTCCTGGCAGGGATGCGGGAATGGGCACGGCACACAGCTGCTTCCACCTGTAGGTCTGCATTGTGCTCTGCAAATGGAGAAATGGAGGCAGCGAGGGAGGATTTCGGTGGGAGAACATCACTCCACCAGCAGCACGCCTGTCTTCACGCTGCCTCTTCCATCTCAAGGGAGCAGCAACCCAAGCACTGGGTTTTTTCAAGCCCAAATCACAGAATCATAGAATCATAGAATCTTCATGGTTGGAAAGGACCTTCGAGATCATCGAGTCCAACCATACACACACCAAACAACCCCC
>VWZL01005906.1:85326-123104 GCA_013396915.1 Stercorarius parasiticus | reverse complement strand
AAAAAAAAAAAAAAAAGAAAAAAAAAAGAAAAAAATGGAAAAAAAAGAAAAAGAAGAATGGAGAAAAAAGGGGAGCCCAAAAGGCTGGGAGGTGAGGGTGAGCGTGGGGGGGCTGTAATGCAGCTGAGAAGTAAAAGGAGGAGCTTTGGGGTCTGTGGCCAACGGAGAAGCAACCTGGGAAAGCTGATGGGGATGGGAAGACCCTTCCCAAGCTGCCAGGGAGGGCATGAGGATCGGGTCCAGAGCGGAGCACGCCTTCCCCTGCGCACCCTGTGCTTCCAGCAAACAACTGGCTGATGGCTGGACTACATGATCTGAAAGGTCCCTTCTAACCTAGGCAATTCTATGATTCTATGAACTGTAAATAACCAGAGGGGCTCTGCTGCTTTCCACCCACCCACAGCCCTCTGCCAAGACCAGGGGTCTCACCAGAAACGCTCTCACAACCAAAATCCAAGACAGACACCCCCTCTCCATGCCTCCCTCTCTCATTCACCCACTCCTCACCATCCGCATCCCCTCTTTCCACCCTATCCTTCCCATAAAAAACCACAAAAAACCCCAACCCACAAGTCATTCCTTCCCCTTCCTGCGTCTCCCGCAGAATTCCCCATCTGTCAATTTAATTCTTTGATCGATGGGAAAGAGCAGAAAAAAACCGGCCCGGCACAGCTGGCTTCCTAAGTTAGCCCTGGCAGGATACCGCCCGCCCCGCTGGCGACGGCTGAGTGCAATGTTTGTGAAGCGCAGAGAACACAAGTCAATAGTAATTTAGCTGGATTGGGAGCAAGTGCCTTCCCTGCACGGACCGCGAGCTCCCAGGAGAGAGGGAGCGCGTGCACACCGAAGGTATCGCTGCCTCGCTCGCCAATCTTCCCCCAGCGAGGCTTGCTGGGATGGAGGCGCACCAGCAACCGTCACCCTGTGCCAAGCAAGCGAGGGAAGAAAAGGGAGCTCGAGCTGTTCATAGAGCGTTGGTGAGCTGCAGTTAGGTGATGGCGGGGCCGCGGGAGATGCGCGGGTCTATACCAGGGCTCTGGATGCCACCCTGGACCATTCCCTCCTGTGCGGGGCACAGAGCCACCCCTCGCCCCAGGGCTGGCAAATTCAGCTGCAGGGCATTGGGATCCCTTCATCGCTCTTTTGGCGGAGCCAAAATATTCTCCCTGCTGGTTTCAAAGTTGTCAGTGATCCTTGTTTTCCAAAGGGAGGATCGCCCTTCCCCAAATGAGGGCCAAGATGCTGCTGGCGGCAGGGTTCCTGCATCCCTCGCTGCCCTGATGTGGTGCTTGCCGTGACCCTGCTCCACATCATTGTTTATTGGTTTATCTCCATCATCACTAGTTGGACTCCAGGATCCGAAAGGTCTCTTCTAACCTAGACAACTCTACAATTACGGGCTGGATTAGAGGCCTCAAGGCCAACTGTTGGCCAACCTTTCCACAGCTTCTCCATACCACGTTACAGTAGCTAAGTCTCTTTACCCACAGCAGCATCAAATCCTCCCCTGTAGCTGGCCAAGCTCTGGGGCTCTTCAGCCACCTTGCAGGTCCCACAGATTAATAATGCGTGGCGGGGCGCAATTAAAACTCAAATAAAGTGGTTTTATTTCTAATATAAGACCCTCCTGTCTCAGGATGGAGAGAAGGTACACACAGGAATGAGCCAAAAGATGTAAACCTCTTACAGACTGTGCTGGGAAGCAGGAGAGCAAGCAGGGTGGGGTTGTGCTGCAGCCCCAGCCATCAGGGCTGGGCTGTGGCTTCCCTCCTGACAGCGTTTCTGAAACCATCTCTGGCAGCCAGTGACCACTTCTGGGGTCCTCGCTTTCTCCTAGAACACTACAAAGCCTCCGAACAAGCCATAAAGAATGACCTGCAAACTACACGAAATGGGAAGGAAGCCTATTCCATTTTATTCCATCTATTAGACCTATTGAAAAGATGGCTCAGAAGTGGCTTGATTGCCGTGACAAACGCCCACACGCAGAAAAGATTTAGGAGGCCAGACCTCTCTTTAACCTGACAAATAACAGCAGAGTGAGACCTGGGAGCTGGGAGACAAATCTCTATAAATGGTGTCTAGAAATAAAGTGCATAATTGTAGCAGAGAGAAGTCAGTGGCAGGACATGTCTCTTGCAACCCAGGTTTAGACTTTACAAAGTGTTTCTTTGCTAAGACAAAAATGATGGGACTGACATTGCATCATTTCCCAAATGATGGAAGCGTGCTGGGCGAGGGGTTTTGGCCGCTGCTCCTCAAGACACCAGGCTGAAAGATCCACGTGGGTCTATCAAAGCTGGAGATGTGGAAATCTGCTGTGATGGCAGCGAGACGGAGCAGCATGAACTCGTTGCTCAAGTCCAACTTGCCATCAAACCCAGGGGAGTGCAGGTCACCGTGTTGTCCCCCTGGACCCACGTCATAACAACCACCCAGGCAAGCTCCTCACCCTCTGTTAGCACTCTGCAGCCTCTCCTCCACACAGATCCACCACGTGCTGACTGTGGAAACATCTGCACATCACTGCTGTGCCCACAGCAAACCAAAAACTGCATGGAAAAGAGGAAAATGGAAGAAGGAAAAGAAGGAGCTTTCCAAAATACTTAAATTCCAATTGCATAAAACTCGGGATAGACGTGTCTGAAAGCCCCGTGAGATGGGCAGTCTCAGTCCTTTGTCCTGCTTTGACACTTCCACCTCTTCTGGTATGTGCAAAGTCCTCGGCATGCTCCCTGGGTGCTTTTATTTCTGTGGAATAACCAGGAAAAGGGCCAGGAGCAGCAGAGGCCACATGTAACCCTGCACCGGTGGCACAGCAATGCCAACATGGCTTGATACAAACACGCGACGCCGCTACAACAAGACCAGTCTCTCCAAGCATGGGTGGCTTGTGGCGTTGGAGCTCTCCAGGTCCAAAAGGATCACAGCAAACGTTCAGAGAAAGAACAAAAAAATGACTTTCCCATGGGATGGCAATGCTCAACCCTGCGAAGAAATTTAGGGTAGGAAACAGGGAATAAACTGAGTTGGATGGTGGGTTAAGACTCAACCCATCTACCACACTGTTGCCTTTTGAAGGCATCTGCCTCCACGTCCTGCTTCTCAGATGCCGCTGGCTGGGCTTGGTTTGGGGAGCAATGCGAGGACAGCAGCAGCAGTGGCTTTTGGTGGCAAAGAGCAGCTGAAGACACCAGGGACCTCGGTCTTGACTCTGTTTCCTGAGTCTTGAAGACTCAAAATTACCGTTTCTCTCCCATCTCCAGATAGGCCACTTCTTACCTGGAGATAAGGGACCAGAGGGGCCTGACCGCTGCAGCCTGCAGAGCTGTGGGAAGACCCTCACAAGACACCCACACCAAGGTGGGAGAGGAGAACTCACAGGGACATCCATAGGATGCAGGGGGCTGCTCCTGCTCCTCATGGGGAGAGGAGGAAAGTGGAGGGAAATGGGTATCGGTAGGAAAAAGTGGGCTTGGTTTCTGGTCAACAGAATGCAGTCTGCATCACCAGTGAAACGAGACGTGTGGTCTCAGCCCAGCTGCTTCGGTGGGCTGACAGGGTGGGGAGGATTCAAGGATACGGGGCAGCAATGCTGGGCATGCTCTCTATCCAGCCCGGCTCCATGCAGGAAAATCAGCCTCCAGCTGTGCTGGGGTTAAAACACGAAGGAGCATCTCCACGGGGGCTGAAGGCAGAGTGGTAGCTGCAGTTTGTGCCTCTTTATCACTACCACTATCGCTTTCTGCGCACCCACAGCAAAATGGGACAGGACCTGGCTCCCTCCCTTCCTCAGGGCCGCCAGGCATTGCTGCCAGCAACCCGGTGGCAAGCCCCCCTTGAAATCAGGAGAGGGCACTTCCCAAAGACATCAACCACCACCCGTGAAACTCCAGCTGGCCAGGGTGGTGCGGAGAGGCTGAGACCTGGACCCAGGCAGCAGCCAGCTCCCAGTGTCCGCCAGCCTGCCCCAGACGGGGCTTTGTTATGGAGATCCGCTTCTGGCAGATCCTGCTCTGCCGCAGGATTAGGAGGACGCGCGCGCGTGTGCACCAGACAGGGCTGAAGTCATTGGATGTTGTTTCTCTCCCCCTCAAGAAGGGCTGGAGCACAGCGATGACTGCCGCCTTCAATCACATTTTTGGTCCCTAAAGATGGGGAGTGATAACCTTGCTCCTGTTTTTCAGCCAAGCCCCTGGAGCCAGCATCCCTTCCTGGGATGTGAAAACGCTCTTCTGCCGCTTGCCCAGAGCCCCCGCCTCGGTGAGGAAGACCCTGGACAAGGGGGCTGGAGCAAGCGCAGACAGAAACTGGGAAGCAAGCTGAGCCTGGGGGAAAATGCGAAGCGACAGAGCTCGCAGGCAGCTGCCAGCATCTGCTGCAAGTCTGCAGCTACCATAAAGCCAAGACTACTTTTTCCCCCTAGACCGAGCAGAGCAGAAAGGGAGAAAGGAATATAAAACGGGGTGCATGAAATGTCACACCCGCTGCCTTCTCCACCTGGGTGGAGATTCACGTTGCTGCAATCAAGCACGACCTGTGCCCCCTCCAGCGCTGGGTTCTGGGTGGGCACTTCCATCCCCCAGCAGCGCAGCACAGCTCTACACCCCATCTGACACACACACCTAGACACCGCTGCGCTCCTTTTGGCCTCCTCTTTGGCACCATATTGGAGATGAGCCCTTGGATCCCAGCACATCCCGTTTTGCTCCACACTCCTCTGGTCGTACCCACCCTCAGCCTTTCCACCATCAAACTGCAGCTTCCCCAGCCTGTAATAATCAGCGCTGCGCACACTACTTCACAAACACGAGGCTGGGTCCCGCTGGAGTCAGGCCGGCTAAATAAGCGAGGCTTGCTGCTTTTTCAACTGCTTATGCCAACCCCCCCCCAGGCGATGGGCATGTGCGTGGTGGAGAGGGGAGGCTGGGAGGGGGCGCAGGAGGAAGAGCATTGATCTCCAGCTTAGCCCACCAGCCCAGGGGAGCCCTTCCTACATAAATATTTGCCAAGCAATGCATTTGTGCCTGTCGATGGCTGTCAATAGCAGCCTGCAGTGCTGTTATCTGCGGAGCTGTCATTCTCGGGAACCTCATCCGAAAAAGCCCTCGCTGCATCTCAACCAATGGTCAAATTATTTGTCCTTTTTTAATCCATGTGCTGAGTGTGCAGAGCCTGTCCCCAACTACGGAGCACCCTGGGGTGCAGGGGAACAGAGCAAAAGCATCGCAGGTGGCACCGAGGTGCCCCAGCAGTGCCGGCACACGGAGAGTTAACCAGCTGACATGCAGACAGAGAGCTGTCAGACAAAGCCATGGCCTGGATGCCTCCTGCTTCCCCCTTGCACTCTCAGCATCTCCAGCATCTACCTGCCAGCCTCCACAGCGGCAGGGAAAGGGCTGGTGTGGACCAGCAGCATGTGCCAGATGGGATGGTGCCAGCTGGGGCTGGATGCGATGGGCTGGAAGGATGCTGCTACGTTACCGTGGAAATGATCTGCCGTTTTCCGTCTCAGGGCCTCCACCGTCTCCTCCGTGTCTGCCCACTCCAAGACCAGCCTCCGGCCGTACAAGTGCGTGCTGTGGCACAGGGCATTGAATGCTTTCTGCAGAATTAAGAGGAAAAAAAAATTAAGGGAGAAAATAAAACCAGACTCGGACAAAGATGTCCCTCCCTCTGCCCTGAATCTAAGAGGCCACCAGAGAACATCCTACTTGGAGCATTTTGCTCTGATGGGGCAGGATTCATCTCCATCAGCAGCTTTGACTCGATCATTTATCTTCTACATCCTTGCAGCAGAGCAAATACCCACCGCCGTTCCTGCAGGCTGCTGCTGCTCACGAGGGAGCATGCAGAGATCAGGTTGACTGCAGCCTGGCATCACCCTGGGACCACAGCTGAGCCAGGAAAGCCGCAGGGTGGAAAAGCTGTTGAGATGTGGGGCAGCACAAGGTGGGTCAACTGCAACCCAGGGTCCTCACGGGCAGTGTGGCAGCTGTAGAGCCACCTCGCGACTCTCCATCCACCCTGTTCTCCTCCGGCATCCAGTAAAGCCCAGCTCAAATGTGCAGAGAGTTGCTTTCTGCTCAGGGACAACGAATTTGAAGCAGCATAAGCTCATTGGGGGAGGCTGCCACCTTCTTGCCAACCGTTTCGTGGCCATGGTGGCAGCAAAGGTGGCAGAGCCAGAAGGCAATGCAGAAGTCATCTTCTACTGTTGCCAATGGTGGTTTGCTGTGTTACAGAAACCCAGAGGTTCCCTTATTGTTACATTCTGCTTAACATCTGCACAGCTATAATCTCTTGCTGACATTGAACAGAAGCGTCCCGGTCAGCACAGCAGCTCAGATGGCTTTATCTGTAGGCAACCAGCAGAGGCATTCAGGACACAGCTCTTCGACCCAGGGAAGGTTGACTTTGTCCTCATTTCCCACAGACTTTCAAGGAAATTGAGGACCAAGCAAGACTGGGCCCAAAATGCAAATAAACAAACATGCCGGTCAAATATTTTCATCCCCAGAGGCACCCAAAGTGCTCCAAAGCAATGCGACACACGGCTGGGCACAGGGGTAGAGAAAAGGAGCCCAAAAGGCTCTTTTAAAAAACCCTGCTAAGTCTGGGATTAAGTAGGGCTATAAACTGTCAAACTCACAGCCCTGGAACAAAAACGGCAGCCACAGGACCACAGAAACACATCCCGCCGTCCAAGAGGGACGTGTCCTCCTGTCTGCAGGCCACCAAAGCAGCACCTAAGTTGTCCTGGAGAAGCCCAGATCTCTCCTCTGAGCTGTTTGCCAAACTGCTGTTTTGATCCACCACGGTTGTCCCCAGATGTGACGTCTCTGGGTAGAGTGGTTTTTCCTGCAAGGGGCTTTGGTTGCCCACGACCGCTCCTCAGCAGCCAGAACCCTGCCTGAGCCGCTGGGCTACGAAACTCAAAAAACTCCCATTTCCAGTGACCAGCACTCAGTACCCTGCGTTTTCCCCTCCTTCCGACTCCCTTTCACCCACAGAATTCTCATCCAACATAAAAAAGAGAAAGGAGGAGCCCCAGCTCCACCTCCTCCATGGCATCACAGAGATTCCCCACCTCCGCCAGCTCCCCGGGGCTGACTCCGGCACGGCATCATGTCTTCTTTTTGGGGGGCACCTTCCCCTCTGAAGGGCTGCAAGCCTGGCTGATGCTTTTGCAGCTACAGCTGTTTTTATTTTGCTGCTGCTGTTGTTTTAAAGGCCTATTTTCCCTTGGAATGGTATCCAATTAGCAGAGCAATGTGTTGGCTTAAATAAACACTCAGGGGGAGGTGGCAGTAGGGAGTTGTGATGGCTGTTTACGTTGGCACAAAGAGCCATTTCCAAAGCCTGGCAAACAACTGCAGCTCTAATCGCTGGGTCTCATTTGTTAATTTATACTTTTTAATTTCTCACTTCCCCGTGGCACAGGGAAGAGGAAGGTTGGAAGATGGGATATAGCCCTGGCAACTTTGCAGCAGGTGACTGACGAGGGCAGACCATGCCGAAAGCATCCACCATCATGGAAAAGCGCGGTGCTTGGTGGGCTCTCGTCCTCAAAAGCAGCTTGCTCTGCCACGTCCTCTTCATTGAAGGATTAATTCCATGCCCAATCTGGGATGAGGTATCCTCTAGATTTGTGGGGAGCACTGGGAAAGGTCACGGAGCAAGAGGGAAGGCAGATGCTGCCATCAAGTTGCATCGCATGAAAAGAAACCCGCTGGGAGAGGCACATCTGCCGGCAGCCTGGTGACATTGGCCTTTCCCAGCTGAACACGCTCCCGAAATGAGCTGTTTTGCACCCAGGATGAAGCCAGGTTGGGAATGCCAGGCTGAGATCGCAGGGATCCCTCCATTCCAGGCAGGAAAGGGCATGCTGGGACTTCTGCTCCCCACGGTCCCATCTCACAGATGGGCTCCCGGAGTTGGGGTTGCAGAACAGAAGCCAGGCATTTCAGGGGAAAAACAAGTGAATGTCACTTCCTCTGGAAAAAAAAGCTAAAAAATAAAACTTGGCTCTTCGGTGCTCCGAGAGGAATTAAGACTTTTTCAGGGAAAAAAAAAAAAGAGAAAAACCACCGATGACTTAAAAGACAGAGGGATGAAGGGGAGAAATGCCATCCCCATCCATCCATGTTGCTGGAGATCTTCCAGCGAGGGGAGGAAAATTTGCCACTGCTGCTATTCCGGATGAAAAGACAGGTAGGGAAAAAAATATATTTTAATTGCATGAGAACTATGAAATGAGGACAAGCGGGCTGGCTTTCAAAGAAAGCGAGGCTGGAGGCAGGAGCTATTCTCGGCGTGCAGCTCTTACCCCCCCGAGTGTTTTCCTTCCCAGGACACCTCCTCTGAAGACCAAATGGCCAGAGGTTTGTTTAGTTGTATCCAAACTATGGATAAAGAGAGGTGTCAGGTCTGTTCATCCGAGAGAGAGAGAGACTCACTGGAAAAGACGTCTAATTACGACAGCTTCGCATCATCCTAGACCTTTAAGAAAAGGGGAGCCTCCACCACACAAGGCTCGGTATCCGTAAATGCTGAAAAAGGATTTAATTAAATCTGATGCATTTGGCAATACACCCACTGTCAGGTAACACCGAAAGATGATGAGCGCTGGCAAACCTCCTTGCAGGTCTCTTTTGCTTTCCAAATGCTTTAGGGGTTGGACAAAACCCCTATGGCCTTCTCCCCCTAGAAAATAGGATGCGGGTATGCTTAAAAATGTCATTTCTGAGTCCTCCTGAGTAGGATTCTGCAGAGTTCGGTTCCAGCTTAATGCCATGGCTCAGTGCAGCAGGATTTTGTCACTAGCTCCGAGAACAGCTTGGGCAGCGGATGGAGAGGCGAACAGAGCAGGGAAAAGCAGAGAGTGGAAGGGGAGAGGCTGGAAGGGCAGCTTAAAAATGTTTGTGGGATTCAAAAAGGCAATTTCAAAATTAAAGGGTGGCTCATAAACTCACACGAAGGCCAGGCTGCCAGGATAAGACAAACACTGCTTCAGAGCAAAGCCTGCTGTGCCGGGGCATCGGAAAGGCAGAGGTCAAGAGACCAGACCATTGCGTCCATCACCCCTCAGCGCTACGGCTCCATCCCTAAATGCCGTATTAATTCGGAGGACAATGCTGCTCTGCCTATAGATTCCCCCTTGCCCCATTAAATACTCAAGCCAAAGAGCCTCCAGGCTGGAGTCATTAGAGGGACAAAGGGTCAACAACATTAGGAGGCTGATAAATTTCCCTTCCTCGCAAGAACCGGTCCCAACTGAGGATGCTCTCTGCGATGCCAGCTGCACACAAGGATTTTTTTCCTTCCGTGCGCATGCATTTTTAAAGGGTTGACTGTCTTTCCCGAATGGGCAATTTCTATTTGGAGACCAGATGCATTTTTATATCGACAGGGGAGAGAAGTGGAAACTCGGCTTCCAGTTAATAGTTCCAAAATAAAAACAATCCCACAACAATTCTGCATCAGAAAACATGTCAAATGGTTAATGCTTCCTTAACTGTTGTTAAATCGTTATTGCCAGCGGATCAAAGTTGCCCTTCTCTTCCATGGACCCCCAGTTTGACCAGTGGGTATGCAAAACCCTCTTTGTGAATATTACTTTTTCCCTCCCATTGCTGTCTTTGACATGGGTTCCTCCCTGTTTCCTGCCTTCGCACGTGTGGGCGCTGTGATTTGTTAAATGCAAGTGACACAGAGGAGAGAGAGCTGCTAATTCCATCTGATGGCGGTGCAACGCTCCCAGTCGAGGTCCATCCATCACCTTGGGAGCTGTCAAACGCCCCAAGGGACAGCCCTGGCTGTGTATGTCACCGTGGGAAAGGCAGGCGTGAGGCTGGGGCTCGGAAGGACGACCATCGCTGGCTCCAAAGGAGAAGATGCTACCACCAGCAGTGTCCCCTGCCCTGCCTGGATGTCACCTCCCCTGACGAATGTGGCTCTGGCACAGCACCTTTCATCAGAGCTGGCCAAGGGGATGAAACTAGGGCCAGTGGGACAGGTCTGCCGGGCACAGCACCGGGGAGATTGGAGGGGAAGCCCCACAGCTCTGTCCCGGCTTTGGAAAATCTCCATCCACGCTCCCGCAGCAGCCGTGATTGCTCCGAGAAAAAGACAAACACGGGAGGTCACAGGCTTTAAATGCCCCACAAAGCCACCCTAACTATTCTATTACAAAACCATCATGTTTTATAAGGCGCTTATAAGCGATTTCCAGATTACCACTCTGAGTGAAAACGTCATTGATAGCCACAGCTATTCAGCTCAGAGGTCTCCAGGCCCGCTCCCCTCCTCTCTCATTTCACTTAGCAATAAACTCTAAGCCAATTATGTCCGTGTTTACAATATTCAGGATCCTATTCATCAATACACAGCACATCCTTTTCCAGACGGCCAATGGAGTGTACTTGATGTGCCACTTGTGAGACAATTAAATCCCTCAAAGAGACGAGGGTGGGGGAAAAAAAAAAAAAAGGAGGAAGAAGAGCTGCTTTGCTGGAAAAGAAGAAAACCCCCACTCCCAAGTGATCTTCTGCAGGGCATCTCGCTCCCCACGAGCTTTGGGAGCGATGTCGGAGCAAGCGCCCTGCCGGCTCTCTGCCCTCCGGCTGGCTGCCCGCGCTCACCACCGAGAGATGGGTTTCCTACCGGTGACATCTCTATTTGTCCGGCACAGCTGGAATCAGCCACCGGGTCCCCATGGGGACAAAGAGGGACTGGATGCAGACCTGTGCCTTTTTTTTCCTCCAAAACCAAGCAGAAAAGCGGGTGCTGCCTCATTCACCCCCAAACCGGCGGCTGAGCAGCAGTAAAGAATCAGACAGGTCCCTGTAGGCACCTTTCCATCAAACACCTAAATTTTCCTTAGGAAAAGACTAATTCAAAAACCAGGAACGAAGAAGCCTGAGCGACCCTGGAGTGAAGCAGAGGTTAAAGTAAAGCTGTGGGGAGCCAGGGTTCGTGCAGGGAGGGGAACCGTGCTCCTGAGGGGGTTCAGCATCCCCACCCTGCTGCCCAGCGAGCCAGCCACCCCGGGGGAGGACGAATGCCGACCAGAAGGAAGTTTGAATTAGGATCAATACAGGACTAACAAAGAAACTCCGCGTACTGTGTTATACGGGAGGTCAGACTGGAAGGGATGATCTAATAGTCCCTCGTGACCCCAGATCAATGAATCCTGTCTAAAAACATAAACACTGGCTACGCTTGCTCCCCATCCCCCCGGCCCTCTCTCCTGCATCTCTGCTCCCAGTCTGGAAAATTTGGAGTTTCAGGGAGTCGGTGGAGCCATGTGGAGCCTTCCCTTCAAAAACAGCATCCCTTGGCTTCTGCCCACAACTGTTTCCCTTCCAGATATTGGGCAAATCACCAGGATCCAGCAGCGGGGACGGAAGCCGCGCTGCCCCGGTGCTGGGAGAGCCCACGCAGCACCTTACAGCGGGGCTGAGGACCCTCTTCTGCCCACAGCATGAGACCCCACGCCTGGTCCTGCCTGCTCCCGAACCTCTGGCAAAAGGTACTACCAGGCAGGCTACAACCTCCTTGTTCCTTCTGCAAGGATGGAACTTAAACATATAGGAAAGCTTTAAAAAAAAATAAATAGACTAGAGCGTTTTGAACAGCAATCTATCCCAGTTTAAAACAGTTTACAAAGCAGTGAACACCCACAATATCCAAAACTCCCCTTAAAACCAAGGCGGCGGTGGAGGTGGGACATGTACTCAGGTTTCCTGATGTGTTATGTTGGGTCAAAACCATCTCTTTCAGCTTCTCGCCTTGCTTCTGACAAACCCCTGTCCTACTTTACAAATTTTTAGCCGTTGTATGATTTGCACCAAACCTCTGCCCATTATGGCTAACATAACCTCCAGCAGTTGCCCACACGGGCGTTTTTAGCCCCAGGCAACTTTGGTGGGGTAAGCCTCAGTGGGACAGAGCCTCCTGGCTCCCTCCTTCCCCTCCTGCTCCTAGACCAGGCTGGGAGGGTGCCAGCGGCAGGGGACGGACGCTACAGCTCACCTTGGCATCTTGCTTGGTGAGGAAATCCACAAAACCAAAGCCCCGATGGGATCCCGTTCCTGTCATTTTCTTGGGCAGCCGGACGGTCTTCAGCTCTCCAAAGGTGCTGTGAATTAGAGAGGGAAAAGCAAACAGACTGTGAGATCAAGGGAAGAACCATCATTTTATCACAAACCACGGTGCTACCGGTTCCAGACCCACGTTGCTTGCCAGCACTGAGGACTGGGGTGAGTGGGGCTCTGCTTCCCTGTAGGCCCCATGTCCAAAGCACCTCGTAACAGCCAAAAACTCAGCCTGAATTTCAAGGGTCATCCTTTCCGGTTGCAAATCTTAACAAAGCAAAAACCTTCTTTAATGTAACTGCTACGCTTCTCCTCCCCTTAGGAGATCCGTAGTGCCGTGCCCTGTTCAGGGAGGGCAAAGAGCACCTCCAGGTTACCAGGGCTGCTCCTGACCACCATCAAAACATATTTATTTGCCCTTCCCAAGAGAGGCACAGGATACAGGCACAAGCCAGAGCACGTCCCTGCACGGACATACTGTCTTTCCAGAATAGCTCCTCCATGCCCAGAGCCTGTTGTAGGCACCATGTTCACAAAGGTGTCATCCCTCTGCTCCGTGGATGCTGGGGATTGTTTTTAAGACTGGATTTCCTCGCTCTAACACTGCACTTGGGTACCTGCAGCCGGACACCCAACCTCTTTCAGGAGCTAGAATAAACTGGTTTTATTTAAGCTTGCCGCATCTATAAGGGGAAAGAGGTGAATTCGGCAGACCCAAATCCTCTACAACTCCCAGATCCAGCAGAGTTTCAGACAAAGTTTCTGAGTGCCAATGGGACGGAAAGTCAGGAACAGGGAAACAAAAAGGGGCTTCACATTTAACTGGAGGGTGTGGGATAGGGCTGGCAGCATCTGTGCTTGGATACAGACGAGCAGAAACCTTGTCACAGCCCACTTGTAATCAGAGATGGGACTTGTCACTCGAGGACCAAAGCACACAGCCACCCCACCAGCTTGGACCTTCTCCAGAAAGCCTGAAAACAGACCCAAAGGCGGCGCTCGCCGGACACCCCTCTACAGTGCCGGCCCCTGGAGAGATTCCAGGACAAAGCTGATGCTTTCTCTGCATCCCAGCTCCCGCTTCCCCTTCTCCTCCCCTCCCCTCCATTTATCAACCACATACGCACAAACTGCGGGCAATAAATATTTAATGTGGACCGGGGTCTGAATAGATGTGTTATTTTATTTGAAAATCTACACACACGCACGCGCATACACAAAAGGAGCCTGGGATGCGGCAGCGACAAAGAGCACCTGGGAATAAACACAGTAAAGGCCATAAACGCTCTCGTGAAATGATATAAGCCAAATCCTGGGAGTTAACCTGGTGCACTGGCAGCATGACCAGGCATTCATCTACCCAATTTCCTTAGGCAACGTGGTGTGTAAATGTACCATTATGAAGCCTCAAAATGAATCCGCACGTCTCCTCCTCGGCGCTTTCCCCTCCCTCGCTCCCTCCTGCCCCCTTCGAGCTGGCGCCAGGCAAACAAACAAACAAACCCAAGGGGAGGCGAGGGAGCAGCCTCGTCCGGCAGGGATGCTGGGCTCCACTGGCAGGGATGCGGGGCTTGGATGGTGGGGATCATAGAATCATAGAATGGTTCAGGGTGGAAGGGACCTTAAAGACCATCCAGTCCCACCCCCCTGCCCTGGGCAGGGACACCTCCCACCAGACCAGGTTACTCCAAGCCCCGTCCAGCCTGGCCTTGAACACCTCCAGGGATGGGGCAGCCACAGCTTCTCTGCGCAACCTGGGACAGGGGCTCACCACCCCCACACAAAAGAATTTCTTCCTAATATCCAATCTAAACTTACCCTCCTTCAGTTTGAAACCATTTCCCCTCGTCCCATCATTACACTCCCTGATAAAGAGTCCCTCCCCATCCTTCCTGTAGGGCCCCCTTCAGGTACTGGAAGGTTGCTATAAGGTCTCCCCGGAGCCTTCTCTTCTCCAGGCTGAAGAACCCAAACTCTCTCAGCCTGTCCTCATAGCAGAGGGGCTCCAGACCCATTCCAACAGGTCCATGTCCTTCTTGTGATGAGGACCCCAGAGCTGGACGCAGTACTCCAGGTGGGGTCTCACCAGAGCAGAGCAGAGGGGCAGAACCCTCTCCCTCGCCCTGCTGGTCACGCTTCTTTTGATGCAGCCCAGGATGCAGTTGGCTTTCTGAGCTGCAAGTGCGCATTGCCGGCTCATGTTGAGCTTCTCATCCACCAGCACCCCCGAGTCCTTCTCCTCGGGGATGCTTGGCCCCAGGAGCAGTAGGAGCATTGCATGGTTTCCAGTAGCAGTAGGGTCCTCCTGCAAGGGGGAGCGGGTGATGGGAGCCCCAAGAGCTTTGTAGATGGCTCCTCTCGCTTGCAGCATCCCTGTAGGATCTTGAATGGCCCAGTTGGGTTAAAGGAGAGGTAATTGGAGAGCTCCTGGTCCAAGGAGATGAGCATCTAGCTAGGAAAGGCAGGTGGTGGGTGGTATGGGCAAGGGAAGGCTTGCTCCAACCTATTGCTCCGTGGAAAACATCATGGGCATTGCCTGGGGAGAGTAGAATATTTGCTAAAGGAATAAGAGCACAATATTTGCTAAAAGGGAGGAGTCTCAGACAACACCTGCTCTGTGCTCTAAAACGCCAAGCATCTCCCTTTGACACTGAGACTGGACACCTAGGATGGGCAAGGAGGTGCCCAGCAGGAGCAAGATGGCTCTGGACCGTGGGGTCGGGGTACCAGGGGGAAGCTGTGGTGACCCACATCAGCCTGGGCAGAGACAGAAGAAGCTGGCTCCTCCCTCCTCCCCAGCTCACAGCAGCCTGAGCCACCCACGCTGGGACCTGATCCGGAGTGGGGCTGGCCACAGACGTCTCCCTGGGGACAGGGTTGGGGGAGGCAGGACAGTGGGACCCACCAAGGGCTCCCAGAGAGACCGGTCCATGGATGGAAGCTGCATCCCAGCTCCCAGCAGGGAGCAGGCAAAGTAGGGGGGCCGGGAAAGCCGACGGGCCGGCAGAGACAGGGCTGACCCCACCGGGGCTGCGGAGTAAAACACTCTCCCCCCCACTGCGGCGCTAATTAGAAACCACAACACAGCAATTACCATCCCAGGAGCTGCGAATGAAGTGGAGAGCTCAGGCCTTTAATGTTCTCCTCCCCAGCGCCAGGCAGAGACTCACACCTCTCTTTTCCAATTATTTCCTCTGGATTTTGGGGGATGAGAAGCAGAGGCGGAGGGAACCCAATTACCCCCCGTGGTGCCAGGCTCCCAGTACCCTGGGAAGCCAGGTGTCGCCGTGTTTGCTCCCGTGCCGGCTGCATCGATGCCTTCCAGCTTACGGATCGCACCGCAGGGATGGTGGAAGGGAAAGGGATGCAGCACATCACACGGACAAAATCTGAGCAAAATGACACAGGAGGGAAGAAAGCAGCTTTTATCCGGGCCGCTAAACTGCATCTCGCCTGTACGATCCCCCCGAGCTGCTTTAAAACACATGCTTCCCCAGGGCCAGGGATGGCTGTGGAGGCAGGGGGGGACTCACAGCAGCTCAGTCCCAGTGTCCTCACCTCCTTCCTGTTCCAGCACACAGCGCGGATGGGCGCAAACACTGTGAAAACGCAGCACGCACCCCAGGGGTGGGGGTTCGTCTTGGAGCTGATTTCTCACCTTTCTCCATGGTGAACTGGACGGAGCTCAGAAAGCGCTGGCAACGAACCCCACTGCTGGCCCGTGCCAGGCTCCTCACCCTGGGCACGACTGCTTACAGGGAATTCCCTGGAGTCAGCATTAGTGAGAAACCTGGGCGGTTCCTGGATTCATACCCACCAGCATCCACATCTTCTCCAAGTGCTCCCGAGCCTTTACACCAGTGCATGAGCGCTGAAGGACGTGGCAGTTTTGGGAGCAAAGCCCTTTCCTTCTTGAGACACCATCATTCTTTGCATTCAGCCCGGCTTAACTTTGCAGAAGACTGTAACCTCCTTTTTGGGGAGTCCTGACCCCACCAGACCCACGTGCTGGGTCCGGGGCTGGATTTCTCAACCCCACGGTTTTTGGTGGCACGGCAGCAGGCTGAGACTTCATCCGTACCAAGTACAGCCAAGGTGCGCAGCAAAACCAAATGTCTTGTATACAAGACCTCCCCATGGAGCTGCTCACAATTAAAACAGGCGGTTTCAGCAGGGGCAAAAGCGAAGAGCTAGAACTTTGCCATGGAGGCAGCAGGTTTGCAAAACCCCCAGTGACCTCCATGCACACGGCTGTTCCGTCACCTCCTGGTTTCTTTCTCCACGTATTCATGAAAAACAGTGTCCAAACGTCAGTCCTGTGAAATCCCGAGTGGGTCCGGGCATGGAGGGGAGTGCAGAGGGCCTGCAGAGCTGTGGGGTGGGTCTGGAGGATGTGGCTCTCCCGGCTCCCCTCTGCCTGTGCCGCAGGCAGCTTGCCAGCCAGGCTGGTGAAATCCATCCTCACACCTCTGCTTGCTCTCCCAGGCTTGGCAAGTCTTCACGCCGTTGGCTGGAAGGGATGACAGCCCTGAAAAAATGCTGCAACTAAGATATTTCCTAAATGAGAACCGTTTTTTCATGCCGATCAAGATTTACAAAGGCAGAGCGGAAACCAGTAAAAGCCCGTACTGGCGCTGGTTGAGCAACGATCCACACAGATGCAGAAAACAGACATCCACAACCTCTTCCTCCACAAGGAACCTTTTCCTCCACACCGACCCCAAGCTCAGCAGAAACACGTGGCGTTCCCAGAGATGCCAGAAGGGACATCCCCTCCTTCCCACACACGAGGGATCCAGCACTTTTACATGGCTTTGCTGGGTATCAGCCACTCTCATGATGCTTTGGCAGCTCTTCCAGTGGTGCTCCAGCCATCCCTGCGCTTCCCCGCTGAACAAAGGAAGAGAAGCAGATTTCTCCTCCACACTGTAAGACGTACGCTCCAAGCCGGCTGCAGGTCAGAGGAACATCACTCCTTGGGATTGTAATTATATCCTTCTGGCACAGGCCGGCTGGGAGGCAAGTCCTATTGCCTGCTAATTATAGGACATTATATTGCTATTAAAGAGAGCACACTCCAGCTTGGTAGACACCACGCTGCTCACTTGGCTTTGCCTGTCTACTAGAAGGTGCTTGCGCATCCTTCATCAAGACGGCCAAGCAGCGGAGGACAGAGAAGGACAGGGATACAGGTGGTCTCCAGAAACTCTCTTCCCTCCTCCACCAGCACAACACGCAAGTTCTCACCCTGCAGCTCCTTCCCCTTCCATCACCGCTCTCCTGCTGAAGGCACAGCCCCAAATCCTCCGAGCTTCCACCCCAGTATCGCCAGGCACACGAGTGCCAGCACCATCTTCTGCTGCTGACTCTACCACCTCTTTTCACAGCTCCTCTTTTCCCACCGGGTTTTGTTTGAATTTCTGCCCCATGCTTCCAAGTCTCTCCCCAGCCTCATTGGCCCCTGATGTCTATGTCTCACCCAACCACTGCCCCAAGGCAGCCGTGATGGCCATTTGCACACGCTCCTTCATGGGACAGGCACCATGAACAGACGGAGTTGAAGAGTACCCCACTTAGGAAACGTCCCCCCCATCTCAAACAGGAGCAAACTGCAAGCTCCTCGGGATGGGCCAAGACCCATCCAGCCCTGACCGTTATTTTCAAGGCCCAAACACAAAAATGTGCTCATCGCGCTTGATCTTGGTGTGGCCTCAGCTACGAGCTGATCAAGGACTCTTGGGCTGCCGAGTTCTGAAGGGCAAAGCACAACTGACACAAAGCCATGCACATGGTTAGAAAGGCCAACTGCTGTCCATTGCCAGAAGAGCGGATCTTGGAAAGCGAACAAAAAAAATCGCCCTTAGGTTTCTCCGTACGCGTACAGATGTCCCACTGCATGGGGCAGCCCTAAACCCCTCTCTCTGGTTTATCTCCCTTCAAGAAAAACAAACCAGCAATAACCACGCTGGAAATTTCCATACTGGAAAACTGATCACAAAAACCTCTAGCAAGGTTGCCAATCTTCTCGTGGGTTGCCATCTACTGCCACCACCTCCTCCTCTCTCCCCTCCTCTCCTCTCGCTGCCTCCTCATCCCCAAGCCCTGATGCTGCCCAAATCCCGCCTCGTGACGGCAGGCAGCCCTAGGACAGAGCTCAAGCAGATTAGTCAGGCAGCGGAACCGCTCCTCAGAAATGGCTCTGGGCAGGGGCCGACGAGTCCAAAAGAGACAGAAGTCCTTCCCTTCCCTTGCTGCCCATCCTCTCCCCCAGCAGCCATGCTTCAGCCCAGCAGAATTCACTCAATCGCTTTGCAATGGTCGCCTTCATTTTACTTTATTTTTTTTTCCCCTCCCTCGCCCCCAAATAGGACCTTCCCTCCCCCAACAAATTACCTCCCTGCCAGACTCTGCTTCTGTGCCGATTTGCTGATTATGGGGGTAGGGGGGGGAGGTGGGGGAAGGAAATAATAATAATAATAATGGTCCTTTTGCTTTCTTCCTCCTTTAGGAACGCGGGACCCTGGCAAATGGTTTTGCCCCTGGGCTGAGCCGTGGCCAGTTCCACCCCCTGCATGAGAGAGTTAATGAAATACGCAGCGGAAGGTCCCTCCCGCCTCCCGCTCCAGGACTTCAGCTGACTCCAGTACAGCTAATCCCATTACAAGAAAATAACGTGGATAATTCAAGCTAATGAAATCGTTACAAGAATGTGGACAGCCAGGGGTGGACATTCAGAGCCAATTTAACACTCCTTGGTGTTGTTATCCCCAGCACAGGAAATATCTGAAAGGAGGAAGGGAAAGGAGAGAGGGAGGAAAAAAGCCCTCCTCTCTTGTTAGCTTAAATCCTGTTAGAGAGTTCAGGAATTAATCTGCCACCTATCTCCCCTATTACCATTATCATCATCATCAATAACATCTCCTCGGTAACCTCTGGAAATTAGCAAATGAACGCACAGGAGGGCAAGGCGGGAGCGAAGCCTCCTGACACACTGAACCAAGAGCAAACTGCCGCTGTCTCCATCTCCGGCGGAACTGTGGGGGCAGGAGACGATGGGTGGAAGGACTCTGCAGCAGATCAGGTGCCCCGGTGGACCCCCAGCCCATAGTATGTGGAAAAGTGGGTCCTCACCTGCCCTGGCCCTGCTGATCCTTCATTCCCACAGCAGCTCCTCACCTGCACCAGACAGTCCTGCTGGATAATCAAATCACCTTCAAAAGCCAGCGATACGCAGGAGGAGGACAGCCACGTCTGCGCCTTGGTCTTTACTACATGGATCATCAAGTTTTTCCGGCTTCCTCTCCTCTTTGCCCGGGAGCATCAGCTTTGTTTGGAGACCTCTGGATCTGCTGTGGCAGCAAAATCAGGTTTTGCTGAACGTAATTCCTCTTCTTCAGCGCCAGCTTCGTGCTGCTGGGAGAAGTGCTGCTGCCTTCTCCAAGCTCAGCTGCTTCCAAGCCATGGACCCCTTTCTTGAGGACAATTTTCTGGGGGAGACCTGGCCACGCTGCAGAGAGCCTCCTATGGCAGGGCTAAAGCCACGCTCCCCTCCTGGCCACCCATGCCGGGGGAAGCTGAGCACCGATGGCACGTGTCTGAGCTCAGCTGCAGCATTTCACCACAGATCTCTCTTTTTGGCACTGAGCATTTCCAGGCAGGAGCTGCCGGTCGTGCAGCACTCATGGATGCGATGAGGTACCTCTTCCACACCACACAGACCAAGCACAGCCATGTCTGCTTGCAGTCGGAGTTGTGGGAAGCCTCACCACAAGATTTCAAAGCTATTCAAGCCGGTATCCTCAGCTCACGTCAGATCATGAGCGTTCAAACGCCTCCTGCATTTTCAGCTGGATACGGGTCATTCCCACTTGTCCCTCCCTGCACTGCTGTGCTGCCCCATCCCTGGAGGTGTTCAAGGCCAGGTTGGACGGGGCTTGGAGCAACCTGGTCTGGTGGGAGGTGTCCCTGCCCAGGGCAGGGTGGCACTGGATGGTCTTTAAGGTCCCTTCCAACCCAAACCATTCTATGATGGCAGGCCAGCATTCCCCAGGGTGCTGCGATCTCATGCCAGACAGTATAAAGCTTCGTACTACCCCCAAAACACCTGCAACTCGTTCCCTGTAAGCTTTAACAAACTGCTTTAACAAACTGCTTGACAGGGCAGCGAAACAACACAGTGAAGGAAAGTGGAGAAACTCCCAGATCTCAACGAAACTCCAAGTCTCCCCAGGAGAGAGGGGTCTCTCTGAAACAAGGCTTCTGAAATGGGAATGACATTTAACGCAGCCCTACAAAACATGCCCATGAAATCTGGGAACATTTTCAAACCAAGAGGTTCTCTGGGATTGGTGATGACCAGCAGGTCCTGATGGGGCAGGAGCAAACAGCAAGAAATGCTGCAACCCCTGAGCTACTGGGAAGCAGCTCAGCACCCAGCAGCGATGCTGGGGATGAAGTGGGGACCCCAGGCTTCTCTTCAGCCTTCACTCCCCCATACTTTAGGAGGAAGTTCTTTACATTGAGGGTGGCGAGACACTGCAACAAGTTGCCCAGAGAGGTGGTGGAGGCCCCATCCTTGGAGACATTCAAGGCCAGGCTTGATGAGGCTCTGAGCAACCTGGTCTAGTTAAAGATGTCCCTGCTTACTGCAGGGAGGTTGGACTAGACGGCCTTTAAAGGTCCCTTCCAACCCAACACATTCTATGATTCTATACCTCGCAATGTCGCACCTCTCCCATTTTTCCAGCCACGCTGCTGTCTACCAACCTCACACAGACACCCAACACTTCGATCAATCCATGAAGGCAGCAGAGGTACTTGGAATTTTTAAAAAAAGGCAGTGCAAGGTGAACATTAGCATCTCTGGTACGAGAGAGAAAGCAAAAGCCCCGCAGCAAAAGCAGCAGAAAAGCTAAGTCCTGCAAAAGGGTGACCTGGTCTTGTAAGACAGGAAGTCACCTTGGGAGGTGACAGGAGATGAGAGTCAGAGAAAGGTGCACACCAAGCACTTTGCTCTGTGGACCGCGGCGATGGGACACAGGGTCTCCAGCCGGGGTGGCCATCCCCTCCCTGTCCCCAACGGAGACTCTCTGCTGTGTCGTAGAGAGGAATTTTCCACCTTTCTGCCACTGCGGCACAAATAACACCTTTCCCCTTTTCTCAGGCTTTATTTCCACTGGACCTGTAGGAAATAGACACCATCCAGATTCCCACCTCGCATCCCCCCCGAATTTGACTGGAAGCGACCAACACTTTCCAAAAGCAGCCCTGCTTTTTGGGGGAAGCGGGACCAGCCCCCCAGGATGCGTCAGGCCCGAACAGCACCATTCGATGTCTCCGGGATGCTCTCTCATGAACACGGCTAATTACAGCCAGACGGTGCTTTCGGCACACCTGCCACAGCAACTGTTTATCTTGCCGACGACTTAAAGAGCATCATTTGCAAAGTTTGCTAAGAAGGAAAGCCAATTAGCATGTCACTGGCGAGGCACAGAGATCCTCTTACTTTATCTCCACCACGGCCGGCTCAGCAGAGGACCCTTCGGTGCTAATTCCCCTCCCGCATCTCTACGGCTCCTCCAGTTGGAAACACACATCCTTAATTTCTCCCAGAAAAGACCCAAAAACGAAGCCAGGGAGGGTGGGGTGGGGTAGGTGGGTTTGCAAAGGGAGGGGGAAGTGGTGGTGAGCCAACTTGAGCTGCCCATACCAGGAGATGTTGGGAGGCAGCGGGGCAGAGCTGGGCTTGAAGGAGGAGACCCCAAGGTCCAGGGACAAGGGGGACCATTGCGATATGTGTGGCAGAGGGTCTTGCAACTGAAATGTGCGTTTTCTCTATTTTTTTTAAAAACTGTGAATCTGGTGAAAAGGCAGGCACTGTGCCCATGGCAGAATAAAGTGATGCTTTGCCACAAATACACAACCCAAAAAAATCATCCTGGTAGATACAGCGGGCAGGGTGATGTGGCCCGGGAGAGGAGGGGAGCCTGCAAGGCTCCCGCATCCCAGTCCCTATGCCACCATCCCCGATTCTCCTCTCCAGCCACCACACTGGCCTGGCACACTGGCCTCATGGCTGAGGGACCCCCATTGCACCCCCTGCACTGGGCAGTCGTCACCGAGCTCTCCTCCTTCATCCCCATCATCCTGCTGCTTCAGGGTTCCTCTGTGCCAGCTACAAGCTTCTCTGTGACTCTCCTCTCTGCAACTCTTCACATCTCCCACCCCTCCTCGTCAGCTCAGCGTCCGTCTCTCACTGGGGACCACCAGCTGACTCATTTATCTATCCCATCGATCACGTTCCACTGCGGTGTCTCCCTGACGTGCTCCCCAGAGTAACAGTGGTGCCGGTCCCGGTCCCAGCCCCAGCACGCACAGGAAGCCCACGAGATCCACCTAGAAACCACTCCTGGGGGAAGCTGCTCCGGCTTTTGGATTGTTCTCGCTCCCCCTGTCTTCTGCACGGGGAAAGTTAAACAAAGTTTAGGCCTTTTTGGATTTATGGAATTTTGGCCCAGATCTCGAAAAGCTATTCAGATGCTCAACATCACAGATACTGCCGGTGCCAGAGACTGTATGGACGTAGATGCGCTTCTTCCAAGGAACTGTGAATTAACCCGCAAGACTCCTGCTTATGTTAAATCCCATTTTTTTCTTGGATAGCTCACTTGGCAGCAGCCTACCTTGGAGCTTGTAGTGAAGCGGGATCAGAGAACGTAAGAGCTTTGGCCCCAGCCCAACACATGGCCCTGGGACCTTCCCCCTCCTCAAGACGCAAGACCCCCAAGGCAGTGGCTGTTCCCCGTAGCTTAAACAGCTTGTTTAAAAAATGTACCAAAACATTTTACCCCTTCTCGATTTATTTTCCTTAACAGTTGCTTATGAGGGACCTTATCAAAAGCTTTCTGAAAATCCAAGTAAATTAGTCATTAGGCAGGTTTTCAGAACAGTAATTAGGCCACTCCATGCCCCTGATGTATTATTTACCTGAGAAGATATACATAATTAGGGCTCTTCTTTATAACTGGTATTACACACACTAAATTCTACTCCAGTCTATCATGTAATTACGCAATTAGACTGCATGCTAAACAGAAACCAATTCTGAAAACCAAGCAAAAAGAAAAGGGGGGGAAAAAAACCCCAACAGTAATTATTATTTTTTAAATCCTCCATCACCAGCGCAGCGGCAGGTCTTAAAATTTTAATATCCCAACCACTTAAGTCATTTTTAAACAGGTGCCGCAACCAGGTTTGGTTTCTTAATTTTTTGCCGCATTTTAATCCTGCTTTGCAAGGTTTAACGTCATGCAAGAGATTCAGTTCCTTAAAGAGATTTGCTTTAAAGGCTTGCGTTAAAGGGGGCCTTTCCTTTCCCCAGTGGGTGTAGATTTGCCATGCCAGTGAAGTGCCATCGCGTTGTCTCGCAGCCCCCACCTCGGCCCCCTGCTCCTCCCAAACCATGATTATTTTTCAACAGCTTCCCGGCTGGCAGCCGGCACTGGCAGAGGCACAACAGGTACAGTTGCTACGGTAGGACCGCCACAGTCATTTAGCCCTTCAGAGCTGGCTCCCACAGCTGAATTTAATGGGGCAACGTGGCAAAAAAGAAAGGCGGGGAGCGGCAGGGGGGGATGAGCATCAGCCTTTGGGCATCTGCAGCAGGAGATGCAAATGTGGAGAAACCACCCAACAGCCTCCCTGCATGACTTTTGGACAGAGAGATGGACCTGGCCATCTCCTGATTTATGTAATCATAGAATGGTTTAGATTGGACGTGACCTTAAAGATCATCTAGTTCCAACCCCCCTGCCCTGGGCAGGGACACCTCCCACCAGACCAGATGTGCTCCAAGCCCCGTCCAACCTGGCCTTGGACACCTCCAGGGATGGGGCAGCCACAGCTTCTCTGAGCAACCTGGGACAGGGGCTCACCACCCTCACAGCAAAGAATTTCTTCCTCAGACCTTATCTAAATCTCCCTTCTTTCAGTTTGAAACCGTTACCCCTCGTCCTATGGCTCCCCTCCCCGATCCAGAGTCCCTCCCCAGCTTTCCTGGAGCCCCTTTAGGGACTGGAAGGTGCTCTAAGTTCTCCCCGGAGCCTCCTCTTCTCCAGGCTGAACACCCCCAACCCCCAACCCTCTCAGCCTGTCCTCAAAGCAGAGGGGCTCTAGTCCTCTGATCATCTTCGTGGCCCTCTGCTGGACCTGTTCCAATAGGTCCATGTCCTTCCTGTGCTGAGGACTCTCATCTTCCTCCTAGTCCAACTGCAAAGTGAGATCTTGGCTCTTCAAAGCCAGGTCTCAGCTCTTCTGCAGGGTCCCTTCCTACCCATGCCTGTCCCTGGGGCACCGCATAAGCAGACCCACATCTGCCTTGCCTTTGGTTCCTGGTCCCCACTGGTGGAGAAGCGTGTGCCATGGGGTCTAACACAGGGTGGGGGAGTTTGTTTTTTTTTAAATCTACCTATCGTTATACATCTATTTTAGAGCTGGCGAGATCAAATTAAAACGCCCAGGACTCGCTGAGCATACTGACACCTCCCAGACAAGATACCTATATATTTTCCCCTTTTATTTTCATGCTTTCAAGACAACCATGATTCACTATTTAGTTAAAGCACGAACAGATTTCCTTCCAAAATTTTACATCTCAACACTCAAAATTTCCAAGTGCATTCCCAAGGCCTAGGGGAAGGTGCAGAGCTGGCATAAGCCATGGGGAACAACATAAGCTTTAGGAAGCCCCAGATTTAAACAGCACCGCTGGGCTTGTATTGAATGCTGAAAGAGCAATAGGGGTTCAAAGGCACCTGCAGGTCCCAAGGAGTGTGAGCTGGTCACTCAGAGGACTTAAAAATAACTGCTGTTGGAAATGTGTGACTGAAGAGGTCACGCAAAACCAGCAGAGAGGTCAAAAAATTCCACTCTATTTAGGTTTTGCCACTGCTTCTCTCCCCTTTTGCCATTTTACAGAGATATGAGCTCCGCTCCCAGCCCTGGTCACCGTGGGGCTCTTCCCTCCAGCCCCTGACGAGACTCTAACTGGGCTCTGCCCACTCTCCAATGCTGTGGTTTCACCTAACCAGTGGCTTTCTTCTTGATGTTGCTGTAAAAAGACATTCAAGTATAGTGGAGAAAGGGCCAGCTCTACCAGGACAACCGAAAGAGGACTTCTCTTGAGCCTTCCCTAGCCTCCCATCACACAAAGGACCACGCCAGGACCAAACTACAGCTTGATACCCTGCCCCTCCTGCGGTGGCTCGTCACCGAGATGTACAAACACCACAGTTGTGACCCTTCTATCCCAAACCCCGTGGAACCTCAACCCTTGCACAGACTTCAACGAGAGCCTCCAATGCTCGCAAAGCCTTTGGCAGAGCTTGCACTCGTAAGCCACCGTTCTCCCCGCAGTCAGCACCTTGCAGGACCAGGGCTTAGGAGCCACCAAGTCACCCCAGTAATCACCAGCGGGTCAGGATTTCAAAAGGAACCCGCAGCTCCGACAGCGCCGAGATTCAGGGATTTATCTCTCCTGGGCTCTTTTGAAAATCCTGATCAGAGTGCAGCTCCGGTCAAAAATAAGTTATGCTAAAATAGAGCTTGCAGGAGGGCCCGGTACAAATCTCCGCTCCTCTAGGATTCTTATGAGTCAGCTTCTTTCAAAGACAAGAGTAAATTTGTACAGCTAGCAAAGCAGTAAACAGAGGAGAGAGAGATTTAGCCACCCCAAAGGGGTACGTAGGGCATCCTTTGGAGAAAGCAGCTTTGCTCTTAAGATATCGGCTGCAACAACAGTCAAAAACACCCCAACATATCTCAAATTCAGCTCTAGAATCTCCTGCACTGAGCTGGAGGAGAATAAATATAGAAGCATTGAGATATTTATAGGCAGACAGCTATTTTAACACAGCTCTGCTTTAAAGAGAATATCCTTATTTAAGCCTTGTCCCTGTAAAGCTGCAGGATGACTTCGAAAAATAACCAGATTAATTATTTTCATCAGAAGAACAGAGAAATGCGGAGGGAAGATCAAATGCATGCAAATGCACAAAGAATGGTGGAGCTCAAGTGAAGTGCTTCTGTTCTGTTGACTAAAATACGCGAAGGATGGCGAGATCTCCTGAGCACAGGCTGGTTTCCGAAAAGCCCAGCCCGACCACATCCAAAGTCTGCCAGGGATCACAACAAGAAAAACAATTAAAAACAGGCACAGACCAGCTCACTGGCAAGAAAGGGTAGGAGCCACCATGCCATGGTGCTCCCCTGACCAGCACCATCCTCTCCAGAGACACGACCAACAGCAAAACATTAGATTTCATCATCGTACTGTAAAAGCAACGTGAGCAGAGGAGTATTTCTAGGTATTTACTCCAATAACGGTCTGATTCGCTGTTACCCAAGCTACGACGGTTGCTCTCTTCTTGCTCCCAGCTTACCCTGTCCCTGTCACTCTTTCCCAACCTCCAACAACTACAACACACGGTGAAGCTCAGAGGCTCCTTTACGCAGTGGGACACGTCTTTACAGGTCACTTGGAAAACTCTCAGAGACAGGAGGACAGGGAGCGACTGCATGGTGCCAGCATTATCTCAGCTATTGTGGGATTCAGCAATGATGTTTCTACGCTGTTTCTCGGAATACTGTAGAAACTCATCGCTCTCCACCCACCAGCCTCAGAAAGTGCTTGCAATGACTGGATGAAGAGGAGATTTGTGATTGCAACCAGCAAAAAGCATCAGAGCCCAGCATGGAAGTTGACAGCTACGGCTGATCCACCCGCAGGACCTTCCAGGCAAAGAGACCTGCAGTGGAAGTATCTCCTATTGGATCTGGGGTTTTTTTTTCCCCTTTGTTTCCTTACTTCTTAGCATGGAAGAGCATTGTATGTGCAGCCCTGCAATAAGAATGTGATTGAGTTGAACAAACAGGAGCGCGTCCCTGCGTAGGGAAGCTGAAGTCCACGCTCACCATCGCTGCCCTGGGGCCAGGCACGCACATCCCACCCCTGTGATGGAGGCAGATCCTCCAAAGGATGGACCTTTGCAAAACAGCGTGAGCCACCACTGGGCACCTACCACCTTCTCAATGGAGGGAGATGTCCCAGAGGTGGGGACATGCCTCCCTGCCTTGTCCTCGCCCAGCATCTCGCTGTATCAGGATGCAAACACCAGCAGCCGTGAACCTGCCAATGCAACCTTGCTAATTTAATAAATGGACTTTGACGAGGCAAAGCGTCTGCTTCAGCGCTCCCCATCCGCCTACCTCAGCCCTGTCCACCCCCTCCCAAATTAAAACCTCTTCAAGAAAATAAACCACCTTACGAAAACATGCAGCCTGAGCGTTTTACAGCTCTGCTCGCCGGTGGGAGCCAGAAAAAAAAAGAAAGGGCAGAGCTGGGCAGGATAGGTCAAAGGCAGCGCCAAACACTGAGTGGGACATCTGTATGGTGGGACGCAAGCTCTCCCTATCCTCCCCCTTCTGCTGTCTCCCCCCCAACCTTCAGGAAGGCTCATTGCAACACACTGGGTGTTCACAATCTATTGCAGGCAAGAGCAGCCACTTGTACCTTGCTAACAGATACCGTAAACGCAGTATGGCAGCCGCAGGCTGGCCAGGAAGGTGAAGGCGAAGTAGAAAAGAGGGGCTACAGAAGAGGAAGAGAAACCACGTTCTTCATCTGCCAGCAATGCCTGCACCAGCTGACCTAAACAAGCTGTAATGCACACACAGATGCCAGGAGGAAAAAAAAACAAAAAAAAACACCACAAAAAAAAGGCAATGATACACCTGAAAATAACCTGACTGGGGTCCAAAAGGGCCAGAGCTTGCCCTCCCCAGAGGGCCATTGCCAACAGCTTTTGGCCACTGGCTGCCTGGGCAGGGACACCCAGCTGGCAGGGAGCTGGAAGCAGAGCAGGGACCTCAGTTCTTCATGCTGCGAGGCTTCCAGGCCAGGGGCTTTCAAGAGAAGACCCTGATTTTTAGAGGCAAAACAGATTGGTACAGCTCTCCGAGCTGGTACACAAGCTGCCATGCCCATATTGGAGTTGACGGATTAAATGAGATGGGAGCAGGTAACGACTCCCCAAGAAAAGATGCTTTGCTTTGAATAGACGCACGTGCCAAGTCATGAGCTTTCCTCCAATTCCCGCACTGGTATCAAGCAACTGGGCTCGGGAAACCACCTCCCACCATCGCCTGGCTGCCTCTGAATCACCAAAACGTCCCACGTACCTCCCAGAAGAAACACCTCTGCTTCAAGTGGAAGATCCCCGACACGGGAAAGAGTAAAAGCTGAATTCAAGATGCATCACCATGGGCTGGTCGCCTACAATGTGTCGGATGACAGCCAGCTTGAGCCCTGCAAAAGGAGGCTCAAAGAGCTTTCCTGCCAGAACTTGCCGCTCCTAAGGTCAATGCAGAGGTGGGGGAAATGCACCGCACCACAGAGAGATGGCCATGTCCCCAAGGGATATGACTACGTTGGAGGAGCCTGCTTTCAGTTCACACATCAGAGAAAGGCCTTTTGGAGGAAGAGAGGACCTTAGAAAGGAATGAGAGCCAGAAAAGCACGAGCAGAATTGATTAAAGAAATGGAGTAATGCCTGGATTCATAGATTCTCTAATGTTTAATAAGCATTGGTAACACCCAGCACTTGGCTGTGGGTACCAGAGGCTGGTGCTGCTGCTGCTGCTGGCACAGGATTTGCCGCTCTCATCCTCCACTCCCAAGGGTCCTAGGCTCTGTGGGTATGAGAGCCATGGGTCTCTCGGGGCTCACAGGACTTCTCTTCCTGCACACGTAACTCCCCTCCCAAGGTTTATTATAAAGCCTTTCAGTCTCAAATAGGACGGGCCATCAGCTCTCCGCCATGGGGAGAGACCTATGCCTCCTAACGTGCCGTTTCCTTCTCAGCTCTGCAAACACGGATCCCCAAGCTGTTTTTTTTTTCTGCTGCATTTTGCCAAGTGCCGCAAGAAGCATGGCCACAGGGTACACCATGAGAGAAAAGGGGAGGAGATGATCCGTCTGTCCCTAACCCGCAAAAAAAAAAATAATTTATAAGAGCACACATGGACAAAAGCCAAGACACCTTCTAGGGATAAGAATAACAAAAAATCGCTGGGGACGGCGCAGAATCCCCGTTGCTGGAGAACCTTACGGGGAGATGGAGCTGCCAGTCAGGACAGGCTCAGGAGCCCTGAGAGTCCCAGCCCTACCTTGTGTGACAGAGAGAAGTCCCGGCAGAGGTGACAGCTCTGGCAGACACAGTGAGCAACAGCAGAAAATGTTGCAGAAAAGGGGGAGAAACAAGAAAGAAGGGAATGGCAGCCGGGGAAGCGATCCTTGCAAGGGAGAGCCAGGCTGCGCTCGCCTGTATTAAAAAAGGCAAGGAAGGTAATTGGTTAAAAACCAACTTTTAAGCAGCATCCTCGCTGCCCGTGGGTAGGACAGGGCAGGTTGGCAGCTCCCCTTCCCTTTTTCCTTCCCTCCCCAACACTTCCCCGCTGCAGTAGACCTAATTTCATGGTGTTTTTGCACAAGCAGCGGGGTGGAAAATGATCATCGGGAGGCAGGGCACGGCGAAGCAGCCCCACGTTCCCCAGATGCCCCTTGCAAGGTGAGCAGCCGCAGCCCGGTCCCGCAGCAAGGAAAGAGGCCACCCAGGAGTTTTTCTCATCGCAGCCATGGTGCAGAGGGAGGGGGGGATCTGCGCTCCCCGCCCCCCCCCATCCCCGTCACCCTCCTGGATGCTGACGAGCGAGACAGCGCAGTCCTGCGTGACAGCGTGAAATTAATATGATTTGGGGGGAAGCTGGCAGTGAGTAATGAGCATCTGAAATACCTGTCTCCACCCCCTCGCCCCCCCCAGACTCTTTTAACCCTTCGGCTGCCAGCACAGCAGCGGGATCAAAGGGTGGGAAGAGTAAGACCTGGGTTAAAGAGAACCGAAGAGGGGTCACACAGCCCACCTGAGAAGTGACTTTGCAGGGCAAGTTGGGGTATAAATCCCAAGGGTGCTGCTTGCCATGGGGCCCAGACCGTCAAGGTGCCGAGATCAGCGCTTCTGGGCTCAGAAAAGTCATCATTGTTGCCTTGCCAAGAAAGGTTCCACAAGGAGATGTCAAAAACAAAATAAGGGGGGCTTAAGGGGGACTAAGCCTGTCCTCCAAACATCCTTGGGAGGTCCCAGGAGGCCATCCATGAGGGGGGCGCAGCTTGATGTGCCCAGACCACCAATGGGCAGCCCCTCCACTAACAAGCAGGTCTGTGAGAAGCAGAAGAAAGGAGGTGGCTTTCCCAATGTTAGGTTCCCTTGTATCTAATAAAGTGAGAACTTGGTCAGAAAAAATGTCCCATCTTCAAGGGCAGCTTATGTGAACTCCTGTCTGCCTAAATAAGGGTCAATCCCATAACACCACCTTCACAGTGGCCTCAGGAGCTTCCTCCTACGCTTAATTGCACCAAGTTCTCAAATTTAAGGTCTCCTCCCCTCTGCCAGATGCCTGGAAGTGGTCAGGGTACTGCTGGGGGAGGAAGAAAGGGAGGTGAGAAGAGAGATTGTCAGCCCAATCCGCCTTAGCTTGGTTTCTTCAGGAAAAGCCGCACGCGGGCAGGAGCACAGACAGAAAACCTCATGGTGCCACCAGCTGCAGAAGCCAACGTGGTGCAAATGCCTTTGGCAGGGGGTCTGTCCCGGGGGAGGTAAGAGGCTGGGCAATGAAAGGTCTTCAATTGTAACCATATCCTAAGGCTTAAAATCCACCAGATTGGAAGAGGCAGAAATGCTGTAGCGGGCTTGAGGTTAAAAAGAAATAATAATGCAAACAGAGATGCAAATAAAGGACACACTGTCATCCTGAGGAGAAAACTGTGATTCATTAGAGGCTTGTTCAGGACATTCTCATGGAGTGAGACTGAAAAATACCCACACGTGTGTGCTAGAGAAAGACAGGAAGGTGGTGGGGGGGGGGGGGGGGGGTGTCAATGTCACCCTGCAAGAACTCTAGTTAAGAAATGCAACAGAGGGAAAAATCATAAGATCAAGAAAATAATCATCTTGATTGCTCCTTGACTTAACGGCTAAGACGCAAGCTCAGAAGTTAGTCCAGTGTCATTTCAACACTGTAGATTTTGCAACGCCCCGGCTGCCACCCCCTCAAGTAGCCTCAGTGGCCAAGGGACAATTTTGAAAACGAACAAGAACTGGCTACAACAGGCAAAAAAAAAATAACACGTTTTGCCTTCCTTATATATAGACGCACATATATTCTTCTTAACAATTCAGACAAAAGAAGACCTTATAATACTAATAGCACTGAGCGGGTTATTTACAGGAGACAGCAGCTCCTACGGGCTTTGGTTTTTGCTTGCTGTCCAGGAGAAAAAGCCCACACGTACACGCACATGTGCCAGCTCCACCTGGCATATAAAAATGGCAAAAAAAACCCCAAAACAAAATCCCAGAGTTCCATTTGAGTAAGACATCTCAACAGCAGCCCCTTCCCCATCACGCTCTCCACCTCCCCGAGCCCCTCCGTGCTGATGAGCGGCCGAGTCTGTGCGTAAAACTAATTAAGTTCCATCAGGAGGCTGGGGCTTGGTGCCCTGCCGAGAGATGCTTCAGCAGGAGTCAGAGGGAAGCAGCCTAAAAACTCCTTTCATTTGCATCGGACAACTGGGCTGCGCAAAAGCAGGCAGCTGAAAACTCCTTGGCAGAGGTTTCGGGCGAGCAGAAAAGGGGACCTGTGGGTATGGAGTAGGTGGAGTGCAAAAAAGGGGAAAAAAAAAAAATCAAGTATTGAAATGAATATTCAAGACAGGGAAAAAAATGTGCTGAAAAAAAAAAATATTCCTTCTGCTCTTGGGAAGATCCACCTTTTAAAGCAACCCTGTCAAGATAACACAGAGTTAAACATTTCCTTATCTATGTTAAACACCTTTATGATTCAAACTGAAAAAACAGCGCTGAAAACCTATTTCGCTCTCCTCCGCCCCATGGCTCATTTTGGATAGTCAAATTAAAGTGGCCAGTTACATTGCAGGTCTCTGAACATCAGCCCAACATTGCCATGTTTGGGTTTCCAGTACATAAGGAAAAGGCTTGAAGAAGGACCAAAAAAAAAAAAGTTTAATTTACGGTTTTTGAGATAGTGAAAGAAATAAGCCAGCCCAGCAGACCCCTGTGTCCTCATCCAGAGCTCTCAACTCACGAAGCTGGTGCACAAACCTGCAAACTGCTGCCCAGAAGAGCACCTGCACCCCACACTTCCCTGTGCACCTGCAATTCGGACACAGGAGCACCCAAGGATTGATAAATGCCCTGCGCTGAGCCGGGCTGTAAGGAGGCACCTGGGGTAGGATGTGATGGAGAACAAGCTCATGCAGGATCCAAAGGCAGATAACACAGGGTGGTCCAGCAGTCCAGCCTAAGGGGAAAGACCTAAATCTTCCAACAGCACCCCACAAGAGGGGAAAATGGGGGGGTAACAGAGACCAAGTGTGGGAAGAGAGCTAGGTTGTGTGGTGGGAACGTGGGGGGACCACAGCAGCTCAACACAACGGCACTGCGGAGTCAGGACCCGAGGCAAACACCAGCCCTGAGTCTGCTGGAAGGGAGCAGGGAGGAGAGACTGCCACGGACGCTGGAGTGCAGGGGAAATGTAAGAGTAAAGACACTCCATCTCCTCCTTGCAAACCAAAAATCCACTAATGGGGATTAGCCAGGACGTCCTCAGCCAGGACGGAGGGAGCAAGCAACCAACCAGCTTCCCAACCGCGCCAAAGAAAACACGTCTGTGCACCGGGAAGCTTCAATCCAGAGCAGCATCCTGCAGCCCCCCGTGCCAGACACGCTCCTCCTCAGACGCTCAACAGCCCAACACACAGACCTCGCATCCTAATTAGGAAGCTGAAATCCCAGCATTAACGCAAAGCGCCACATCATCTGCTGGCATCATCAGAAACCACTTGCATTTCCATCTCCTGAGGATGCAGCCTTGAACCGTCTCACGGATGCTCCTTCCCGGGCATGCAGCTGTGCTCCGGGCAGGGGTTTGGACCATGGTTTTGGGAAGCCACCTTTAAAACAAGAAGAGTCCCTACCCCTAGAGACAGGACAAAACAGGGCAAAAGCGCTGTTAGCATGGGAATCCACCCATGCTAAAAGATAAAGAAATCAAGATCTAAAGATATCAGAGCACATACACGCACCAACACGTACGCTCGGCTGCAAACCACCACACCATCAAGTGCCTTTAAATTCAGGGCACTCAATGGCCAGGAGCAGGGATGGCTTCAGAGATCTCCAAGAACAACAGGTCACTTTTTTTAAACCACCCATTTGTTTCCCTGAGAACACGGCACAGCAATCCCACTCAACACCAAACCCAACCCAGAGGCATCATTACTGCTGTCAGCACTCAGATGTGTAATGAGACACATTCCAGTTCCCGCTCCTCAAACTGCTTTTGACAGGTTTCTACCTGAATGCGTGCCTCTCAGCAAGATACACGTTCCATGGTCCTTCCATGTGCTGGCACCAACATCCCAATTCCCAGGGGAAGCCAGAAAGCTGGGATCCAACACCACCCCAATGGACGGGTGCAGGGAGCCCACCGATGCCAGCTGCTTCCCCAGGGTCTTTTTGCTTGCACAGACTCATTTTTGTGCACCCCCTTTGAGCACAGGCTTGCAAGGATGGTGCCCTGGGATAAGCAAAGGTGAGAGCATTTGTTTTAATACACTTATTCTCTCAATCCTTTTCAGGAGCTGTGTCCATTCTCCGAGGGACCTACACCACAATCCACAAAGGTCGTTAAGCGAGTGATCAATCCTGGCCAAAGTAACACGAGCAAAGAATTGATCAAGGTATCCAGACCGGATCCCACAGGACCAAGCTTTCTCCTCTCCAGGAGATTGCTCCAGTACAGGATTTTGTTCATCTGACTCCACACCAAGCAACAAATGAGGTGGCTGGGCCAGAGGTATCAGACTGCAGAAGACCAAGATGCTCTTCCCTCAGCAGAAGTAGCCTCCTAGAGAGAAGAAACAGCATCTTGCTCTGGGGGACATCTTTGTATTGACCAATAAGGGAGCAGAACTACTTGCTTTAAACCAGTAACTACACATAGGTAGGATAAGAGACATTTAGGTGGTGGGCTTTGCTCAGCACCCAAACAGCTTCCGCCCTCTTTTCCGTGTCCTTCAGACTGGATCTAGCTGCAGACTGGCACTTGGACCGTCTTGATAAAATGACTCAGAAATGCAGCTTAATCCGTTCATGGAGATAACCCAGATGAACAGGGAATGAACCCAACAGTGGTTTCTACCACAAGAAAGGGTCGATGACCTGCTCCACCTCCTTCCACCAGGACTGTAGCCTGGCCTGCCCAACGCCTGCCCTGTCCCCCCTGCCCCTCGAATAATAGTCTCAATATTTTATCTATGTTGATTTAATTTTGTTTTGACTGTAAAGGGCTAAGAGCATAATAAATAGGAGTTTTTACAGTCCTATGAATCACCGTCACGTTTGCAATGCGCATGGCCTTACTCAGACTCTGCAGGGTGCCGGGGGGAATCTTCCAGCTGTTGGAACAGTGGAGAAAAGTCACAGAATGGTAGGGTTGGAAGGGACCTCCAGAGATCATCCTGTCCAACCCCCTGCCAGAGCAGGGTCACCCAGAGCAGGTTGCACAGGAACGTGTCCAGGCGGATTTTGGATGCCTCCAGAGACGGAGACTCCACCACCTCTCTGGGCAGCCTGTGCCAGGGCTCTGCCACCCTCAGGGTAAAGAAGTTCCTCCTCATGTTTAGGTGGAACTTCCTATGGTCAAGTCTGTGCCCATTACCTCTTGTCCTGTCGCTGGGCACCACTGAAAAGAGCCTGGCCCCATCCTCCTGACACCCACCTTCTTAGTATTTATAAGCATTGATAAGATCCCCCCTCAGTCTTCTGTTTTCCAGACTAAAAAGACCTAAATCCCTCAGCCTTTCTTCATAAGAGAGATGTTCCAGTCCCCTCATCACCTTGGTAGCCCTTTGCTGTACCCTCTCCAGCAGTTCCCTGACCTGCATTTTGGCTTTTCAGAGGAAGACACAGCACACGCTGGGGGACATCACTCCCAGCAGACAGCGAGGAGCTAAGCCAGCGATCTGGCCAGGAGGAGATGTCTCACCTAGGACAGATCTGCTGATGTGGTCAGATGCAGAACGAAGAGACAGACCAGTGCACCCACAGTCACGGGGAATCACCGAGCTTGTCCACCATCTCCAGACCTCCAGCATGGGCTCAGCACCTCCTGGGGCTTCTCCCCAGCATCCCCGCCCTACCCCCAGCAGCCCCTTACACTGCAAGGAGGTGCTCACTGTGACTTCTGCAGCTCCCCCCGCACCCACGGGCCATCTAACTGCAGGGGGACAGTATGGAGAGACAAAAAATTTAAGCAGCTCAGAGGAAGCAGCAATGGATTCCAAAACATTTCTAGCACAACATCTAGGGTTTTAAAAGCAAAAGCATCACTTGCAGAATAATCTGACCTTAGACTGTTCAGCAAGCCATGCTTGAAGGTGCATCCTAGGACTGTTTGCACCCAATATTCTAATTAATACTGCCCAGTGCTTGCTTAAACTCACATGTTTATGAAGGGACTAATTTTTTTTCTTCCTCTGCCTTTCGGTAGCAAAGATTTCCACGGCTTCCACAGGGCGACATTACTCCGGGAAGGAGAAATTGTCTCCAGTCATGTAGACTCCATTACTGGGAGAAAGGTGTGAACAGCAAGTATGTCTGGCAGACGGATTCATTATACCACCGTGTCCTTTATAATGGGAAATGAAAAGCCCATTCTGATAACTACACTTTATTATAATAGGTCAGAAGAAGTGAAAGGCATCATCTTATAAAATTAACTTCATAAAGACTGCCTTTAAAAAAAAAAAAGATATCTCTGCCAGTTTATCCACCCCATCTTTCTTCAGAGATTTTTCTTCTTCTAGAAGAGACATGACTCCAGAAGTCTTGTCCCGCTGGCTGTCTTCACTTTTACCCTCTATCAGAGGGAATAGATCTGTTTTCTCCTAATCAGCCCCAGGCACTTGTTTTGCCAGATGCAATAAATGCCGTGTCTTTGTCAAGACGGAGAAAACAGTCAGCAAAGTAGTTAAAATTAAAAGAGACACCCATCCCCAAAGGTCTTCCTAAGCAGCAGCGTTACTTGCTTTATAGTAAAGTCATAATATGGAGATAAATGCACCTGATAACCTGTTCTGTGCTCTGGCATACCTTTCAATTGCTTTTTAGTTTTTCAAACTCAAGTCCAGTGTCTCAGCTGATAATAATTTTATGATTCTACAGCTTTACACCACGCGTTTGAAATCAGTTCCTACAGGTGAAAAGCAAAGGATGGCCAGACGGACATTAAAACACCTTCCACACTCACAGCGCTGCCACCTGATCTCGCTCTGAATTTTGAGGGTTAGGGGCTGGAAGTGATGGTCATTGCGATTTTAGGAGAATTTATAGATACAGACCCAACAGTAAGTTCTCAGCTATATTTGCAAAGGAAAGAGGAAGCAATGCCAGCCCCAAAACACGCTACTTGAGATTTAACTCTAATAACTGCAAATAAGCATCAGGTACGTCCAAGTCTAAGCAGACTTTCTACAGCATCTACCCCTCAGGTTGCATTTGATTGGGTAGAAATCTTTAAGAAGTCTTTTTCTAAATCTCATCGTACCCCCTTTAGGGAAAATAAAACATACACCTCCTTGAAATGTTATATGCCAACTGCAAAACCAGCCTTATTTTTAATATTCATGCAAGTTGGTGCAGAGGAGAGAAGTTGGAAGGAGGATGGAAGAGGATGCTGCAAAACAAAATAGTTAATTGGAACTTCCAACAAAGGCTGCATGGATCTAATGGGATAGATTTTTAAAGGAGCCTAATTTTCAGAAATTGCCAGAGCTCCAATCTGTGAAAATGTGGCCTTTCACAGTTCTCCAATTCAGCTTGCCACATCTAGAGTTCCCTTTGAAAAAAAAAATATATAAAATAATAAAATCTTGCCATAAAAGCCCCCCCAATTTGGTAGCAAAAATTAGCAGCCTTCTTGGGATATCAATGCCTTTGTCTCTCCTCCCCTAACTATGGCTCTTTGGAAAGAACTAAGGAGCATTTGTCTTTTGTCATTTTTCCAGGTAGTAAAGATAAGAGTAGCATCTAATAAAGAACAAAAATGGTGGGGGAGGGAAAAAAAAACAACACACCCACAAAAGCTAAATCTTCACACCTAGCCCAAAACCAGCCCCTATAATTGAAAAGCGTTTCTCTCTCAGAAGGAAATAACACTTACCGGGTCTCAAAAAAATAATAAAAAATATATAAAAAAAAATCCCCTGATGGTGCGAGAGAGGCTAACACCTCCAGCAGAGATGGCAAGACACGTTCTGAACCAGCGCTGCACACCCCAGTAAAGTCATCGGGTCCGGTGTGGAAGGTAGGCAGCACCTAAAGCTCACAGACCTCGCAACAGGACATTTATTTTCCGGGCAGAGGACTTTAGCTGTTAACCAGAGCGTCTGTGACTCCCGTACGGAGAAAATGAAGCACCACCTTCCTCCAGCCCATGACTTAGAACTCCCCAAACTCCAAAATTAAAAGAAATGCATTTGTTTTG
>VWZL01005906.1:59548-85298 GCA_013396915.1 Stercorarius parasiticus | reverse complement strand
GACGTGGGGTGGGGGGGAACCAAAAAAAAATAAATCAATTTACATCCACTCTCAGACCTTTCCCAAGGGACTTGCTGGCCTCCTTCCTCCCCGGGATCCACCTCAGGGGGGAGGAAAGTCCTGGGGACCACATCTCCCCAAACCTGCGGGTGCTCACGCTGCAGAGGACACGTGCTGCAGGAAGCACAAGCGCGTCCCCAGCCACTTCCAAAGCACAGCGAGGTCCAGCCCAGAGGATGGCGCAGAGCCTTCCCCCGTGGTTTGCACCCATCGCCACAAGCAGCTGGGAAAGCATTTCATCAACGGATCCATAAACAACGATATGAAAAAGCATAAAAGCAACCAGGGTTGGATTTCCTGAACAGCCAGTGCTGAGCAGAACAGGTACAACACAAAATTCGCGATTCCAAACACCCAGCTCCCTCGTTTTGCTCTTCCAGCATCATTAACACCTACCGGGGATCCATTTGAAAAGGAAAATGCAGCTCCTTGACAAAGCTCAAAACATGGGGAAAAAAAAAAATATATATCTGTATTTCCAAATATGTATCTATATATAGATACCTACATCTATATCTAGATATAGATATCTATATATAGATATATATTTGGAAATACCAAATATATATATATAGATATATATTTAGAAATATAGCCATATATTTGGAAATGTATACTTGCATAATATATGTATTTTTCTGGGGTAACATATACACACAGTAATACACATATATATATATTATTTTTTTTTAAAAAGTGTGTGTGTATGTGTATTTATTAATTTTTCTCCTGCCCAGGCAATTGAGAAAGGGGCAAAAAAAAAAAAACAACCCAGCACAGAAGGCAGCAGGTTGGGAGTCATCAGCTGGAAAGTGGCTTTTGAGCATGTGAAACAATAGAGGAGCTGCCGGCCCTGCAAAGCCTCCCACCTCCGCTGCCCTGGGGCTGCTGCTGCCCTGCGCGGCAATGCCTGCTGGTCCCCAGGCTGGCTGTCCCTTGCTGTCCCCAGGCTAGCAGTGGTCCCCAGCGCGGTGGTCCCCAGCCAGCTTTTCCTGGGCAGGCTAAGAGTGCCCCCTGCAGCCATCCGTGCTGCCTCCGCCACCAAGTGATTGTTCACATTTTCAAATAAATAAGTAACAAAATACAAATAAGACAGGTTCCTAAATGCAGAAAGACCTAAAAGCTCCAGAGCAAAGGCTTCTGATTTAAAACCACCCAAAAAAAAAAAAAGCAATCTAGGAGGATGAAGTGTTCAGCAGCGCTCCGTCATGCCTGGTTTGAGCCACTCTGAAGGGAAGGAGGGATGGCAGGGGTGGAGGGAGTATGGGGGGTCGTCGCCCCCCCACAAGCCATTGGCTTTTGTTTTGAGGATAACACACACATCTCCGAATATCCTAGGTAAATGAAATGGATGTTCACGCATCGCTCCAAGAGGGCTGTCAGCAGCGCAGGCGGCTGGAAGCTGCGTGTTCCTTGCAATATTAATCAGAGGGCTCCTCCATCGCTCCTCTTGCGGCACTGAGGTGCGAGACAAGACAGGAGGAAAAAAGAAAAACATACCAAAAAAAGCCCCCCCCAGTCTCTGCTGGGCTTGTCTATCCTCGTGATATACATAACCCTCCCAGCTCCTTCAACTTAACCCAGGGTCCTAGAAGGCAAATAGATCCCCCTGGTTTTGTTTGCGCCAGCTTTACAAAGATCACGCCTGTAGCCACACGGTGCTGGGTTTTAAACGAGCGGTGCCTCACATGCTAAGAAAACTCAGCACAGCCTCTTGGAAGTCCACATTTTTTGCCGTGTTTCAGTAGGGCCTCCCAGGGCAGTGCTGAAGCGAAAGCCTCCAAACCTGCCCAGCACAAGCAAGAAAAAACCTTTTCTACAGGGATGTCTGTGTTGTGCCTACCATCACCCCTCCAGCAACATGTGTCCAAGACCGAAATCATGGTCTGCGTCCAAGTTAAGTCTACGGAGACCACCCCAAAACAGTGCTGCAACATCCAGTTTTCCTCCCCATCTTATACCTTGCGAGGAAACAGCCTATCAGCCACGCGGGAGCCACTGTTCTCACCTGCGGGCAAGCCAGGAGAACATCACATCCTGATAAAGCAGATAGAATTCATGGTACATAGGGAAATGCATCGTTTCCCCCGCAACCAACAAATCACTGCCCCACGGCTCCTCACAAGGCAGTTTTCGCTGCATGGTCCAGGAAGGTTTCAAAGGGTTAAGTGATTCCTCAACTCAGCCCCTTCGGGAAGAAACACCACAGCCCTGACCAGAGGAAAGCGCCTGCCTTCTGCTTAGAAGAAAAGCCATCTCCTAACACAGCACTGCACCGTGCCCTGCAGAGCTGAGCTATCACCCTAGTTTTGCAGACAGGAAAGACTGATGGGCTGAGCTGGACACCGATTCCCCCAAATTCCTTCTGCAAGCCAGCAGCAGAGCAGGGACCATGGCCTGGGTCAATGAGGTTCTCACTGGACCATGGCCTGGCTCAATGCTCTTCTCATCCCAGAAGAATAAGAAATGCTGGATGCTCTATTTTACAAAATTTCACCTCTTTTCCAGGATGCATTACAAGGCTTAACGAGCCAAGGATACAAAGAAAACAGAGATCAGCCAGCGCACAGAAGAACACAGGCTGGGATCCCAAAATCCCTCTTCCACGTTCATCCCTCTCCCTGGCAGGTGTCCAGGGTGACAAGGTATTTCTTGCCGGAGAGGGCGTTACAGAGAGCACAGTCCCACACCCTCACAGACACAGCGCTGCTGACCACAGATGGTGCAAGGCACAGGCAGTGAAACACTCGTGGAAGGGAAAGCAAGATGAAAGTGCTCCCNATATATATATATTATTTTTTTTTAAAAAGTGTGTGTGTATGTGTATTTATTAATTTTTCTCCTGCCCAGGCAATTGAGAAAGGGGCAAAAAAAAAAAACAACCCAGCACAGAAGGCAGCAGGTTGGGAGTCATCAGCTGGAAAGTGGCTTTTGAGCATGTGAAACAATAGAGGAGCTGCCGGCCCTGCAAAGCCTCCCACCTCCGCTGCCCTGGGGCTGCTGCTGCCCTGCGCGGCAATGCCTGCTGGTCCCCAGGCTGGCTGTCCCTTGCTGTCCCCAGGCTAGCAGTGGTCCCCAGCGCGGTGGTCCCCAGCCANCCAAAAAAAAAAAAAAGCAATCTAGGAGGATGAAGTGTTCAGCAGCGCTCCGTCATGCCTGGTTTTAGCCACTCTGAAGGGAAGGAGGGATGGCAGGGGTGGAGGGAGGATTGTGGGTCGTCGCCCCCCCACAAGCCATTGGCTTTTGTTTTGAGGATAACACACACATCTCCGAATATCCTAGGTAAATGAAATGGATGTTCACGCATCGCTCCAAGAGGGCTGTCAGCAGCGCAGGCGGCTGGAAGCTGCGTGTTCCTTGCAATATTAATCAGAGGGCTCCTCCATCGCTCCTCTTGCGGCACTGAGGTGCGAGACAAGACAGGAGGAAAAAAGAAAAACATACCAAAAAAAGCCCCCCCCAGTCTCTGCTGGGTTTGTCTATCCTCGTGATATACATAACCCTCCCAGCTCCTTCAACTTAACCCAGGGTCCTAGAAGGCAAATAGATCCCCCTGGTTTTGTTTGCGCCAGCTTTACAAAGATCACGCCTGTAGCCACACGGTGCTGGGTTTTAAACGAGCGGTGCCTCACATGCTAAGAAAACTCAGCACAGCCTCTTGGAAGTCCACATTTTTTGCCGTGTTTCAGTAGGGCCTCCCAGGGCAGTGCTGAAGCGAAAGCCTCCAAACCTGCCCAGCACAAGCAAGAAAAAACCTTTTCTACAGGGATGTCTGTGTTGTGCCTACCATCACCCCTCCAGCAACATGTGTCCAAGACCGAAATCATGGTCTGCGTCCAAGTTAAGTCTACGGAGACCACCCCAAAACAGTGCTGCAACATCCAGTTTTCCTCCCCATCTTACACCTTGCGAGGAAACAGCCTATCAGCCACGCGGGAGCCACTGTTCTCACCTGCGGGCAAGCCAGGAGAACATCACATCCTGATAAAGCAGATAGAATTCATGGTACATAGGGAAATGCATCGTTTCCCCCGCAACCAACAAATCACTGCCCCACGGCTCCTCACAAGGCAGTTTTCGCTGCATGGTCCAGGAAGGTTTCAAAGGGTTAAGTGATTCCTCAACTCAGCCCCTTCGGGAAGAAACACCACAGCCCTGACCAGAGGAAAGCGCCTGCCTTCTGCTTAGAAGAAAAGCCATCTCCTAACACAGCACTGCACCGTGCCCTGCAGAGCTGAGCTATCACCCTAGTTTTGCAGACAGGAAAGACTGATGGGCTGAGCTGGACACCGATTCCCCCAAATTCCTTCTGCAAGCCAGCAGCAGAGCAGGGACCATGGCCTGGGTCAATGAGGTTCTCACTGGACCATGGCCTGGCTCAATGCTCTTCTCATCCCAGAAGAATAAGAAATGCTGGATGCTCTATTTTACAAAATTTCACCTCTTTTCCAGGATGCATTACAAGGCTTAACGAGCCAAGGATACAAAGAAAACAGAGATCAGCCAGCGCACAGAAGAACACAGGCTGGGATCCCAAAATCCCTCTTCCACGTTCATCCCTCTCCCTGGCAGGTGTCCAGGGTGACAAGGTATTTCTTGCCGGAGAGGGCGTTACAGAGAGCACAGTCCCACACCCTCACAGACACAGCGCTGCTGACCACAGATGGTGCAAGGCACAGGCAGTGAAACACTCGTGGAAGGGAAAGCAAGATGAAAGTGCTCCCTCCGTGATGGGAAGGAGCCACACCATCCTGTGGGGAAGACAGACGGAGCAGGGAGTCAGCCCCAGTTAAAACCTTTCCCAGCTGCTGTCTGCAGAGGCTCCGGGTGCTCCTCCCCGGCCAGGTGTGCTGAGCATCAGGAAAGCTGCTGCACGCCTTTCGGGCAAGAAGAAAAACAAGATAAATCCAATGCTATGTTGTTCACATGACAGGTGGGGAAGATGTGGAAGCTGCGGGGGTGTCTGCTGCACGGTGATGGGCCACTGGGTCCCAGAATGGCTCCAGCCAAAATGCTGACTTATGTGACGGCTGTCTCACCAGCAGGATTTCTATACTGGTATAACCTGCCAAGCCATTTGTATTTACATTCCGTAAAAGGCTTGTTTACTTCCACAAAGAAAACAAAAATGCATGTACAATCCGATAAGCAAGATTCTGTATGAAAAATCACACCGGCTCCAGCCCGGAGCACTCTGCAGACCCGACGGAAAGCATTTTCCTACCTGAAGAGTTCCCTGATTTCCCTGACGGTGGCCTGGAACGGGATGTTTCGGACCAGGATCTTGGAAGTCTTCTGCTTCTTGACGGTTTGTTTCTTTCGGGATGATTTCACCGCGGGCCTATGAAGTCAAGAGAAAGGGCAGGTAAGGACCACCACGCAGCGAGACACCCATCACGTCCTGGCTCCTTCAAAATTAGGAATGCAGAAAAATTAGCTAGCTAGCTCACACTGACAGCCTTGGTGGCAGCTTACTGGTGACAATGGAATGTCATACACTACACCAAGAAGGAATCAATTTAAATGATTTACATCCTATATCTAAAAATTAAAGTTTCCAGCTTGTTGACTGCAAGCTCAGTTGAGGTCCGGCAGGAAGCCTGCACTCACATTTGCCACTAACTTTTGTTCTGACATCAAATCTTGTCCATCCAGTTCTCAGGAGGATGTACTATTTAATATATTTTTTAAAAAAAAAAAGCTTAATGTAAGCTAATTTTCATTTTTTTTTTTCTTACTGGCTTAGAAAACAGCAAATGAAGTTTTTGAATAGATTGTTAATTTTTTTAATTTTTTTTTTTAACTTCAGAATTGTACTGCATTTGAACAAGGTAAGAATTTACCTAATACAAAACACAGCAGCTCATTTCACAAAGGAAAACATTCCGCATCGTAGGCTGGATACCTACCGAAGGGGTTTTAAAAATTAAAACGGATGAAAATGGCTTATTAAAGAACTGAAACACAAAGTGCAGACAAGGAGCTGTCAGACTGTTTCTGGTCCTCAGGGACCAGATTTTCAGGCAAATTTTGACATTTCGCAGAAACCTCCTCCAGTCGGGTTTCCAAAGTGTCTGAAGGACATTTTTTAGCTGCCAACATTCACCTTCAAACAATCTGGATTAATTTTCAACTTTGGACTTAAAAGATTCTGTACTGGATAAAAACTAGGAAGGAAACTCTAAAAAGCAGGACTCTGACTCCAAGTAAATTCATCCACCTCCTCTGCACCTGACAGCCCAAACAAAAGAAGTTAAATCCAAATTTTTTTTTCAAGCAAGAAAAAACAACCCCACCCAGTATTTGTCTTGATTTGATCAGAATTGGCAGCAGAACATTATTCTTAAGCCGCTCTTCTCCCTGATGAACTAGGCTGAAATAATTCATTACCCAGAGAAGATTTGTCTTCCATAACTCTTTAAACCCACTGGAACTTGGGCTATCAGTTGATTTCGCAACATTTACCAAACTGCCATCGAAACAGAGGTTTTCAAAGAGTCTTTTCCTTGAGTGCGGAAGAAAACTCAAGTGCCTGGTTCTCACTTTGGGCTCATTTTTGGGGTCCCACTACCGCAAGCTGCTTAGGGATTTTAACTGGAAATATGTCATTTGACGAGTGATCATTTCTTTTTTCTTTTCAAGTAAGAAATGACTAAAGTGACTCCAAGTAAAGCACAACAAAGGCTGATGTGTCCAGCAGTCAGAGCGCTACTAATCACATCCCTCACGATGCAGAGACGCTAGGTAAGAAATTAAGAACCCACCAGCTTCAATGTAACTTTGTTAGAGGCGAGACACAAGCTTTACCTGATAGCTCTCTCTGAGATTTTCACTTCCAGCTGATGGCCATCTACAGAGCAGCCCTAGAAGTTAAAATAAGGAAAAAAAACAGGAAAAAAAATATCAAAGTCACAACAGCTCCCAAGCTTCCAGAATATAAACACAGCATCTTGCTCTTTTCCATATATTCCTCCCCTTCTCCCTGCCAAAGTTTTTCTCTGTTGAACACCGCTCATGCTAGGCAAGGCTTCTCCTAGACAGGAGGTTGGAGACAGCCTGACTGACTGAACCAGCAGCTGACATCCCCGCTCTAGCTGTCCATCAACCTCAGCTCTGCCACTAAACTGGCAAAGACAAGTCACTTCACTGCTCTGAGCTATGGTTTCCCCTACGTCCAAACTGCAAACTCTTCACCGTTGTCTTATTTATTCTGGAATGAGCTGAGGATGTTGCTTAGAGATATGGTTTAGTGATGGGTTTTGTCAGTGTTAGGTTGATGGTTGGACTAGATGATCTGAAAGGTCCCTTCCAACCCAGGCAATTCTATGATTCTATGTCTTATTGGCCATCAGTAGCCAAAACAGCAAGAAGTCTTCTGTCTTTTCCTTCCTGTGTCTCAAAGAACTTTCCTTCAGTTCAGCACTGAAAACAAGCAGTCTCTTGTCTAATCATCCCTGACAGGACACACGACATGCAAAGGCACTACGGCAGGAACCTGGAGCCCTGCTGCCCATTCCCTCCACAAAAATACCCGTTATCCTGCTTTCTCTCCTCCCCAGGATTCTGCCTTCCAAAAGGATGGAGAGATGTATCTACCCCAATACTTCCCCAAGGCTGCGGAATACGAAATACCCACCTGCTGAAGGTGGTCCACAGCACCCAGGTAGCGTGGATCAAACGCTCAGATGTTTTTCTAGCAGCAGAGAAAATTACTTATTCCTTCAGAGTGCAGCCAAACCCCACGGCCTGTGTCATGGAGAAGGCAGGAGGAGGCCAGAAGACCCTGAAGCAATGGCAGAGCCACTGAGGGTAAAGCCGAACTCTGCAGCACTAAATACCAAGCAATATTTGTTGCCAGTGGAGGCCTGGGTCTCTGTCACCTCTGCAAAGGCCACCTTGCACAATAAACTCATTAAATTTCAGTCATTGCATGTTCTCCTGTCATATCCGTATTGAATCAGCGCTAGGAAACACTCTTTCCCATGAGGTCTTGCCCCTTCACAAACCTCCTCTTTCCTGGCCCATTTTAGAGGCTTCTCCATCTGCACAAGGTAACTACAGCACTGACCTCCTCGGCTACACTTTGAACCTCCCAGTCCATCCAAGTCTTTGCCCACCATCTCGGGAAAGAAATCCAGGCAGACGATGCCTAAGCTCACCTGAAGCCGGCGCAGGGCCTTCTGGGCACTCTCCGGCTTCTTGTACTCCACAAATCCAAAGCCCATGGAAAGCAAAGCGCCTGTCAGAAGAGAAAGGGGACTCATTAAGCTAGCAGGAAACAGCGACGATATTAAGCAGAAGATGTGAAAACAAATCAGAAGCGAGCGTCGATTACCAAAATTGAGGGGACAGAAACTAAAACCCCAGGCAAAGGGCCAGCCTGCCTGTGCCCTGACTCCGATGCTCCTCATGAGCACCAAGATGCTGGGAGGGCTGGAGCCCCTCTGCTGTGAGGACAGGCTGAGAGAGTTGGGGGGGTTCAGCCTGGAGAAGAGAAGTCTCTGGGGAGGCCTTAGAGCCCCTTCCAGTCCCTAAAGGGGCTCCAGAAAAGCTGGGTAGGGACTCTGGATCAGGGAAGGGAGCCACAGGACGAGGGGGAACGGTTTTATACTGAAAGAGGGGAGATTTAGATGAGATATCAGGAAGAAATTCTTCACTCTGAGGGCAGTGAACCCCTGGCCCACATTGCCCAGAGAAGCTGTGGCAGCACCATCCCCGGAGGTGTTCAAGGCCAGGTTGGACAGGGCTTGGAGCAACCTGGTCTGGTGGGAGGTGTCCCTGCCCAGGGCAGGGGGGTGGAACTGGATGGGCTTTAAGGTCCCTTCCAACCCGAACCATTCTATGGTTCTATGAATACCGACTTTGTTTGGAGCAAGATGCTGCTCTAGAACAGCTTGTTTCAGTGCTGACGTTGAAGAGGAGATAACCCATGTTATACATGCAAAACAGATTTTTTTTTCTTTGCCTAATTTCAGTGCAAACTCCTCAAATAAAGCACTAAGTCCTACAAAACAGCCACTGGGTAAATGATCGCATTATGGATATACAAACGTTTGTTTATACCCAGGACTTTTTCCTCATGACTGAAATGAGACCTTCATTTGGAAAATTTGCCAGCTACCCAGAAATGGGTGGGACTTCTGCTGCAGGACAGAGATGTGCAGGTTGCAGTTTGGTCCCCAGGAGACATTTCTAACCTGCAGCCCCTTCAGAAATTCATTTTGGCCAACATTCGACAACCAGTCAGTTACTGACCGCTGCTGGGAGCCGAGCATTTCAGATCTGTTTCAGTTTGTATTTCCCAACATCGCAAAGCGCCAGCCCTGTGTTTCATTTCTGAGACAAAATGCCTTTGAGGTCTGCAAGGCACAAAAGGAGCCAACACTCCTATAAGTCTGCACGGGCAACTGCCGGTTCCACGCAAAAGGAGGAGACATCTACAGAGGTTTGCAGCACCTATGGTCACACCATGCTTCTGAGGAACACACTGACCAGGACAAGAGCTGGGTGAGGAAAGGAAAAATCTGCCAGCAAAAACATAACACCCAGTTTCCAACTTCCAGACCTCGATCTTGCTGCCTGGTCATGAGCACGCCTACAGCCAGACACGTGAGCAGTACTGAAGAGTTTGCTTTATTTCTTTTTCCTTTCAGTGGATCTGAGTTTTCAAGTATCCCATGCAAGAGGAGCCTTCTTAAGGCAAAATCCCATAAAGCTGTGCAACTCCCTAGCCTAAAATCCGGAAAGAAGACACAGCCCATCCAGCCAGCGCTTGCCGTAAGCATACTCTTCCCTGTCCAACCGCCCAGAAGGCAAACACAGTAAGTGCAACAGGCGTCACTGCTTGTCACCGCAGCCTGCTGGGCTAGAAGCTGGCAGGCAGAAGGCAAATGAAGCTCGCTCAGCACAGCACTCCGCCAGGCATCCTTGAAGATCCCAGCCGTTACTGCGGATAAAGCATGTCGTGCGCAGGTTTAATCATCACGGGGCACCGGTTCCTTTCAACTTGCATCCCGCTCTCTTCTGTGATCCTGAAGGAGTTGGCTTCTCTATCTAAAGATCTAAGAGAAGGCCACGTCTCCACAAATCCCACAATTGAGCTTAACCTCCTAGACCGAACCCTGGGGTATTTTTGGTTGCTGCTTGCAGCCATTTCAACAGGCACACTTTGAGAAATATTAAGGATTTCGCCAACAAGAACACAAATGCTCAGCCAGATGAATGCTAAAGCGATGCCACACCTGAGCCCTCAGCAACCAGCCGAGGGAAGGAATTGAACAGCAACATCTAGAGTACCTGCTTTGTCTTTCTTCTTGGATATTGTGCAGCTCTTCACAGCTCCCACTTTGGAGAACGTCTGCAAGGAATTTGGACACGTGATTCAGTTCCCTTTGTCACCGGCTTGCAACTCAACTCGAGTGACAATGTGGCCCTCTTCCAGAGCCAGGAGCACAGGCTCACAGGCCCACCTCCCCGCAGTGCACACCTGACAAGCAGTCAGAGCAGCTGTCTCTTGTCTTGTAAGATTATTTCTCTCCAAATATACACACAGGGACAGATTTTTAAAGATATCAATACACACGTTCCAGGAAACCCTCCACCACTCCTCAGAAACAGTGCAGAGATCCGGGACGGTTCTGGAGAAACTATGGATCACAAGATGCCCTCGGCCACCTTAGGGGTGGGGGCCTCCTGTGATGCCCCTGGAACACAGCTCTTTCCAGAGACATGCAGAAAGGGCTGGAGGGTAGCAGGGGCTGCAAGCCATCTATTCGACTTTCTTGTAAAACCGCAGCCAAAAGGCAGAAAAAGAACAGGGGACAAGTCCCAGTCCTCCTCTCAACATTTCCATTTGTCCCCAGACCCAAATGGACCAGGGTCCCGACACAGTACCACCGTCTCAAGGTAGAGGAGCACAGGTCTAGGATGCACTGACATTGCACCGGCATTTTTGGGCCATGAAATGTGGCATTTCACATGGCTACAAAAACTGTCAGAGATGAGAACTCCCAGTTGCTTTTCCCTGTTTTGCTGCTACCATCTCACATGGCTTTAAAAATGCTAGGATCTCTCCCAAGTGCTTTGCTGAGGTAAAGCAGCACAGACAGCTCAATGCTGATAGAAGATTAGATGAAAAGCACATCTCAGTGAAACAATCATTTATTTATTTATTGCCTCAACACACAAAGCACTATCACAGCTGCACAAGTGCTTGTCCCAAGGAGAAGCATTACAGAAGGCATGGGAAATGAGGAGTCTTAAAAGATTTCCTACTGCCTCCACCTGCCCCAAGGTGGAATTAAACCCCAACAAAACGGTTTCAGATACACTTGTCTTAATTGATGCCTGAAACTCCAAAGCAGAGGTTCCCAGTCCCAGTACAATCCAGTGCTCCCTCATCTCCCATTAGGTCATATTGGCTGCAATTTAACTCTTTTAAACACTTTACCCTCAGCAAAACAGGTGGAGAACAGCTTGTCCCCTGCCTTCTGCAGAAGAGTAGAGTCCCTTCTTCTAGCCCATGCTGGGAGTGGGGGCTTTACTCCACCAGGCATCTCAGTCTGGCCCTCAACCACACGCTCAACCCCCTCCCACACCATCGAAGCAGACCATGCTAAGCAAAACCCAGTCCCCTCTCCTCACTTGCAGCTCACCTCCTTCAGTGTGTCTTCCGTGGTGGCAAAGTTCAGGTTTTTGATGAACAAGGTACACCCAGGAGCGCTTTCTTCTTCCTCCTCCTCTTCTTCCTCCTCCTCTTCCTGCGCTGCCGTTTCCTCTGAGCTCTTTATACCTTCACCTGGAACAAAAAGAATAAACCCAACTTCATAAGGTGTAACAAAACCAAATTTTGCGGGAGCTTGCCCACTATCCCAACTAATAGTTACTACTCCAGCAGGAACAGGCCACTTCTCTACTGTCTCTTTGTGGATGGACGTGGACTGAAGCAAACTCAACACACAGTATATGAACATATCCCCATGAAAAATAAAATATTGCCTATTCTTTGAGCGTGGAAACTCCCCAAACCTGCTTCCTTACACCAGACCCAACCAGGCACCTACTGAACTAGGCAGAGGGCCCCAAACTTGCTTGAGCATCCTTCTGCACAGCTGCTCTGAAACCTCATCTCATTCCAATATGTATCTGCAGGACGTGAAATAACTTACCCATCAGCACGTGAAGGAACATGGTCTGTTCTGCCCAAACATATACTGAAGGGCAATGAAGAACCACACCCAGCACCAAGGCTGCGGTCTTAAAGGGCTTCACTATGGCATTAACACTTCCAGAGTTTATACTCCCTGACCCACAAACCTCACTCAGGCCAACAGCAATGCACATTATTTTGTACAAATCTTACTTTGGGATTCTGTGAAGATAAACTTGTAAAAAGAGAACCAAATAATCAAGCTGCAATTCAATGCTCAGCGCAACAGCTTCCTCTGGGGCACCCAAGCCCCACGGTGGAGCCATGAATGCCTGTCCACAGCTGGGAAGTTAAGAGAAGCCTGGATACTGTACAGCTGATCAACGGGCAAATCTGCTGGTATTTGCAGTTAGTCTTACCAAGGAGGGAGGCTTTGCCGACTGCATTTTGACTCTCTCCATCCATATACCCATCCGTCCATTCCCTTCTCTTCCCAAATTCTAAAATGACTGTATTTAACACGATGAAGAGGCCTCAAAACTACTGAGCTTTCGCACACACAGGAGGGTGGGGAGAGATCTGTTGGATCCCACACTAAAGCAGTGGCTGCAGTGGGACTAGGCCCTTATTAGACATCACAGAATACACACAAGCGTGTGTGCACATGTGCTCTCTCTCATCCATTGACTCACCAACTCCTTTCCACGCCAGACCACTTGTCTTTTTAGAGCAGCTTCATCCTCTGCAGCACAGCTGATGCTGTGCTCAGAAGGGACAAACTACACATCTCCCTTTGGCATAACACCCCTCTCGGTGGTTCTAGGCTTATTTCTCCCTCATTTGGTACGAGGAGAACCTGCCTTGCACTGGGGTGTGCAGAGACACCCCACCCGCCCAGCTCCATCCCAAGGGCTGTCTTTCCACACGCAGCGCCATCTGGCCGCCCTCCCTGCCCCCAGCACCAGGCAGCCCAAGCCTTTTTCCTCGGATGATCCAAGCCTCCTCACTCCAGCCAGCAGGGTATTTGCCAACAAGGCACAGAAAAAAATCCATTGCCTTTGAAGGAGGCTTGTTTGAGGAAACAGGGAAGAGAATCGGTGAGACAGGGGTGGGATGAAGAGGTGCCTCCATCTGTGGCTGGCACAATATGGCACGGCCACGCACTGCTGCCCAGAGCCCTTTTGTGAGCAAGGCGTTCACTGCACATCCCCTCCCTTCCCTCTCCCAGATCCAGAGGCTGGCAGCAGAGACCATTATCAGCCCTGAGCGGCCTTCCAGGAGCTCCTGCGCTTAAAGCTCTTTATCTCCAGGTGAGGGTCTCAGTTACAGGGAGAGAAAGTGCCCCCACCTCCCCCTGGCTCCAGCCTTCCCCTGCATCCCAGGCACAGAATGGCAGCCCAGGAAGAAGCTCTTCATCAGCTTTTCTCTCCCCTCACCACAGCTCAGAGTCCTGAAATATCTTCTAGCAAAACCCACACAAAGCCACACTTCTTTGGCCTCCTCTTTTTCTTTTTTAAAAAGGATCTTGAAAGCTTTTAAATATACCGGCAAGATTTAATTTGTACAGCCCCAGGGATGGGGAGAAAGAAGTTATACTCAGGGAGAGAATGTCACATCCACAGTGGGAATTCCACAGTGGGAAATCACCCGACAAAGCATACAGTGGGGCTTGACACAAAAGCACAGAAGAAATATGGACAGGGACCCACAACCTGTCACCAGCAAGTCAGCCACTCGTCCACTGCTGCCCAGTACTGCTGTTGCTGCAGCTGGCTTGGCTGCCCACGGGCAGGGTCGGTGTCCTTGCACAGCACACGACCGCACACAGGCTCAGGGGTGAGGTCCAGCTTACAGAAAACAGCTACTGCTCTCCTGATAGCTACTCCCAGGACGACTTTGGACCAAAAGTCTCTTCCCAGAGCTCACTGGGAAGAGTCCAAACTGGACCTGTGTGCTATGAGCAGCACTGCACTGCCCACACCTCATCCAGGAGGTGAGGAGGGCAAGGATGGGAATAAGCACAACGCTTGTGTGATACAATCAACTAACATACTGCAGAACAGGTGACCTTATGTGCAGACACCTTTGTGAGGCTGGTTCCATCCTCAAAAGGTCAGGAATATCAGCACCGCTGCTTTCCACATAAACGAGAGGCGGAACAACCAGAGATACCTCTGTCCCAAAGTCAACATTCTTACCAGGTACCAGCCTGGCTTTACCTTCCTTTTCTGGAGCCTCAAGGGTTTTTTTCTGAGGAGGCGGGCTGAAGAAGACACCCATTGGAGCCCATTCCAGATACAACGGCACAGAATGAAACTGTAAAGAGAACACAGGGGAGAAATGAAGAGCAGAGGGGAAGGCCTGAAGAAAAAGCTCTGCTCTCAGCTTTATTTTCCTCTCACTCTGTAATGGAAAACAGCAGCAGCAGAAAAGCTGAGCAACTTTTTCAGCTGGCGAAACTCTCTTTCACCAACGGAGAGTCTATCCAGCCTCTCACAGGACAAGTGTCTACCATGTACCATGCTCCCGTATCGCCAAAGGTAAAAGAAACCCTCTCCAGGCCACCGAGGCTTTTCTAGATGTGTCACAGCCCCCTCCTCCAGCCATCTTCTGCAGGTTGAGGGCCCTACTCAGCCACTGCTGCAAAAGGATGCAGCAGGCATCTCCCTAAATCCAAGGGACAGAGTAACAGCAGTGGCTCTGGGATAATTCACTTCCCTCAAAAGCCCTCTGCCCTTCGTGTTTGTAGAAAGCACTCCTCTCTGCAGCTTCATAATGAGCCAAGACCCACACTCTCCAGGCAGCTGCCTACCCCTTGCCATGCTCACCTTGGAGTAGGCCAGCTTGGTGAATGCTTGCTTGGCCTCAGTTGGCTCCAGGAACTCCACAATGGCCGTGATGCCCCCTTCTGGCAGCAGCACCCGGCCCAGGCTGCCGTGTTTGCCAAAGACAACCTCCAGCTCTGCTACACTCGTGCTGGCCGGGAGGTTCTTTACCAGGATCACCGTTTTACTCCGCTCACCAGCAGCCTGCCGCATTCGGTGGGGTAAGAAGGGAAGAGACAGGATTTAAAAAAAGCAAAACTCAGTTATCTTAATAACTGAAGATCCAACACACTGTGCTCTCTCAACTCCACAGCACCCCTTTCCAGGCTCCAAGAGAGCCAACAGCCATTTAGAAAACACTTCCTGTAAAATCCACACCCCAGTGCAACCTCCCTGTTCCACAAACAGGAGCTCCGGCTTCACCCTGGTATGGACACAGGACTCCTCCTCTGCCTACAACAAGCTGACTGTCATACTATAAGCCATCATACTTACATATTTCAACCACCCCAAGGGCAGCTGCATTTTCAAATGGACAGAACATTTCTTAACCCATGTAAGGGTTCAATCCTGCAAGATGCTGACGATTTAGTTACTACTTTCAATGAGAGCTGAGGACACTAGGCCTAGGCCATCATCTAGAAGGGGTAGGTCCACATCGCTGCCTCCAGTTGGGCATCTCACCTGACTGAAGGAATCCAGGCTGACTCCATTTTCAATGAGGAAGCGGCGAATTTCTTGGACCAGCTCAGTTTCTCCCAGAGCGACCCTCACTGCCACACTGTCTTTACTCTCCTGCAGGCAAGAACATCAGTCACCTGTTGCTCCTGCTCCTCTCAGAAGCAGATGCAAAGGAAATTTAGCAGAAAGTCTGAAGGTAAAATGCTCCAGCTCCTCTGAAGCTGCCAAGAGCTTTGCTGTTGGAGTCAGAACGCTTCCCAGAGCAACATTTCCAGGAAGGATCTGAACTTTACGGTGTAAACTCCTATCAACTTCTAGTTATATAGAAATGCAAAATTCAGCCACAGAAAAGCAGAGTGGGAAGGAGGGCTGGGAGTGTTGCTTTGCCTTCCAGTGGCAAAGGGATTGTTAGGCTCAGATCCCACAGAGAAACTACAACGCTCTCCCAGCCTGCATGGTGCTCGTTCATGCACAGAGGAAGGCCCTGGGCATGAGAAAGCAGACAGGAAAGTGCTCTCCCATCCCAGCCGATCAATAACCCAACTCACGTGATCCAGCACTTGGCTTTTGGAAGCATTGTATTTCTGAGCAATGGCATCAGCCACGGCGTTTGTCCCCACAAACAACGTGTTCCAGTTGTGAGAGCTGGAAAGAGAAAGAAGAGCCAGGTTCAGAGTCATGCGGTCCTTCTTCCACTGGTGTCTCTCTATTCAGTGGTCCTGGGAAAAAAACAGCTTTGAATGCCACCATGAGCAGCCGGGGTGAAAAGCCAGAGGGAAAGAAGGGTGGAACACCCTTAGAGAGGGGACAGGGACATGAGGGAGACATGGCTGGAGAGAGAACACAAAGGCTGCAGTGCAGGGAGCTTAACTCTACTTCCCTAGAGGTCGCTGGTCACAGCTCTGCAGTTACAGCCGTAAGTTCAGATGTTGGCTCAGAGGAACATGGGTTTTTTTTCAGCTGCTTTCCTAAAAGCACAAAGCCCACACAAGCAAGGTGGCATTCCTTTCCCTTCCAGTCACACACCACCAGCCACTTCTTTTGAACTAATTTGTCACATAGAAAGATAAAGTTCCTACAAGTTTCAGAAATGTAGGTGGCCAAGTAGAGGAGAAAGACCCAGCTGATCTCAAACCACTACCCTAAAGAATTACAGCATCAGAACAACTTTGATTAGACATCAGAGAAATAAACTCGTACACAAAGCCATTCAAAACCATGTTTGTCTCAATTTCTGCTGCTCACTGAGCTACTAGGACAGAGGAATCAAGCAGGTAAGAGACAAACGAAACAGAGCTGCACAGCAAGTGCTTTATTGACTCTGGTAATCTATACAGCCCCTGCAAAGGCCCCACATGCATTCCCGCCCCTTGGAATTTGGCAGGTTGTGTTGCCTTGCTCCACTACAAGACACCTTTGTACCTGGCACTGTTGGCTTTGTCCTTGGCCTCTTTCTGCTTTTTGTAGGAGGAAGACTCTTCTACATCCACATCTTCGATTTTTTCCTTTTTGATCGTGGATGGTAAAAGATGCATCATTCTACCCTAGAAGAAAGGAAGAAGAGGTTCAGCAGCTCTGAAATAACCCACAGAAGTTCATGAACTAAGCAGAGTGAAGGAAATTCTCCGGCACCTTTCCTAGTCAAGCAGCCTAGGTGGAAGGAGGGAAATGCCTCTCTCCCAAAGGAGACATTACTGCAAGTCAGAGTAGCCACACAATTCGAGAGACTGAGACTCAGATCTCCTTCTCCACCTCCAGCACAGACTTTGGTACCTGCGAGGCTGTTCAAACCAAGCTGCCCTACCAAAAACAAGTGTGCTCTCATACAGCAAAGCAGAAGAGACTCAACCTTTTAATCAAATCACAGAAGCAGACTCTTGGCCACATTACTAACAAATATTCCCACCAGCAGCAGTCCAACAGCACAGGAAAGCCATCAGTCACCATACCTGGAACACCTGCCCGTCCATTTCTGCATAGGCTTTCACTGCGTGCTCAGGAATCATGTAGGTGATGAAAGCAAAGCCTTTGGATTTCTTGGTCAGTCTGTCTGTAGGAAAATGGATCTCCGAGAGGGGTCCTGCAAAAGGCAAGGCCTTTCCGTGAGGCATGTCATCGCACTGCCATCACACACCCTGAACTGGCACCTCCTGGCCAACGCCAGGGAGGAGAGGAGCCAGAGCGCAGCTCTGAATGCTGCAGAGGGTGTGCAGCAAGCCACCAGCCTGGGTGAGGAGCTGCTGGCTGCAGACTGACAAGACAGGCCTGGCAAAAGCACCCCAACTACAGCTGTGCCCTGTGTGGCAGCTCACAGGGCTTTGACACGCGACACAACCAGGCAAGCTCCAAGCAGCTGCATTTACCTTCAGTCAGGAATAAAGATTTCCACAACCTAACCCTCTCTACCCCTCAGGACACTCTAATGCTAAGGCAACCTTAAATCTGTTTAACTTTGAGCTAGAAAAGGGAAGCTTCAGGTTTACACCTGACATGCCAACACAAACATGAACATGAATTTGGGGTGTATCTCAGCAGCATGGCCAGCAGGTCTAGGGAGGTGATTCTGCCCCTCTACTCTGCTCTGGTGGGACCCCACCTGGAGTACTGCATCCAGCTTTGGAGTCCTTAGCACAAGAAGGACATGGACTCGTTGGAATAGGTCCAGAGGAAGCCACAAAAATGATCAGAAGGCTGGATCCCCTCTGCTGTGAGGACAGGCTGAGAGAATTGGGGGTGTTCAGCCTGGAGAAGAGAAGGCTCCAGGAAGACCTTATAACAGCCTTCCAGTACCTGAAGGGGCTCCAGGAAAGCTGGGGAGGGACTTTTTACCATGGCATGTAGCGACAGGGTGAGGGGTAATGGCTTCAAACCAGAAGAGGGTAGATTAAGATTAAATATGTGGAAGAAATTTTTCACTGTGAGGGTGATGAGCCCCTGGCCCAGGTTGCCCAGAGAAGCTGTGGCAGCACCATCCCTGGAGGTGTTCAAGGCCAGGCTGGATGGGGCTTGGAGCAGCCTGGTCTGGTGGGAGGTGTCCCTGCCCAGGGCAGGGGGGTTGGAACTGGATGAGCTTTAAGGTCCCTTCCAACCCAAACCATTCTATGACTCACCTCTTACCTACAGCATCTAGAAATCTGTGTGATCAGTATTTCATGCAGCAAGTGCTTTTGGTTATCTCCTCCTCCTCCCCATCCCACTAGGACTCAGAGCCTACACTGACTGGCAAGAGCTTTTACCGTTGCATCAGAGATGCGACGAGAGGGATGAGGGCACACAGCAGCACATCATTGCAGCAAAGCAGCACAGAACCAGCATCAGTTTCAAAGCCAAGCAGCCACACACCACCACACCAGGCAATAGAGATGATGGGAGTTGGTCCATATTCAAGGACACAGAGCTTCATCCATTCGCACCCAGCAAGAAAACCTCTGTGTGCGCAAAGCAAAGATGTAGCCCTGCAAATCCCAGTCTCACAGGAAATACTTACCGTACTTAGAAAAGATTTTCTCCAAGTCCTCCTCAGTGCTAGTAAAGGGAAGATTCCTGACAAAGAGTCGCCCTGATTCAGACAAGTCCTCTTCTTCCTCATCATCCCTCTTCCTTCTTTGCCATGGCTGGTTATCAGGTTTTGCTGTAACAGTTTCTTTTGGGGTATTCCTGCATCGGAATATCTCAACGCATCGTCCACCTAATCCACAAACACACAGAGGGGCACATTAGATGCTTCCCAAGGCCACGGGCAATCAATATCAATGTGCAAAGAGCCTGGGCTTACAACAGTGACACAAGCAATTAAAATTCCACAAGCTTTGAGCAGAGATCTGCCCGATTTTTAAAAAAAAAAAAAAAAAAAGAGGGGGTGGGGGCTGCAAGAAACCAGTCTTCATAAAACACAGGATAACATGTGCTACACAGCTCCACAGTCTCCCTTCCTTACAGAGAGCTCCAGCTTTTCTGCCTGCGCCAACCTAGTCCAAGGCTTCCAAGTAGATACTCATCCTGCATGCAATTTTTGCAGATATAATTCCAGTAGTTCAGCTAAGGACTAGGCCAAGAACAGGTTTCAAACGCAGGCTTACAGAATCATTTGTACAAACCCCCTACGCTACCCCAACCAGATTTAAACAATATCATTTTTATACCAAGAGCAAGATAGACTTGAAGCACATGACAAAAAAACAAGGGCCAAAGAGCAACACACAGCTCAGTCACTTGCTAGTTCTACGCTGCTCCTGACACAGCACTTGGTTTATGCCGGCATCAGCCGAGTGGAGGAAACCACCCCCACCATCTGCCTGGGAAAAACTAAAACAGCAGGAGGTACTTCTGCAGCGAACACTTCAGCAGCTGAGCACCCTGCCATTGACATCAGCCAGAACAAGGAGGAACAAACAGCCCTTACCTATGTATTCTTTTTTTCGCTTCAAGGCCCTTTGCACTTCTGCTTCACTCTTCAAGTCAACAAAGATGCAACCTTGGAGGAAGGAAAGGTTCAACTGAGCATCATGTGGGGAACACACAGCCACTAATTGGCTAATTAAGGGTGAATTGGGCTTTCTTTAATATAGATTCCTATAGATAAAGCATTCGACTCCCATTAAAGTTTCAATCCAGCCTGAAAATGACCAAGTCAGACTGTAAAGCTGCCTTTTAAAAGCTTATTCTCTACACGCAAACCAAAGAAGCCCGACTTAACAGCTGAAGTAGGCTTTCACAGGTGTCTCCAAGAGCAAACAAAGGGTGTATCCGCTGTTAGGCTGCAAAAGGAAAACAGCATATAGCAGAGTTCCCCGCCAGCCCGGAGGATCTGCTCCACACTCCTCCTGCTGGGTACCTCCAGTAGCCACAGCCTTTCAGGAGACCCACCCTGGCTAAAGATCACTCTGCAGCCGATACGCACAGGTCAGCAGGGTCCCTGGGTGCTACTGCAGCCATCCCAGAGGAAGAGGCCTTTCCTTAGCATGGTTTGGTATGTTTAGGAAAGTTTCAGAGGCAGATCAAAGAAAAGGCTCCTGCTGCTACGCCTAAGGGAGCACAGCCAACATTACTCTGCCCACAGCATCCTATGGACAGCAACTAGGGCAGGTGAGCTGCAAAGTCGTAGAAAGGTCTATAAGAATCAGAACGTGAGCCAACGATTTGGAATTGCAGATGGGAAGAGCAGGGGTGTGACTGAGAGGTCCTCTAACTCACAGATCTAACCCCTGCCTTCGACATATAGACATTACCTGTATTTTTCCCCTGGGCGTTTTTTCCTATCCGGATAGCCACTGGCTTCAGAGGCAAGAAGAAGTCACAAATCTTTTGCTGCAGGAAGAATTATAATTGTTTAAATAAGTTCTTGGATAAGGAAGCAGCACATTTCAGTCTTCCATTTTTTTTATATACACTATAAAAACACTACATGTGACATACAACATCTCTGCATAAAATCAGTTGAAAAGTTTCCCTGACCGCCCATACAACCCTCAAAAGAGCTCCATAAGTGAAGACAGAAGCCTCTGCAAAGATCGTTCTGAGTTACGCACTAAGAATGCCCTTGAGCCTCCATTCCCAGCTTGGTAACAAAACTTGCCTCGGTGATGTTGAAGGGGGCACCACGAAGTTTCACTGTGTGTGGTGTGCTGGCTTCTGCTGGGCTGCCTTGGTTCTGGACACAAGGATGGGGAGAAAAAAAAAAAAGAAAAAACGAAGAGAAAAGAAGCTGAGTGAAAACCAACGGAAGTCAGAGTACAAGCTGGTCTTGTCCAACAAACAGGAGGCTGAAGCGTGGGAGAGAATATCAAGAGATTCTCACAGCTGCATCAGCCTGGGCAGGAGGTGCTGGATGAGGGTGCAAGGTTTGGCTGGATAGTCAAACCCAGTCACCAAAAATCGAGTTCTGCAGGGTAGTGTTTTCTGCAGACACAGGAAAAACCTCTGGAAAGGGCACTAGCAGCACTTGTTTGCAAGCCCCATCTTCCAGGGATTCAATAAGCACTTGATCCAGCAAACTTCAATGGCTCCTGCCCAGTGAGCCAAGAAAGCTGGTACCTACAGGGTCCCCCAGACTTCAAGCTATCAGCTCATCCCTAGAGCAACTGACAGACACACACTACCCCATAAGGCTCCTGCTTTAGATAAGACAAAAGTCTAATTCAGCTATACCTCTAGCGTGGATCCTTTTTTCTTCTTCTCTGCTGGCATCTCTTGCTGTGTTTGTTGGGCTTTTGACTTCCCCTTTTTATCTGTGTTGGTCACAACAGTTTCTGCAATGCCTGAATCCTCCTTGCTCTCATTTTCCTCTTCCACTTCCTCACTATCTGTTTCTTCCTCTGAACTGGATGAGGAGGAAGAATCCTTCACCACTTTAGATTTCAGGTAATCCATATCCGAGAGGTCTTTGCTGGTAGCTGCCTTCTCTCCTTTCTTTGCTGTCAGAGAGGAGAGATCAGAGAAGTTTCACACACAGATGCTGCTGCTCTCTCCCCAGCCGGGTAAAAGCTGAGACCAGACAGAATCACAAGAACCACCTTCCCCTCCTCTACACTTTTCACGGGGAAGAAAGGCTTGAGAATAGTAGAGCAATTTTATCTCTGCAATTCCAGACTGACATTTCTGGATGACTATTTTTCAAAGCAACAGCTCATGTATAAAACAAAACAGAAAGGAGCTTGAGGAACACCGTGGCAGAGTATTTTGTCTCAATTTTAACCAAATACTTCAGACAGACCCCAGAGAAGGTTTTCAATTGTTCAGTTTAGTTTTGCAAGGTTAAGGACAGAGGAAGTTGTTTCTCCAAAACACTCCTCCCCACCAAAGATCAACTGATCATTTTAATTACCCAAACAGAGGTGAGAAGCAGCAGGAAAATGCTATTTACTCCAAAAGAACAGCACAAGGGAACACCATACAAGGAGGGAGAAAGGCTCCAAAACCACATTCATCACCAGTGCAGGGACACAGGGTTCTAAGAAGACATACACCAGACTGCAGCTCAGATTTCTCAGTCTTCTAGCTTAACCCACTACTCTACGAGATACAGTTTTCCTTTCAGAATCCAAGATACTTAACTCCATCCCTTCCCATCTGACAGGGCCCAAGGACACACCGTTTCCAGAAATATGCAAAGGCAGAGCAGACAAGTTCACAGACATCAGCTACAGGTTACTAATTAAACAGAAACCACACTCAGCTCTGGAAATCCTGGCGATAAAAGTGGCTGCAGGCTAGGAGAGCATTTAAGGGAAAGATACAGCTGTTTGCTCTGTTACTCTTCCCTAGACGCTGACTTAAGGACCCAGGGAAAAGCATAAATGCCACCCCCTTAGTATCAGAAACTGCATTTCCCACATTTCCCCAGATTTGGGAAAACAACCATACATCCACAGCACAAAGAATGAGTCTCATGCTGGAGAAACCACCTTCCTGATTACACTGTCTTCATTTGGAGGTAGGGCTCTGAGTTAGCACACCTGCTCTCACATTCACCGTGACAAAGACAAGTAAAGGGTGAGAGTTCCTTTCGGTACCTTTAGTTTCCTCCTCTTCTCCAGAAGGTTCATTCCCATCCTCCTCCTCACTCAGCTCCTCGGACTCATCTGAATCAAAGTTGAGATAATCAGCTGCTGGCTTTGATTTTCCCTTCTTGGGCTCCTCTGCCAAAGTGTCATTAGCCCAGGTGGCCACCTGAGACCGTTTCTGGTGAACCACCAAGAACTCCTGGAATGTCTTATCTTCTTCCAGCTGTTGAAAAAGAAAACAAGCAGACAAGCTGTGAAGACAGACACAGGAGAGCTAGTAGTAAGTTTTAATTCAAAGTTATCATCTCATTTCCAGCAACATAAAAAAATCCCTAAGATCCTAAATCCGCTTTACACTCACAAGGTGACCACTTAAAGTCACTAAAGTCTTCTCAAGATCTCTCAGTTCTACTCTTTCTTTTTTGTAATGGATGTTTAGAAAGCACTTTAAAGAAGAAAACAAAACATTAAAGAGAAAAAATGTACATGTACAAGTTAAAGTAAGAACAAGCTAAACAAAATGTGCATATGGTTAAAACCCGGAATTGTTGAAACAGGGTTGTCCTGCATGCAGTGCATGGTCACATAGGGGTAGCTGGCAATTAAAAAACTGGTCCCCAATGTCATGGTTGTTAAAAGCATGCTTTGTTACAGTAAAATTGGACTGTCACAGAGCTGGTTAAATCACCTTGCCTGAATTAACAGCACCAGAAGCAGTACAGAAAAATTATTCAGCTCTTGCTCTTAACACAAGCTAGCAAGAATGCAGGGATTGCGAATCAACCTCAACTCACCTCCTTTAAGTTTTCCGCTGGGTCTTTCTTCTTTTTATCCTAGGAAAAGAAATCATTTTTAGAAAGGCTTATTAGAAGCACAGCCAAGATCATTTCTCAGGTAACCTAATGGTACAGGAACACAGACACATATCCTAAGGCAGAAAATACCAGAATCAAGACTCCAACATCCACTGTCCCAGCTACCCTTCTCTCTGCCAAGTCCCTGACACACACCAGAGCTTCAAGGACACAAGCAAGACTCACTTTCTTTGTGCCTGCAGGAGCTGCACTTGTCACAGGTTTTTCAGGCTGTTTTTCTGAGGCAGGGGCCTTCTGAGAATGCTTACTCCACGCTTTGGGTTTTGAAGGGTCACCGAAAGACTTGCATAACTCAACCTGAAAATAATCAGACCTTTAGTGAAGCACAGAGCTACATGTCCACTCAACATGGGGAACAGTTTGTTGTGCTCACTTAAGCACAGTCAAATAAGTTGTCCTGTTTATCATGAATCATTCTCTGTCCAGAACAAAAGACTTGAAATGAAACAATGAGCTCAAGTTCAAAAATTCAGATGATGACACCTCAAAATCTGACACTGCTCTTCCAGCCAGCACTGAAATCACTGCTAGTGCATGAACACAGCCCATCTGCCATCTGAATCAAGTACCCACTTGAGACTCCAGCAATAAGGCCTGGCACCAAGCTTTGCTGTTGTGCTGCAGCGGACTTAACCTTTAGGCTTTCTTGGCCCCTGTTCGTTCACCTCTAAGACCAACAAAATCTCCACTGACAAACTTTCTTAAGAATCAAAAAAAGATATTTTTAAAGATCAACTCACTGTGACTCTGGAGGTGTCTATGAAACTTCTGTTGAAATGGTTCAGTGCCGCTTGAGCTTCATCTTCAGACTTGTAGCCAATGAAGCCAAATTTCCGGAACTTGCCCTCCTTGGTGAACTTCAAGCAACAATCGGTCAGTGTGCCGAAGGCAGCAAACAATTTCCGAAAGCGATCTTCCTTCATCTGGGAAACACGGAAGGACAACAGGAAGGCAAATCAGCAATGCAGTGAGAGACGCTTTGCATCTAAAGCAAAACATTTGCTACTAGAGGGCTTCCAAAGTCCTGTAGGAACCACACCATATTGTGGTAATGCTGATAAAAAAATCCCACACACCAAACCCTTCATCTTCATCCTATTCCCGTCATCAGGGAGTGGAGCAATAGGAGAGATGGAACAGTTTTAAACTGAAGGAGGGTAGATTTAGATTAGATGTTTGGAAGAAATTTTTCACTGAGTGTGGTGAGCTCCTGGCCCAGGTTGCCCAGAGAAGCTGTGGCTGCCTCATCCCTGGAGGGGTTCAAGGCCAGGCTGGACAGGGCTTTGAGCAACCTGGTCTGGTGGGAGGTGTCCCTGCCCAGGGCAGGGGGGTGCGACTGGGTGATCTTTTAAGGTCCTTCCCAACCTCAACCACTCCATGACTCTATGATCTTCTCCATAAATCCACTACACGTACAGATCTCCATCTGCAACACCCCCACAGCTAAGTGCGCACCCAGCTCTCAGGGAGCCCTGTCTCCCTGTGGCTGGCACTGGCCTGCCACAACCAAGCCCCCAGTTCAACCACAGGCACGGTGACACACTCACGGGGGACCCAGATGGGAACAGAGCAGCACGGTGCACACCTGCACCCAGTTCCTGGAGAATGAGGGGAGGGCAGTGACCACAACAAGCTCCACTCCCCCACCCTGAAGGGCTG